>JAQFWZ010000059.1:0-372500 GCA_027789725.1 Dendropsophus ebraccatus
GTGGTGTATGATGGGTGGAGGTGTCTGATGGGGGAGGTGTGGTGTATGATGGGGGGAGGTGTGGTGTATGATGGGGGGGAGGTGTGGTGTATGATGGGGGGGGTGTATGAGGGGGGGAGGTGTATGATGGGGGAGGTGTGGGTATATGATGGGGGAGGTGTGGTATATGATGGGGGGGGAGGTGTATGATGGGGGGAGGTGTGGTGTATGATGGGGGAGGTGTGGTGTATGATGGGGGGAGGTGTGTATGATGGGGGGAGGTGTATGATGGGGGGGAGGTGTATGATGGGGGAGGTGTGGTATATGATGGGGGAGGTGTGGTATATGATGGGGGGAGGTGTATGATGGGGGAGGTGTGGTGTATGATGGGGGAGGTGTGGTGTATGATGGGGGGAGGTGTGGTGTAATGATGGGGGGAGGTGTGGTGTATGATGAGGGGGGAGGTGTGGTGTTAGATGGGGGGAGGTGTGGTGTATGATGTGGGAGGTGTGGTGTATGATGGGGGGAGGTGTGGTGTATGATGGGGGGAGGTGTGGTGTATGATGTGGGGAGGTGTATGATGGGGGGGAGGTGTGGTGTATGATGGGGGGGAGGTGTGGTGTATGATGGGGGGAGGTGTGGTGTATGATGTGGGGAGGTGTATGATGGGGGGGAGGTGTATGATGGGGGGGAGGTGTGGTGTATGATGGGGGGGAGGTGTGGTGTATGATGGGGGGGAGGTGAGGTGTATGATGGCGGGAGGTGTGGTGTATGATGGGGGGGAGGTGTGGTGTATGATGGGGGGAGGTGTATGATGGGGGAGGTGTGGTGTATGATGGGGGGAGGTGTGGTGTATGATGGGGGGATCTGTATGATGGGGGAGGTGTGGTGTATGATGGGGGAGGTGTGGTGTATGATGGGAGAGGTGTGGGTGTATGATGGGGGAGGTGTGGTGTATGATGGAGGAGGTGTGGTGTATGATGGGGGAAGGTGTGGTGTATGATGGGTGGGAGGTGTGGTGTATGATGGGGGAAGTGTGGTGTTTGATGGGGGGAGGTGTATGATGGGGGGGAGGTGTGGTGTATGATGGGGGAGGTGTGGTGTATGATGGGGGGAGGTGTGGTGTATGATGGGGGGGAGGTGTGGTGTATGATGTGGGGAGGTGTATGATGGGGGGGAGGTGTGGTGTATGATGGGGGGGAGGTGTGGTGGATGATGGGGGGAGGTGTGGTGTATGATGTGGGGAGGTGTATGATGGGGGGGAGGTGTGGTGTATGATGGGGGGGAGGTGTGGTGTATGATGGGGGGAGTGTGGTGTATGACGGGGGGAGGTGTATGATGGCGGGAGGTGTGGTGTATGATGGGGGGAGGTGTGGTGTATGATGGGGGGAGGTGTATGATGGGGGGAGGTGTGGTGTATGATGGGGGGAGGTGTGGTGTATGATGGGGGGATCTGTATGATGGGGGGAGGTGTGGTGTATGATGGGGGAGGTGTGGTGTATGATGGGAGAGGTGTGGTGTATGATGGGGGAGGTGTGGTGTATGATGGGGGAGGTGTGGTGTATGATGGGGGGAGGTGTGGTGTATGCTGGGTGGGAGGTGTGGTGTATGATGGGGGAAGTGTGGTGTTTGATGGGGGGAGGTGTATGATGGGGGGAGGTGTGGTGTATGATGGGTGGGAGGTGTGGTGTATGATGGGGGAAGTGTGGTGTTTGATGGGGGGAGGTGTATGATGGGGGAGGTGTATGATGGGGGGAGGTGTGGTGTATGATGGGGGGAGGTGTGGTGTATGATGGGGGGAGGTGTGGTGTATGATGGGGGGAGGTGTGGTGTATGATGTGGGGAGGTGTATGATGGGGGGGAGGTGTGGTGTATGATGGGGGGGAGGTGTGGTGTATGATGGGGGGAGGTGTGGTGTATGATGGGGGGAGGTGTATGATGGCGG
The DNA here is from genome assembly GCA_027789725.1 of Dendropsophus ebraccatus. Classification (NCBI taxonomy): domain Eukaryota; kingdom Metazoa; phylum Chordata; class Amphibia; order Anura; family Hylidae; genus Dendropsophus; species Dendropsophus ebraccatus. Next base: position 1,925 of record JAQFWZ010000059.1, read on the forward strand.
GAGGTGTGGTGTATGATGGGGGGAGGTGTGGTGTATGATGGGGGGAGGTGTATGATGGGGGAGGTGTGGTGTATGATGGGGGGATCTGTATGATGGGGGGAGGTGTGGTGTATGATGGGGGAGGTGTGGTGTATGATGGGAGAGGTGTGGTGTATGATGGGGGAGGTGTGGTGTATGATGGAGGAGGTGTGGTGTATGATGGGGGGGAGGTGTGGTGTATGATGGGTGGGAGGTGTGGTGTATGATGGGGGAAGTGTGGTGTTTGATGGGGGGAGGTGTATGATGGGGGGAGGTGTGGTGTATGATGGGGGGAGGTGTGGTGTATGATGGGGGGAGGTGTGGTGTATGATGGGGGGAGGTGTGGTGTATGATAGGGGGGAGGTGTGGTGTATGAATGGGGGGGAGGGTGTGGTGTATGATTGGGGGGAGGTGTGGTGTATGATGTGGGGAGGTGTATGATGGGGGGGAGGTTGTGGTGTATGATGGGGGGGAGGTGTGGTGTATGATGGGGGGGGAGGTGTGGTGTATGATGGGGGGGAGGTGTATGATGGGGGGAGGTGTGGTGTATGATGGGGGGAGGTGTGGTGTATGATGGGGGGAGGTGTATGATGGGGGAGGTGTGGTGTATGATGGGGGGAGGTGTGGTGTATGATGGGGGGATCTGTATGATGGGGGGAGGTGTGGTGTATGATGGGGGAGGTGTGGTGTATGATGGGAGAGGTGTGGTGTATGATGGGGGGGGAGGTGTGGTGTATGATGGGGGGAGGTGTGGTGTATGATGGGGGAGGTGTGGTGTATGATGGGGGGAGGTGTGGTGTATGACGGGGGAGGTGTGGTGTATGATGGGGGAGGTGTGGTGTATGATGGGTGGGAGGTGTGGTGTATGATGGGGGGAGGTGTGGTGTATGATGGGGGAAGTGTGGTGTTTGATGGGGGGAGGTGTATGATGGGGGGAGTGTGGTGTATGATGGGGGGAGGTGTATATGATGGGGGAGGTGTATGATGGGGGGAGGTGTGGTGTATGATGGGGAGGTGTATAATGGGGGGAGGTGTGGTGTATGATGGGGAGGTGTGGTGTATGATGGGGGAGGTGTGGTGTATGAGGGGAGGTGTGGTGTATGATGGTAGGAGGTGTGGTGTATGATGGGGGGAGGTGTGGTGTATGATGGGGGAGGTGTGGTGTATGATGGGGAGGTGTATGATGGGGGTGTGTGTGGTGTATGATGGGGGGAGGTGTGGTGTATGATGGGGGGAGGTGTGGTGTATGATGGGGGGAGGTGTGGTGTATGATGGGGGAGGTGTGGTGTATGATGGGGGGAGGTGTGTATGATGGGGGGAGGTGTGGTGAATAATGGGGGGGAGGTGTGGTGTATGATAGGGGAGGTGTGGTGTATGATGGGGGGAGGTGTGGTGTATGATGGGGGGAGGTGTGGTGTATGATGGGGGAGGTGTATTGATGGGGGAGGTGTGGTGTATTATTGGGGGAGGTGTGGTGTATGATGGGGGACGGTGTGTGTATGATGGGGGGAGGTGTGTGTATGATGGGGGAGGTGTGGTGTATGAGGGGGGGTAGGTGTGTATGATGCGGGGGAGGTGGTATGACTGGGGGAGCTGTGGTGTATGATGGGGGGAGGTGTGGTGTATGATGGGGGAGGTTGGTGTATGATGGGGGGAGGTGGTGTATGATGGGGGGAGGTTGTGGTGTATGATGGGGAGGTGTGGTGTATGATGGGGGGGGAGGTGTATGATGGGGGAGGTGTGGTGTATGATGGGGGGGAGGTGTGGTGTATGATGGGGGGAGGTGTGGTGTATGATGGGGGGAGGTGTGGTGTATGATGGGGGAGGTGTGGTGTATGATGGGGGGAGGTGTGGTGTTGATGTGGGGGAGGGTGTGGTGTATGATGGGGGGAGGGTGGTGTATGATGGGGGAGGTGTGGTGTATGATGGGGGAGGTGTGGTGTATGTGATGTGGGGAGGGTTGTGTGGTGTTGTGATGATGGGGGGAGGTGTGGTGTATGATGGGGGAGGTGTATGATGTGGGGGAGGTGTTATGAGGGGGGGAGGTGTATGATGGGGGGAGGTGTGATGTATGATGGGGGAGGTGTATGATGGGGGAGGTGTATGATGGGGGGAGGTGTGATGTATGATGGGGGAGGTGTGGTGTATGATGGGGGAGGTGTGGTGTATGATGGGGGGAGGTGTGGTGTATGATTGGGGGGGGGGAGGTGTGGTGTGTATGATGGGGAGGTGTTGTGGTGTATGATGGGGGGGGAGGTGTGGTGTATGATGGGGGGAGGTGTGGTGTATGATGGGGGGGGGTGTATGATGGGGGAGGTGTGGTGTATGATGGGGGGAGGTGTGGTGTATGATGGGGGAGTTGTGGTGTATGATGGGGGGAGGTGTGGTGTATGATGGGGGGAGGTGTGGTGTATGATGGGGGAGGTGTGGTGTATGATGGGGGAGGTGTGGTGTATGATGGGGGGGGAGGTGTGGTGTATGATGGGGGGGGTGTGGTGTATGATGGGGGGAGGTGTGGTGTATGATGGGGGAGGTGTGGTGTATGATGGGGGAGGTGTATAATGGGGGGAGGTGTGGTGTATGATGGGGAGAGGTGTGGTGTATGATGGGGGAGGTGTGGTGTATGATGGGGGGAGGTGGGGTGTATGATGGGGGAGGTGTGGTGTATGATGGGGGAGGTGTATTTTATGGGGGGAGGTGTATTATGGGGGGAGGTGTGGTGTATGATGGGGGGAGGTGTGTATGATGGGGGGAGGTGTGGTGTATGATGGGGGGAGGTGTGGTGTATGATGGGGGAGGTGTGGTGTATGATGGGGGGAGGTGTGGTGTATGATGGGGGAGGTGTGGTGTATGATGGGGGAGGTATATTATGGGGGGAGGTGTATTATGGGGGGAGGTGTGGTGTATGATGGGGGAGGTGTGTATGATGGGGGAGGTGTGGTGTATGATGGGGGGAGGTGTGGTGTATGATGGGGGAGGTGTGGTGTATGATGGGTGGGAGGTGTGGTGTATGATGGGGGAGGTGTGGTGTCTGATGGGGGGAGGTGTGGTGTATGATGGGGGGAGGTGTATGATGGGGGGGAGGTGGTGGTGTATGATGGGGGGGAGGTGTGGTGTATGATGGGGGAGGTGTGTGTGTCTGGGAGGGGGAGGTGTATGATGGCGGGAGGTGTGGTGTATGATGGGGGAGGTGTGGTGTATGATGGGGGGAGGTGTATGATGGGGGAGGTGTGGTGTATGATGGGGGAGGTGTGGTGTATGATGGGGGGGAGGTGTGGTGTATGATGGGGGGATCTGTATGATGGGGGGAGGTGTGGTGTATGATGGGGGAGGTGTGGTGTATGATGGGGGAGGTGTGGAGTATGATGGTGGGAGGTGTGGTGTATGATGGGTGGAGGTGTGGTGTATGATGGGGGGAGGTGTGGTGTATGATGGGGGGAGGTGTGGTGTATGATGGGGAGAGGTGTGGTGTATGATGGGTGGGAGGTGTGGTGTATGATGGGGGAGGTGTGGTGTATGATGGGGGGAGGTGTGGTGTATGATGGGGGAAGTGTGGTGTTTGATGGGGGGAGGTGTATGATGGGGGGAGGTGTGGTGTATGATGGGGGAGGTGTATATGATGGGGGGAGGTGTATGATGGGGGGAGGTGTGGTGTATGATGGGGGGAGGTGTATGATGGGGGGAGGTGTGGTGTATGATGGGGGGAGGTGTGGTGTATGATGGGGGGAGGTGTGGTGTATGATGGGGGGGAGGTGTGGTGTATGATGGGGAGGTGTGGTGTATGATGGGGGAGGTGTGGTGTATGAGGGGAGGTGTGGTGTATGATGGTAGGAGGTGTGGTGTATGATGGGGGGAGGTGTGGTGTCTGCTGGGGGCGGTGTGGTGTATGCTGGGCGGGTCTGCTGGGGGTGTGTGTGGTGTCTGCTGGGGGCGGTGTGTGTCTGATGGGGGGCGTGTGGTGTCTGCTGGGGGGCGGTGTGGTGTCTGCTGGGGGGCGGTGTGTGTAGTGCTGGGGGGCGGTGTGGTGTTTGATGGGGGAGGTGTGGTGTCTGCTGGGGGCGGTGTCTGCTGGGGGGGTGTGTGGTGTCTGCCTGGTGGGGTGTGGTGTCTGCTGGGGGGCGGTGTGGTGTCTGCTGGGGGGCGGTGTCTGCTGGGGGCGGTGTGGTGTCTGCTTGTCGGCGGTGTGGTGTATCTGGGGGGCGTGTGGTGCCTCCTGGGGGGCGGTGTGGTGTCTGCTGGGGGGCGGTGTGGTGTCTGCTGGGGGCGGTGTGGTGTCTGCTGGGGGGCGGTGTGGTGTCTTCTGGTCGGCAGGTGTGGTGCTGCTGGGGGCCGGTGTGGTGTCTGCTGGGGGCGGGTGTGGTGTCTGCTGGCGGGCGGTGTGGTGTCTGATGGGGGGCGGTGTATGACGGGGCACGCTGTGGTGTCTGCTGGGGGGCGGTGTCTGCTGGGGGGAGGTGTCTGATGGGGAGCTGTGGGTGTATGATGGGGGCTGGTGTACTGATGGGGGGCGCTGTGGTGTCTGCATGGTGGACGGTGGTGGTGTCTGATGGGGGGAGGTGTGGTGTCTGATGGGGGGCGGTGTGGTGTCTGCTGGGGGAGGTGTCTGATGGGGGGAGGTGTGGTGTATGCATGGGGGAGGTGTGGTGTAGATGGGGGGGCGGTGTGGTGTATGATGGGGGGCGGTGTGGTGTATGATGGGGGGGGAGGTGTATGATGGGTGGGAGGGATATGATGGGACAGGTTTATGATGGGGGGAGGTGTGGTGTATGATGGGGAGGGGAGGTGTGGTGTATGATGGGGGGGGAGGTGTGGTGTATGATGGGGGGAGGTGTGGTGTATGACTGGGGGGCGGTGTATGCTGGGGGGAGGTGTCTGAGGGGGGAGGTGTGTATGATGGGGGGAGGTGTGGTGTATGATGGGGGGAGGTGTGGTGTATGATGGGGGAGGTGTGGTGTATGATGGGGGGAGGTGTGGTGTATGATGGGGGAGGTGTGGTGTATGATGGGGGGAGGTGTATGATGGGGAGGTGTGGTGTATGATATTGGGGTTGGTGTATGATATGGACCTGGTGTATGATATGGGAGCTGGTGTAAGATGGGGGTGTGGTGTATGATATGGAGCTGGTGTATGATATGGAGCTGGTGTATGATATGGAGCTGGTGTATGATATGGAGCTGGTGTATAATATAAAGCTGGTGTATGATATGGACCTGGTGTATGATATGGGGCTGGTGTAAGATGGGGGTGTGGTGTATGATATGGGACTGGTGTTTGATATGGAGCTGGTGTATGATATGGAGCTGGTGTATGATGGGGGGGTTGTGGTGTATGATATGGGAGCTGGTGTATGATATGGGAGCTGGTGTATGATGGGGGGGTTGTGGTGTATGATATGGGAGCTGGTGTATGATATGGGAGCTGGTGTATGATATGGGAGCTGGTGTATGATATGGGGCTGGTGTACGATATGGGGCTGGTGTACGATATGGGGCTGGTGTATGATATGGGGGGGGTGTATGATATGGGAGCTGGTGTATGATATGGGGCTGGTGTACGATATGGGGCTGGTGTACGATATGGGGCTGGTGTATGATATGGGGCTGATGTGCGATATGGTGCTGGTGTGCGATATGGGGCTGGTGTGCGATGGGGGTTGTGTATGATGGGGGTTGTGTATGATATGGGAGCTGATGTATTGTATGGGGGAAGTGTATGATATGGAGCTGGTGTATGATATAGGGCTGGTATTTGATGGGGGGGTTGTGGTGTATGATATGGGAGCTGGTGTATGATATGGAGCTGGTGTATGATATGGGAGCTGGTGTATGATATGGGAGCTGGTGTATGATATGGGGGGGTGTATGATATGGGAGCTGGTGTATTATATGGGGCTGGTGTATGATATGGGAGCTGGTGTATGATATGGGAGCTGGTGTATGATATGGGAGCTGGTGTATGATATGGGAGCTGGTGTATGATATGGGGGGGTGTATGATATGGTGGCGTGTATGATATGGGAGCTGGTATATTATATGTGGGGGTGTATGATATGGGAGCTGGTGTATGATATGGGGGGGGTGTATGATATGGGGGGGTGTATTATATGGGAGCTGGTGTATGATATGGGAGCTGGTGTATGATATGGGAGCTGGTGTATGATATGGGAGCTGGTGTATGATATGGGGCTGGTGTATGATATGGGAGCTGGTGTATGATATGGAGCTGGTGTATGATATGGGGGGGGTGTATGATATGGGAGCTGGTGTATTATATGGGGCTGGTGTATGATATGGGAGCTGGTGTATGATATGGGAGCTGGTGTATGATATGGGAGCTGGTGTATGATATGGGGGGGGGTATGATATGGTGGCGTGTATGATATGGGAGCTGGTATATTATATGTGGGGGTGTATGATATGGGAGCTGGTGTATGATATGGGGGGGGTGTATGATATGGGGGGGGTGTATTATATGGGAGCTGGTTTATTATATGGGGGGGGTATGATGTGGGAGCTGGTGTATGATGTGGGAGCTGGTGTATGATATGGGAGCTGGTGTATGATATGGGGGGGTGTATTATATGGGAGCTGGTTTATTATATGGGGGGGTATGATATGGGAGCTGGTGTATGATATGGGAGCTGGTGTATGATATGGGAGCTGGTGTATGATATGGGAGCTGGTGTACGATATGGAGCTGGTGTACGATATGGGGCTGGTGTACGATATGGGGCTGGTGTACGATATGGGGCTGGTGTACGATATGGGGCTGGTGTACGATATGGGGCAGGTGTATGATATGGGGCTGATGTGCGATATGGTGCTGGTGTGCGATGGGGGTTGTGTATGATGGGGGTTGTGTATGATATGGGAGCTGATGTATTGTATGGGGGAAGTGTATGATATGGAGCTGGTGTATGATATAGGGCTGGTATTTGATGGGGGGGTTGTGGTGTATGATATGGGAGCTGGTGTATGATATGGAGCTGGTGTATGATATAGGGCTGGTGCATAATGGGGGGTTGTGGTGTATGATATGGGAGCTGGTGTATGATATGGGGACAGGTGTATAATATGGTGCTGGTGCATGATGGGGGGGTTGTGTATGATATGGGAGCTGATGTATTATATGGGGGAAGTGTATGATATGGGAGCTGGTGTATTATATGGGGCTGGTGTATGATATGGGAGCTGGTGTATGATATGGGAGCTGGTGTATGATATGGGAGCTGGTGTATGATATGGGAGCTGGTGTATGATATGGGGGGGTGTATGATATGGTGGCGTGTATGATATGGGAGCTGGTATATTATATGTGGGGGTGTATGATATGGGAGCTGGTGTATGATATGGGGGGGTGTATGATATGGGGGGGTGTATTATATGGGAGCTGGTTTATTATATGGGGGGGGGTATGATGTGGGAGCTGGTGTATGATGTGGGAGCTGGTGTATGATATGGGAGCTGGTGTATGATATGGGGGGGTGTATGATATGGGGGGGTGTATTATATGGGAGCTGGTTTATTATATGGGGGGGTATGATATGGGAGCTGGTGTATGATATGGGAGCTGGTGTATGATATGGGAGCTGGTGTATGATATGGGAGCTGGTGTACGATATGGAGCTGGTGTACGATATGGGGCTGGTGTACGATATGGGGCTGGTGTACGATATGGGGCTGGTGTACGATATGGGGCTGGTGTACGATATGGGGCTGGTGTATGATATGGGAGCTGATATATTGTATGGGGGAAGTGTATGATATGGAGCTGGTGTATGATATAGGGCTGGTATTTGATGGGGGGGTTGTGGTGTATGATATGGGAGCTGGTGTATGATATGGAGCTGGTGTATGATATAGGGCTGGTGCATAATGGGGGGTTGTGGTGTATGATATGGGGACAGGTGTATGATATGGGGACAGGTGTATAATATGGTGCTGGTGCATGATGGGGGGGTTGTGTATGATATGGGAGCTGATGTATTATATGGGGGAAGTGTATGATATGGTGCTGGTGTATGATATGGGAGCTGGTGTATAATATGGGAGCTGGTGTATGATATGGGAGCTGGTGTATGATATGGGGGGGTGTATGATATGGGAGCTGGTGTATGATATGGGGGGGTGTATGATATGGGGGGGTGTATTATATGGGAGCTGGTTTATTATATGGGGGGGTATGATATGGGAGCTGGTGTATGATATGGGGGGGTGTATGATATGGGGGGGTGTATTATATGGGAGCTGGTTTATTATATGGGGGGGTATGATATGGGAGCTGGTGTATGATATGGGAGCTGGTGTATGATATGGGAGCTGGTGTATGATATGGGGGGGTGTATGATATGGGAGCTGGTGTATTATATGGGGCTGGTGTATGATATGGGAGCTGGTGTATGATATGGGAGCTGGTGTATGATATGGGAGCTGGTGTATGATATGGGGGGGTGTATGATATGGTGGCGTGTATGATATGGGAGCTGGTATATTATATGTGGGGGTGTATGATATGGGAGCTGGTGTATGATATGGGGGGTGTATGATATGGGGGGGTGTATTATATGGGAGCTGGTTTATTATATGGGGGGGTATGATGTGGGAGCTGGTGTATGATATGGGAGCTGGTGTATGATATGGGGGGGTGTATGATATGGGAGCTGGTGTATGATATGGGGGGGGTGTATGATATGGGGGGTGTATTATATGGGAGCTGGTTTATTATATGGGGGGGTATGATATGGGAGCTGGTGTATGATATGGGAGCTGGTGTATGATATGGGAGCTGGTGTATGATATGGGGGGGTGTATTATATGGGAGCTGGTTTATTATATGGGGGGGTATGATATGGGAGCTGGTGTATGATATGGGAACTGGTGTATGATATGGGAGCTGGTGTATGATATGGGGGGGTGTATGATATGGGAGCTGGTGTATGATATGGGAGCTGGTGTATGATATGGGAGCTGGTGTATGATATGGGAGCTGGTGTATGATATGGGGGGGTGTATGATATGGTGGTGTGTATGATATGGGAGCTGGTATATTATATGTGGGGGTGTATGATATGGGAGCTGGTGTATGATATGGGGGGGTGTATGATATGGGGGGTGTATTATATGGGAGCTGGTTTATTATATGGGGGGGTATGATGTGGGAGCTGGTGTATGATGTGGGAGCTGGTGTATGATATGGGAGCTGGTGTATGATATGGGGGGGTGTATGATATGGGGGGGTGTATTATATGGGAGCTGGTTTATTATATGGGGGGGTATGATATGGGAGCTGGTGTATGATATGGGAGCTGGTGTATGATATGGGAGCTGGTGTATGATATGGGAGCTGGTGTATGATATGGGGCTGGTGTATGATATGGAGCTGGTGTACGATATGGGGCTGGTGTACGATATGGGGCTGGTGTACGATATGGGGCTGGTGTACGATATGGGGCTGGTGTACGATATGGGGCTGGTGTACGATATGGGGCTGGTGTACGATATGGGGCTGGTGTATGATATGGGGCTGGTGTGCGATATGGGGCTGATGTGCGATATGGGGCTGGTGTGCGATGGGGGTTGTGTATGATATGGGAGCTGATGTATTGTATGGGGGAAGTGTATGATATGGAGCTGGTGTATGATATAGGGCTGGTATTTGATGGGGGGGTTGTGGTGTATGATATGGGAGCTGGTGTATGATATGGAGCTGGTGTATGATATAGGGCTGGTGCATAATGGGGGGTTGTGGTGTATGATATGGGGACAGGTGTATGATATGGGGACAGGTGTATAATATGGTGCTGGTGCATGATGGGGGGGTTGTGTATGATATGGGAGCTGATGTATTATATGGGGGAAGTGTATGATATGGGAGCTGGTGTATGATATGGTGCTGGTGTATGATATGGGAGCTGGTGTATGATATGGGAGCTGGTGTATGATATGGGGGGGTGTATAATATGGGAGCTGGTGTATGATATGGGGGGTGTATTATATGGGAGCTGGTTTATTATATGGGGGGGTATGATATGGGAGCTGGTGTATGATATGGGAGCTGGTGTATGATATGGGAGCTGGTGTATGATATGGGGGGGTGTATGATATGGGGGGGTGTATTATATGGGAGCTGGTTTATTATATGGGGGGTATGATATGGGAGCTGGTGTATGGTATGGGAGCTGGTGTATGATATGGGAGCTGGTGTATGATATGGGTGGGTGTATGATATGGGAGCTGGTGTATTATATGGGGCTTTTGTATGATATGGGAGCTGGTGTATGATATGGGAGCTGGTGTATGATATGGGAGCTGGTGTATGATATGGGAGCTGGTGTATGATATGGGGGGGGTGTATGATATGGTGGCGTGTATGATATGGGAGCTGGTATATTATATGTGGGGGTGTATGATATGGGAGCTGGTGTATGATATGGGGGGGTGTATGATATGGGGGGTGTATTATATGGGAGCTGGTTTATTATATGGGGGGGTATGATGTGGGAGCTGGTGTATGAATGTGGGAGCTGGTGTATGATATGGGAGCTGGTGTATGATATGGGGGGGTGTATGATATGGGGGGGTGTATTATATGGGAGCTGGTTTATTATATGGGGGGGTATGATATGGGAGCTGGTGTATGATATGGGAGCTGGTGTATTATATGGGGCTGGTGTATGATATGGGAGCTGGTGTATGATATGGGAGCTGGTGTATTATATGGGGCTGGTGTATGATATGGGGGGGTGTATGATATGGGAGCTGGTGTATGATATGGGAGCTGGTGTATGATATGGGAGCTGGTGTATGATATGGGAGCTGGTGTATGATATGAGAGCTGGTGTATGATATGGGAGCTGGTGTATGATATGGGAGCTGGTGTATTATATGGAGCTGGTGTATTATATGGGGCTGGTGTATGATATGGGGGGGTGTATGATATGGGGGGGTGTATGATATGGGAGCTGGTGTATGATATGGGAGCTGGTGTATGATGGGCTATGACATTCTGGCCGTCCTCTCTCCAGTGATCCCTGTACAGGAGACCGGTGTAATACACAAGCTCAAGGTCAAAGTGCAGCTCTAAGACTCCGCCCACAGCCAGGCACATTCCTCCCAGCTCCGCCCACAGCCAGGTACATTCCTCCCAGCTCCGCCCACAGCCAGGCACATTCCTCCCAGCTCCGCCCACAGCCAGGCACATTCCTCTTCGCACCCTGTGACCCAGCAAACTGTTCAGACCTGCAGCAAGCGGGAGGGTGAGGCCGGAGCAGCATTCCACAGGGGAGGACTGTATACATCACATATATACCCTGTATACATCCCACATCTCCTGTATATATACTGAATACATCACACTGTTCCTGTATATACCCTGTATACATCACACTCCCTGTATATACCCTGTATACATCACACTCCCTGTATATACCCTGTATACATCACACTCCCTGTATATACACTGAATACATCACACTGTCCCTGTATATACACTGAATACATCACACTGTTCCTGTATATACCCTGTATACATCACACTGTTCCTGTATATACCCTGTATACATCACACTCCCTGTATATACCCTGTATACATCACACTGTTCCTGTATATACCCTGTATACATCACACTCCCTGTATATACCCTGTATACATCACACTGTTCCTGTATATACCCTGTATACATCACACTCCCTGTATATACCCTGTATACATCACACTCCCTGTATATACCCTGTATACATCACACTGTCCCTGTATATACCCTGTATACATCACACTGTCCCTGTATATACCCTGTATACATCACACTGTTCCTGTATATACCCTGTATACATCACACTGTTCCTGTATATACCCTGTATACATCCCACATCTCCTGTATATACACTGAATACATCACACTGTTCCTGTATATACCCTGTATACATCACACTGTCCCTGTATATACCCTGTATACATCACACTGTCCCTGTATATACCCTGTATACATCACACTGTCCCTGTATATACCCTGTATATACCTTGTATACATCACACTGTCCCTGTATATACCCTGTATACATCACACTGTCCCTGTATATACCCTGTATACATCACACTGTCCCTGTATACATCCCACCTCTCCTGTATATGCCCTGTATACATCTTACCTCTCCTGTATATACCCTGTATATATCCCACCTCCCCTGTATATACCCTGTATACATCCCACCTCCCCTGAATATACCCTGTATACATCCCACCTCTCCTGTATATACCCTGAATACATGTGTTATAGCATGGATAGGTCATACATTGCACGCTCCATACTCCTGTCGTCCTGTAACATGTCCCGTGTGTCGCCCCCTGCAGGGCAGTAAGGAGCGTTACCACTGGCAGACGCAGAATGTGCGGCAGAGCGGGGTGGACGACATGGTTCTTCTATCCAAGATCACGGAGGAGGCCATCATGGAGAACCTGAAGAAGCGCTACATGGACGACTTCATCTTTGTATCCTGCAGAATCACTGACCGAACCTCTGTGTATAGTAACACCCCCCATCCTGTGTATAGTAACACCCCCCATCCTGTGTATAGTAACACCCCCCATCTTGTGTATAGTAACACCCCCCCATCCTGTGTATAGTAACACCCCCCCCATCCTGTGTATAGTAACACCCCCCTCCTGTGTATAGTAACACCCCCCATCCTGTGTATATTAACACCCCCCCATCCTGTGTATAGTAACACTCCCCCCCCCATCCTGTGTATAGTACACACCCCCCCCCATCCTGTGTATAGTAACACCCCCCCCCATCCTGTGTATAGTAACACCCCCCCCCCCATCCTGTGTATAGTAACACCCCCCCCCCATCCTGTGTATAGTAACACTCCCCCCCATCCTGTGTATAGTAACACCCCCCCCCATCCTGTGTATAGTAACACCCCCCCCCATCCTGTGTATAGTAACACCCCCCCCATCCTGTGTATAGTAACACTCCCCCCCATCCTGTGTATAGTAACACTCCCCCCCCATCCTGTGTATAGTAACACCCCCCCATCCTGTGTATAGTAAACACCCCCCCCCCATCCTGTGTATAGTAACACCCCCCCATCCTGTGTATAGTAACACCCCCCCCATCCTGTGTATAGTAACACTCCCCCCATCCTGTGTATAGTAACACCCCCCCCCCATCCTGTGTATAGTAACACCCCCCCATCCTGTGTATAGTAACACCCCCCCCCCATCCTGTGTATAGTAACACTCCCCCCCCATCCTGTGTATAGTACACCCCCCCCCATCCTGTGTATAGTAACCCCCCCATCCTGTGTATAGTAACACTCCCCCATCCTGTGTATAAGTAACACCCCCCCCATCCTGTGTATAGTAACACTCCCCCCATCCTGTGTATAGTAACACCCCCCCATCCTGTGTATAGTAAACACCCCCCCCATCCTGTGTATAGTAACACTCCCCCCATCCTGTGTATAGTAACACCCCCCCATCCTGTGTATAGTAACACTCCCCCCCATCCTGTGTATAGTAACACCCCCCCCCATCCTGGTATAGTAACACCCCCCCCATCCTGTGTATAGTAACACCCCCCCCATCCTGTGTATAGTAACACCCCCCCATCCTGTGTATAGTAACACTCCCCCCCCCATCCTGTGTATAGTAACACCCCCCCATCCTGTGTATAGTAACACCCCCCCATCCTGTGTATAGTAACACCCCCCCATCCTGTGTATAGTAACACTCCCCCCATCCTGTGTATAGTAACACCCCCCCATCCATGTGTATAGTAACACCCCCACCCATCCTGTTTATAGTAACACCCCCCCCATCCTTTGTATAGTAACACCCCCCCATCCTGTGTATAGTAACACTCCCCCCATCCTGTGTATAGTAACACTCCCCCCCATCCTGTGTATAGTAACACCCCCCCCCATCCTGTGTATAGTAAACACTCCCCCCCCCCATCCTGTGTATAGTAACACCCCCCCCATCCTGTGTATAGTAAACACCCCCCCCATCCTGTGTATATTAACACCCCCCCATCCTGTGTATAGTAACACTCCCCCCCATCCTGTGTATAGTAACACCCCCCCCCATCCTGTGTATAGTAACACCCCCCCCATCCTGTGTATAGTAACACCCCCCCCCCATCCTGTGTATAGTAACACCCCCCCCATCCTGTGTATAGTAACACCCCCCCCATCCTGTGTATAGTAACACCCCCCCCATCCTGTGTATAGTAACACCCCCCCATCCTGTGTATAGTAACACTCCCCCCATCCTGTGTATAGTAACACTCCCCCCATCCTGTGTATAGTAACACCCCCCCCATCCTGTGTATAGTAAACACCCCCCCATCCTGTGTATAGTAACACCCCCCAATCCTGTGTATAGTAACACCCCCCCATCCTGTGTATAGTAACACCCCCCCCATCCTGTGTATAGTAACACCCCCCCCATCCTGTGTATAGTAAACACTCCCCCCCATCCTGTGTATAGTAACACCCCCCCATCCTGTGTATAGTAACTACCCCCCCATCCTGTGTATAGTAACACTCCCCCCCATCCTGTGTATAGTAACACTCCCCCCATCCTGTGTATAGTAAACACTTCCCCCCCATCCTGTGGTATAGTACGACCCCCCCATCCTGTGTATAGTAACACTCCCCCCATCCTGTGTATAGTAACACCCCCCCCATCCTGTGTATAGTAACACCCCCATCATGTGTATAGTAACACCCCCCCATCCTGTGTATAGTAACACTCCCCCCATCCTGTGTATAGTAACCCCCCATCCTGTGTATAGTAACACTCCCCCCATCCTGTGTATAGTAACACCCCCCCCATCCTGTGTATAGTACACCCCCCCATCCTGTGTATAGTACACCACCCCCCCCATCCTGTGTATAGTAACACTCCCCCCCATCCTGTGTATAGTAACACCCCCCCATCCTGTGTATAGTAACACCCCCCCATCCTGTGTATAGTAACAACCCCCCCATCCTGTGTATAGTAACACTCCCCCCATCCTGTGTATAGTAACAACTCCCCCCCATCCTGTGTATAGTAACACTCCCCCCATCCTGTGTATAGTAACACCACCCCCATCCTGTGTATAGTACACCCCCCATCCTGTGTATAGTAAACACCCCCCCATCCTGTGTATAGTAACCCCCCCCCATCCTGTGTATAGTAACACCCCCCCCATCCTGTGTATAGTAACACTCCCCCCCATCCTGTGTATAGTAAAACCCCCCCCATCCTGTGTATAGTAACACCCCCCCCATCCTGTGTATAGTAACACCCCCCCCATCCTGTGTATAGTAACACTCCCCCCATCCTGTGTATAGTAACACTCCCCCCCCATCCTGTGTATAGTAACACTCCCCCATCCTGTGTATAGTACACTCCCCCCCATCCTGTGTATAGTACACCCCCCCATCCTGTGTTAGTAAAACACTCCCCCCCATCCTGTGTATAGTAACACTCCCCCCCATCCTGTGTATAGTAACACCCCCCCCCATCCTGTGTATAGTAACACCCCCCCATCCTGTGTATAGTACACACTCCCCCATCCTGTGTATAGTTAGACACCCCCCCATCCTGTGTATAGTAGTAACACCCCCCCATCCTGTGTATAGTAACACTCCCCCCCCATCCTGTGTATAGTAACACCCCCCCATCCTGTCGTATAGTAACACTCCCCCCATCCTGTGTATAGTAACACTCCCCCCCATCCTGTGTATAGTAACACCCCCCCCCCATCCTGTGTATAGTAAACACCCCCCCCATCCTGTGTATAGTAACACCCCCCATCCTGTGTATAGTAACACTCCCCCCCATCCTGTGTATAGTAACACCCCCCCATCCTGTGTATAGTAACACCCCCCCCCATCCTGTGTATAGTAACCCCCCCCATCCTGTGTATAGTAACACCCCCCCATCCTGTGTATAGTAACACCCCCCATCCTGTGTATAGTAACACCCCCCCATCCTGTGTATAGTAACACTCCCCCATCCTGTGTATAGTACACACCCCCCATCCTGTGTATAGTAACACTCCCACCCATCCTGTGTATAGTAACCCCCCCATCCTGTGTATAGTAACACCCCCCCCATCCTGTGTATAGTACACCCCCCCATCCTGTCGTATAGTACACCCCCCCATCCTGTGTAATAGTAACACCCCCCCCATCCTGTGTATAGTAACACCCCCCCATCCTGTGTATAGTACACCCACCCATCCTGTGTAATAGTAACCCCCCATCCTGTGTATATGTAACACTCCCCCCATCCTGTGTATAGTAACACTCCCCCCCTCCTGTGTATAGTAACACCCCCCCATCCTGTGTATAGTAACACCCCCCCATCCTGTGTATAGTAACACTCCCCCCATCCTGTGTATAGTAACACCCCCCCATCCTGTGTATAGTAACACCCCCCCCATCCTGTGTATAGTAAACACTCCCCCCCATCCTGTGTATAGTAAAACTCCCCCCATCCTGTGTATAGTAACACCCCCCCATCCTGTGTATAGTAACCCCCCCATCCTGTCTATAGTAACACTCCCCCCCCATCCTGTGTATAGTAACACTCCCCCCATCCTGTGTATAGTAACACTCCCCCCCATCCTGTGTATAGTAACCCCCCATCCTGTCTATAGTAACACCCCCCCCCATCCTGTGTATAGTAACACCCCCCCATCCTGTGTATAGTAACACCCCCCCCCCCATCCTGTGTATAGTAACACTCCCCCCCCCCCCCATCCTGTGTATAGTAACACTCCCCCCATCCTGTGTATAGTAACACTCCCCCATCCTGTGTATAGTAACACCCCCCCCATCCTGTGTATAGTAACACCCCCCCCATCCTGTGTATAGTAACACTCCCCCCCATCCTGTGTATAGTAACACTCCCTCCCATCCTGTGTATAGTAACACCCCCCCCATCCTGTTTATAGTAACACCCCCCCATCCTGTGTATAGTAACACTCCCCCCCCATCCTGTGTATAGTAACACCCCCCCATCCTGTGTATAGTAACACCCCCCATCCTGTGTATAGTAACACCCCCCCATCCTGTGTATAGTAACACTCCCCCCCCATCCTGTGTATAGTAACACTCCCCCCATCCTGTGTATAGTAACACTCCCCCCCATCCTGTGTATAGTAACACCCCCCCATCCTGTGTATAGTAACACTCCCCCCATCCTGTGTATAGTAACACTCCCCCCATCCTGTGTATAGTAACACCCCCCCCATCCTGTGTATAGTAACACCCCCCATCCTGTGTATAGTAACACCCCCCCATCCTGTGTATAGTAACACTCCCCCCCCATCCTGTGTATAGTAACACTCCCCCCCATCCTGTGTATAGTAAAACTCCCCCCATCCTGTGTATAGTAACACCCCCCCATCCTGTGTATAGTAACCCCCCATCCTGTCTATAGTAACACTCCCCCCCCCATCCTGTGTATAGTAACACTCCCCCCATCCTGTGTATAGTAACACTCCCCCCCATCCTGTGTATAGTAACCCCCCATCCTGTCTATAGTAACACCCCCCCCCCCATCCTGTGTATAGTAACACCCCCCCCTCCTGTGTATAGTAACACCCCCCCCATCCTGTGTATAGTAACACTCCCCCCCCCCCATCCTGTGTATAGTAACACCCCCCCATCCTGTGTATAGTAACACTCCCCCCATCCTGTGTATAGTAACACCCCCCCCCCATCCTGTGTATAGTAACACCCCCCCATCCTGTGTATAGTAACACTCCCTCCCCATCCTGTGTATAGTAACACTCCCCCCCCCCATCCTGTGTATAGTAACACCCCCCCATCCTGTGTATAGTAACACCCCCCCATCCTGTGTATAGTAACACCCCCCATCCTGTGTATAGTAACACCCCCCCCTCCTGTGTATAGTAACACTCCCCCCCCATCCTGTGTATAGTAACACTCCCCCCATCCTGTGTATAGTAACACTCCCCCCCATCCTGTGTATAGTAACACCCCCCCATCCTGTGTATAGTAACACTCCCCCCATCCTGTGTATAGTAACACTCCCCCCATCCTGTGTATAGTAACACCCCCCCATCCTGTGTATAGTAACACCCCCCATCCTGTGTATAGTAACACCCCCCCATCCTGTGTATAGTAACACCCCCCCCCCATCCTGTGTATAGTAACACTCCCCCCATCCTGTGTATAGTAACACCCCCCCCATCCTGTGTATAGTAACACCCCCCCATTTTGTGTATAGTAACACTCCCCCCATCCTGTGTATAGTAACACTCCCCCCATCCTGTGTATAGTAACACTCCCCCATCCTGTGTATAGTAACACCCCCCCATCCTGTGTATAGTAACACTCCCCCCCCATCCTGTGTATAGTAACACTCCCCCATCCAGTGTATAGTAACACCCCCCCATCCTGTGTATAGTAACACCCCCCCATCCTGTGTATAGTAACCCCCCCATCCTGTGTATAGTAACACTCCCCCATCCTGTGTATAGTAACACTCCCCCCCATCCTGTGTATAGTAACACCCCCCCATCCTGTGTATAGTAACACCCCCCCCATCCTGTGTATAGTAACACTCCCCCCATCCTGTGTATAGTAACACTCCCCCATCCTGTGTATAGTAACACTCCCCCCATCCTGTGTATAGTAACACCCCCCATCCTGTGTATAGTAACACCCCCCCCATCCTGTGTATAGTAACACTCCCCCCCCATCCTGTGTATAGTAACACCCCCCCCATCCTGTGTATAGTAACCCCCCCCATCCTGTGTATAGTAACACTCCCCCCATCCTGTGTATAGTAACCCCCCATCCTGTGTATAGTAACACCCCCCCCCATCCTGTGTATAGTAACACCCCCCCCATCCTGTCTATAGTAACACTCCCCCCCCCATCCTGTGTATAGTAACTCTCCCCCCATCCTGTGTATAGTAACACTCCCCCCCCCATCCTGTGTATAGTAACACTCCCCCCCCATCCTGTGTATAGTAACACCCCCCCATCCTGTGTATAGTAACACCCCCCCATCCTGTGTATAGTAACACCCCCCCATCCTGTGTATAGTAACACTCCCCCCTATCCTGTGTATAGTAACACTCCCCCCCCATCCTGTGTATAGTAACACTCCCCCCCCATCCTGTGTATAGTAACACTCCCCCCCCATCCTGTGTATAGTAACACTCCCCCCCCATCCTGTGTATAGTAACACTCCCCCCCCATCCTGTGTATAGTAACACTCCCCCATCCTGTGTATAGTAACACCCCCCCATCCTGTGTATAGTAACACCCCCCCATCCTGTGTATAGTAACACTCCCCCCCATCCTGTGTATAGTAACACCCCCCCATCCTGTGTATAGTAACCCCCCATCCTGTGTATAGTAACACCCCCCCATCCTGTGTATAGTAACCCCCCCCATCCTGTGTATAGTAACCCCCCCCCATCCTGTGTATAGTAACCCCCCATCCTGTGTATAGTAACACTCCCCCCATCCTGTGTATAGTAACACCCCCCATCCTGTGTATAGTAACACTCCCCCCCCATCCTGTGTATAGTAACACTCCCCCCATCCTGTGTATAGTAACACCCCCCCCCCATCCTGTGTATAGTAACACTCCCCCCCATCCTGTGTATAGTAACACTCCCCCATCCTGTGTATAGTAACACTCCCCCATCCTGTGTATAGTAACACCCCCCCCCATCCTGTGTATAGTAACACCCCCCCCATCCTGTGTATAGTAACACCCCCCCCATCCTGTGTATAGTAACACCCCCCCCATCCTGTGTATAGTAACACTCCCCCCATCCTGTGTATAGTAACCCCCCATCCTGTGTATAGTAACCCCCCATCCTGTGTATAGTAACACCCCCCCATCCTGTGTATAGTAACCCCCCATCCTGTGTATAGTAACACCCCCCCCTCCTGTGTATAGTAACCCCCCATCCTGTGTATAGTAACACCCCCCCATCCTGTGTATAGTAACCCCCCATCCTGTGTATAGTAACACCCCCCCATCCTGTGTATAGTAACACCCCCCCTTCCTGTGTATAGTAACACTCCCCCCCCCCATCCTGTGTATAGTAACACTCCCCCCCCATCCTGTGTATAGTAACACTCCCCCCCATCCTGTGTATAGTAACACCCCCCCTTCCTGTGTATAGTAACACCCCCATCCTGTGTATAGTAACCCCCCCCCCATCCTGTGTATAGTAACACCCCCCCATCCTGTGTATAGTAACACTCCCCCCCATCCTGTGTATAGTAACACCCCCCCCATCCTGTGTATAGTAACACCCCCCCATCCTGTGTATAGTAACACCCCCCCTTCCTGTGTATAGTAACACTCCCCCCCCCATCCTGTGTATAGTAACACTCCCCCCCCCATCCTGTGTATAGTAACACTCCCCCCCATCCTGTGTATAGTAACACCCCCATCCTGTGTATAGTAACCCCCCCCCATCCTGTGTATAGTAACACCCCCCCATCCTGTGTATAGTAACACTCCCCCCCATCCTGTGTATAGTAACACTCCCCCCCATCCTGTGTATAGTGGTGTTACTATACACAGGATGGGGGGGTGTTACTATACACAGGATGGGGGGGGGTTACTATACACAGGATGGGGGTGTTACTATACACAGGAAGGGGGGGTGTTACTATACACAGGATGGGGGGGAGTGTTACTATACACAGGATGGGGGGGGAGTGTTACTATACACAGGATGGGGGGGGGGAGTGTTACTATACACAGGATGGGGGGGGGAGTGTTACTATACACAGGATGGGGGGGGGAGTGTTACTATACACAGGATGGGGGGGGGAGTGTTACTATACACCGGATGGGGGGGGGGAGTGTTACTATACACAGGATGGGGGGAGTGTTACTATACACAGGATGGGGGGGTGTTACTATACACAGGATGGGGGGGGTGTTACTATACACAGGATGGGGGGGGTGTTACTATACACAGGATGGGGGGAGTGTTACTATACACAGGATGGGGGGGTGTTACTATACACAGGATGGGGGGGTGTTACTATACACAGGATGGGGGGGGTGTTACTATACACAGGATGGGGGGAGTGTTACTATACACAGGATGGGGGGGGGGTGTTACTATACACAGGATGGGGGGGGAGTGTTAATATACACAGGATGGGGGGGGAGTGTTAATATACACAGGATGGGGGGGGAGTGTTAATATACACAGGATGGGGGGGTGTTACTATACACAGGATGGGGGGGGGGTGTTACTATACACAGGATGGGGGGGGAGTGTTACTATACACAGGATGGGGGGGGTGTTACTATACACAGGATGGGGGGGGAGTGTTACTATACACAGGATGGGGGGGGGAGTGTTACTATACACAGGATGGGGGGGGAGTGTTACTATACACAGGATGGGGGGGTGTTACTATACACAGGATGGGGGGTGTTACTATACACAGGATGGGGGGGTGTTACTATACACAGGATGGGGGGGGAGTGTTACTATACACAGGATGGGGGGGGAGTGTTACTATACACAGGATGGGGGGGGGTGTTACTATACACAGGATGGGGGGGGGTGTTACTATACACAGGATGGGGGGGAGTGTTACTATACACAGGATGGGGGGGGAGTGTTACTATACACAGGATGGGGGGGGAGTGTTACTATACACAGGATGGGGGGGGAGTGTTACTATACACAGGATGGGGGGGTGTTACTATACACAGGATGGGGGGGGTGTTACTATACACAGGATGGGGGGAGTGTTACTATACACAGGATGGGGGGGGTGTTACTATACACAGGATGGGGGGGAGTGTTACTATACACAGGATGGGGGGGGTGTTACTATACACAGGATGGGGGGAGTGTTACTATACACAGGATGGGGGGGGTGTTACTATACACAGGATGGGGGGGGTTACTATACACAGGATGGGGGGTTGTTACTATACACAGGATGGGGGGGGGTTACTATACACAGGATGGGGGGGCAGTTGGTGATGCTGAGGTCTGTATCCTCCGGTGTAGCAGAGCTGTAGCAGTTTCCTTCACCCTCACAGACATACATTGGGCCGGTGCTGATCTCTGTTAACCCTTTCAAGCAGCTGCCGTATTTCACAGAGAAGGAGATTGAGATTTACCAGGGAGCGGTGAGTAGAAGTATAATGATAAGTAGTCGTGTGCTCGCCTGTACCCTGAGTGGCGGTGTGTGTGTGTGGTGGGGTGCGCCTGTACCCTGAGTGGCAGTGTGCGCGCCTGTACCCTGAGTGGCGGTGTGTGTGTGGTGGGGTGCGCCTGTACCCTGAGTGGCGGTGTGCGCGCCTGTACCCTGAGTGGCGGTGTGTGTGTGGTGGGGTGCGCCTGTACCCTGAGTGGCGGTGTGTGCGCCTGTACCCTGAGTGGCGGTGTGTGTGTGGTGGGGTGCGCCTGTACCCTGAGTGGCAGTGTGCGCGCCTGTACCCTGAGTGGCGGTGTGTGTGTGGTGGGGTGCGCCTGTACCCTGAGTGGCGGTGTGCGCGCCTGTACCCTGAGTGGCGGTGTGTGTGTGGTGGGGTGCGCCTGTACCCTGAGTGGCGGTGTGTGCGCCTGTACCCTGAATGGCGGTGTGTTCGCCTGTACCCTGAGTGGCGGTGTGGGGGGGGGGGGGGGGGAGGGTGCGCCTGTACCCTGAGTGGCGGTGTGGGGGGGGAGGGTGCGCCTGTACCCTGAGTGGTGGTGTGCTCGCCTGTACCCTGAGTGGCGGTGGGGGGGGGGGGGGAGGGTGCGCCTGTACCCTGAGTGGCGGTGTGGGGGGGGAGGGTGCGCCTGTACCCTGAGTGGCGGTGTGCTCGCCTGTACCCTGAGTGGCGGTGTGCTCGCCTGTACCCTGAGTGGCGGTGTGGGGGGGGGGGGAGGGTGCGCCTGTACCCTGAGTGGTGGTGTGCTCGCCTGTACCCTGAGTGGCGGTGTGGGGGGGGGGGAGGGTGCGCCTGTACCCTGAGTGGCGGTGTGGGGGGGGAGGGTGCGCCTGTACCCTGAGTGGCGGTGTGCTCGCCTGTACCCTGAGTGGCGGTGTGCTCGCCTGTACCCTGAGTGGCGGTGTGGGGGGGGGGAGGGTGCGCCTGTACCCTGAGTGGCGATGTGGGGGGGGGGAGGGTGCGCCTGTACCCTGAGTGGCGGTGTGCTCGCCTGTACCCTGAGTGGCGGTGTGCGCGCCTGTACACTGAGTGGCGGCGGGATGTTTGTGTGCCTGTACCATCGGTGGCGGTGTGTGTGTGTCTGTACCCTCGGTGGTGGCGGTGTGTGTTTGCCTATACCCTCGGCGGTGAGGGGTGCACCTGTACTGAGTGGTGGTGTGTGCGACTGTACCTTCGGTAGTGGTGGTGTGTGCGCCTGTACCCTCTGTGGTGGCGGTGTGTGTGTGTGCCTGTACCCTCAGTGGTGGCGGTGTGTGTGTGTGCGCCTGTACCCTCGGTGGTGGCGGTGTGTGTGCCTATACCCTCGGCGGCGGGGTGTGTGTGTCTGTACCCTCAGTGGTGGCGGGGTGTATGTGTGCCTGTACCCTCGGCGGTGGAGGATCAGTCTATATCAAGCCGAGCCAGGTTTCTGTTGTCACAGATGAGTGTGCACTCACAGGGAACTTGGTTTGAGGAAGTGAGTCACACAGGTTCCCTCTCACCTGATTCCACACCTTTTGCATACAGGCTTCAGATCAATGCTGCTCTGTGATTGGCTGGTGATCATGTGACAACTTTAGAAGCTTGGTAAAGTTTTCTGCTGCTCTCTGCTGCCCCTGAGTGGCTGTTGTGTAGTTCTGCAGCTTCTGCTTCTCATTCATCATGTACTTCTGTCCTGCATGGTTTCCGTTCACTCTCGGCTGTATAGATTCCTTCCCCTTCGCTGTCACTGACTAGACTGTGTGCAGTGGCTGCTATAGGAAGGTCTGTGCTCTCTCTATACAGGCTCAGTATGAGAACCCTCCGCACATCTACGCTCTGGCTGACACAATGTACCGGAACATGCTGATAGACGGGGAGAATCAGTGCGTGATCATCAGGTGCGTCACACAACCTACTCAGTCATAGGGCCCTATTCCACCGGACGATTATCGTTAGCATAATCGTTAACGATTAACGATCTCAAACGACCGCTATTGCGAAAGACCTGAAAACGTTCACTCATTTCCATGGAACGATAATCGTTACTTATGATCGTAATTGCGATCGTTTCTTCTTCCGTATTTATTCGCTATTGCGTTCGTATCTATTGCGAACGACCGAACGATGTCTTATTCAATGCGAACGTTTTGCGAACGAGCAACGATAAAAATAGGTCCAGGTCTTATAAAGCGATCAACGATTTCTCGTTCGGTCGTTAATCGTTACTGCATTTCAACCGAACGATTATCGTTTAGATTTGAACGATTTAACGATAATCTGAACGATAATCGTCCGGTGGAATAGGGCCCTTAGTGTCTGCCCAGAGTGGGGGGGGGGGCACATATACCTATTATATAACTAATGGCTGCCCATATTCTCCCGCCATCCTTGGTAGCACCTCAGCATCCAGACTTACAGGTCTCTCCTCGTTTGCTGGGACCTCCTATGAGGAGCCGTAATCGAATACTTTCATTGGCCCCGCCCCCGAAGAGCCAATTGTACAGCTTGTAGGTGTGTGTGATGGTGGGCATGTAATGAGGTCACAGAGGAGTACTCAGCAGTACACACCGCCTGTGTTCCGATGCCGCACACCCGTACACACCACCTCTGTGCCGATGCCGCACACCCGTACACACCGCCTCTGTGCCGATGCCGCACACCTGTACACACCGCCTCTGTGCCGATGCCGCACACCCGTATACACCCCCTCTGTGCCGATGCCGCACACCTGTATACACAAGATTTCTACTGATGCCGCACACCCGTACACACCGCCTCTGTGCCAATGCCGCACACCCGTACACACCGCCTGTGTGCCGATGCCGCACACTTGTATACACCGCCTTTGTGCCGATGCCGCACACTTGTATACACCGCCTTTGTGCCGATGCCGCACACCTGTATACACCACCTTTGTGCCGATGCCGAACACCTGTATACACCGCCTTTGTGCCGATGCCGCACACCTGTATACACCGCCTTTGTGCTGATGGCGCACACCTGTACACACCGCCTTTGTGCTGATGGCGCACACCCGTACACACCACCTCTGTGCCAATGCCGCACACCCGTACACACCGCCTCTGTGCCGATGCCGCACACCCGTACACACCGCCTCTGTGCTGATGCCGCACACCCGTACACACCGCCTCTGTGCCGATGCAGCACACCCGTACACACGCCACTGTGCTGATGCCGCACACCCGTACACACCGCCTCTGTGCCGATGCCGCACACCCGTACACACCGCCTCTGTGCTGATGCCGCACACACGTATACACCGCCTCTGTGCCGATGCCGCACACCCGTACACACCGCCTCTGTGCTGATGCCGCACACCCGTATACACCGCCTCTGTGCTGATGCCGCACACCCGTATACACCGCCTCTGTGCCGATACAGCACACACGTACACACCGCCTCTGTGCCGATGCCGCACACACGTATACACCGCCTCTGTGCCGATGCCACACACCCGTATACACCGCCTCTGTGCTGATGCCACACACCCGTACACACCGCCTCTGTGCCGATGCCGCACACACCGCCTCTGTGCTGATGGCGCACACCCATATACACCGCCTCTGTGCCGATGCCGCACACCTGTATACACAAGATCTCTACTGATGCCACACACCGTATACACAGGATCTCTACTGATGCCACACACCCGTACACACCGCCTCTGTGCTGATGCCGCACACTCATATTCACCGCCTCTGTGCTGATGCCGCACACCTGTATACACAAGATCTCTACTGATGCTGCACACCCGTACACACCGCCTCTGTGCCGATGCCGCACACACGTATACACAGGATCTCTACTGATGCCGCACACCCGTACACACTGCCTCTGTGCCGATGCCGCACACCTGTATACACAAGATCTCTACTGATGCCGCACACCCGTACACACCGCCTCTGTGCTGATGCCGCACACCCGTATACACCGCCTCTGTGCTGATGCCGCACACCCGTATACACCGCCTCTGCGCTCATGCCGCACACCCGTACACACCGCCTCTGTGCCGATGCTGCACACACGTACACACCGCCTCTGTGCTGATGCCACACACCCGTACACACCGCCTCTGTGCCGATGCTGCACACTCGTACACACCGCCTCTGTGCTGATGCCACACACCCGTACACACCGCCTCTGTGCCGATGCCGCACACACGTATACACCGCCTCTGTGCCGATGCCGCACACACATATACACCGCCTCTGTGCTGAATTTATACCCATCTATCACTTATTTATTCTGCAGCGGGGAGAGTGGAGCCGGGAAAACTGTGGCAGCAAAGTACATCATGGGCTACGTCTCCAAAGTGTCCGGCGGAGGAACCAAGGTTCAGGTACTGGTGGGGTGTCCTGGTGGTGGGGGCAGGCCCCTCCTCCCTGACTCACAGGCCCCTCCTCCCTGACTCACAGCTGCTCCTCTCTTCCTGCAGCACGTGAAGGACATCATTCTCAAGTCAAACCCCCTGCTGGAAGCGTTCGGGAACGCAAAGACCGTCCGCAACAACAACTCCAGCAGATTTGTGAGTATATCACTGTGTGTAATAGTCTGCAGGATATATCCCTGTGCATCTGTAGTGGAAGCGATGTTCTGCAAGTTTGTAGTGGGGTTGGGGTGTAATAATTTGCAGGATATATCAGTATGTATCAGGAGGTAGAGAGGACAGAGTGATGTTCTGCAGACCTGTAGAGAGGTCAGGTGTAATATTCTGCAGTATATATCACAATGTATCAGGACAGAGCGATGTTCTGCAGGTCTCTGGTGATGTAATAGTCTGCATTGTCCTCTTGTCTTGCAGGGTAAATACTTTGAGATCCAGTTCAGCCGTGGGGGGGAGCCGGACGGGGGGAGGATCTCTAACTTCCTCCTGGAGAAGTCTCGTGTTGTCAGTCAGAATACAGGAGAGAGGAACTTCCACATCTTCTACCAGGTGAGGGCGACGGTGATGCTGACTGGTGAGGTATGGCCGTGACTGGGACCTCTGAGTGTGACAGTGACCGGTGAGGCGTGGTGGTGATTGTGATGGTGAGGTATGGCGGTGACCGATAAGGTATGGCCGTGACGGTGGGGTATGATGGTGACCGATGAGGTACGAAGGTGACATGAAGTATGATGGCGACCAGTGAGGTGTGGTGGTGATTGTGACGGTGAGGTATGGCAGTGACCAGTGAGGTGTGATTGGTGAGGCATGGCGGTGACCTCTGAGTGTGGCGGTGATTGTGACAGTCACAGGTGAGTTGTGACGGTAAGGTGTGGCGGTGATTGTGACAGTGACCGGTGAGGTATGGCCTCCAGAGCTGACCATATACTCGGCCTGTTGGTTTTACAGTTGTTGGAAGGCGTCAGCGCTGAGGACCGGGAGAACCTGGGCGTCACCTCCCCCGATTATTACTTCTATCTCAACCAGTCGGCCGTCTACAAGGTGGAGGATGTCAGCGACAAGAAGGAGTTTGCAGAAACCATGGTAGGCGAGGAAACTGGCACTGGTGCGGCTGCTGCTGCTACCAGTCCTTTCATCCTTATCATCCATCCTCTTCTCCAACCCTACAGGCGGCCATGGATGTGGTGGGGCTCTCCCATGATGCTCAGGCCTCGGTGCTGCAGATTGTAGGTGGGATCCTGCACCTGGGAAACATTGGCTTCCGGGAGAGCGGCAACTACGCCGTGGTGGAGAGCGAGGACTGTGAGTGTGTGTGTGGGGGGGGGGGGGGGGGGGGGGGCAGGGATCAGGGCTGTGGGGGGGGGGCAGGGATCAGGGCTGTAGTGGTGGTGGGCAGGGATCAGGGCTGTGGGGGGGGGGGCAGGGATCAGGACTGTGAGTGTGTGTGGGAGGGGTGGGGGGGGCAGGGATCAGGGCTGTAGTGGTGGTGGGCTGGGATCAGGGCTGTGTGTGTGTGGGGGGGGGGCAGGGATCAGGGCTGTAGTGGTGGTGGGCTGGGATCAGGGCTGTGTGTGTGTGGGGGGGGGCAGGGATCAGGGCTGTAGTGGGGGGGAT
Organism: Dendropsophus ebraccatus; assembly: GCA_027789725.1. Taxonomy (NCBI): domain Eukaryota; kingdom Metazoa; phylum Chordata; class Amphibia; order Anura; family Hylidae; genus Dendropsophus; species Dendropsophus ebraccatus. The sequence continues at coordinate 30,111 of JAQFWZ010000059.1, forward strand.
CAGGGCTGTAGTGGGGGGGATCAAGGCTTCAGTGGGGGGGGGGGGGGCAGGGATCAGGCCAGTAGTGGTGGTGGGCAGGGATCAGGGCTGTGGGGGGGAGGCAGGGATCAGGGCTGTAGTGGGGGGGGGATCAAGGCTTCAGTGGGGGGGCAGGGATCGGGACTGTAGTGGTGGTGGGCTCGGATCAGGGCTGTGGGGGGGGCAGGGATCAGGGCTGTAGTGGGGGGGGATCAGGGCTGTAGTGGTGGTGGGCAGGGATCAGGGCTGTGGGGGGGGGGGCAGGGATCAGGCCTGTAGTGGTGGTGGGCAGGGATCAGGGCTGTGGGGGGGGGGCAGGGATCAGGGCTGTAGTGGGGGGGATCAAGGCTTCAGTGGGGGGGCAGGGATCGGGACTGTAGTGGTGGTGGGCTGGGATCAGGGCTGTGGGGGGGGGGGGGGCAGGGATCAGGCCTGTAGTGGTGGTGGGCAGGGATCAGGGCTGTGGGGGGGGGGGGCAGGGATCAGGCCTGTAGTGGTGGTGGGCAGGGATCAGGGCTGTAGTGGTGGTGGGCAAGGATCAGGGCTGTGGGGGGGGGCAGGGATCAGGGCTGTAGTGGGGGGGATCAAGGCTTCAGTGGGGGGGCAGGGATCGGGACTGTAGTGGAGGGGGGCAGGGATCGGGGCTCTGGTTAGTAACCCTTTCCTTATGTTGTCACACAGTTCTGGCTTTTCCGGCCTATCTTCTCGGCATCGACCAGTCTCGGTTAAAGGAGAAGCTGACCAGCCGTAAGATGGACAGTAAATGGGGAGGAAAGTCTGAGGTGATCGATGTGACGCTGAATGTCGAGCAAGCGTGTTTCACACGTGACGCCCTCTCTAAAGCTTTGTATACCCGACTCTTCGATTACCTGGTGGAGGTGAGGACCTGTCCCGAAAGATGAACCCCACCCTGCATATAATGCACTGTCCCCCCCCCCCCTTCTGTATTACCCCGTTATTGCCACTCGCAGCCCTTTAAGGACTGAATCTTCCCGGTATGGAAATCGTATCAGCATAAAATCCAGGGATCAGTCTCAATGGGAATTCAAATTAAATGGGAAAATCAAGTGAACACAGTGATATGGAGCGAGGCCTGGTCATCTGGGAGACTAGCCAGGTCAGGATCTCACTGCCAAATTTGTGGGGTTCTCTTGTGTCCTTGTGTAGAGGATATGGGGATAGGTGCGGAGAGTATATGGGGAATAGTTTAGAGCGTATACAGAGAGTGGTGCGGTCGGAGAACATCCAGCGAGAGCGGAGCATGTGGAGAGAGCCAGGTCATCGCCCAAACAGGTCAGAGTAGGATGTCACGAATAGCAGAACTGCAGCCGAATAAAACGGTGGTGTCTGACCCACAACTATATCTATGCAATGGCTCGAGACCATCGTATATGAGTGGAACAGAGAGGCAAGACTCCAGGGGGTAAAAGAGTTAAAACTGTATCCCTACACAGTGGAAAACATGGCCGGTCAGATGGATCCAGATGTATAAGGAGAGGCATGGCTGTTCAGATGGATCCAGATCTCTGTGAAAAACATGGCTGGTCAGATGGATCCAGATCTCTGTGGAAAACTTGGCTGATCAGATGGATCCAGATCTCTGTGGAAAACATGGCCGATCAGATGGATCCAGATCTCTGTGGAAAACGTGGCCGGTCAGATGGATCCAGATCTCTGTGGAAAACGTGGCCGGTCAGATGGATCCAGATCTCTGTGGAAAACTTGGCTGGTCAGATGGATCCAGATCTCTGTGGAAAACATGGCCGGTCAGATGGATCCAGATCTCTGAGGAGAGGCATGGCCATTCAGATGGATCCAGATCTCTATATAGAAATATGGCCATTCAGATGGATCCAGATCTCTATAGAGAAACATGGCCGGTCAGATGGATCCAGATCTCTGAGGAGAAACATGGCCGGTCAGATGGATCCAGATCTCTGTGGAGAAACATGGCCGGTCAGATGGATCCAAATCTCTGTGGAGAGGCATGGCCATTCAGATGGATCCAGATCTCTATATAGAAATATGGCCGTTAAGATGGATCCAGATCTCTATAGAGAAACATGGCCGGTCAGATGGATCCAGATCTCTGTGGAGAGGCATGGCCGGTCAGATGGCTCCAGATCACTATATAGAAATATGGCCGGTCAGATGGATCCAGATCTTTATAGAAAAACATGGCCGGTCAGATGGATCCGGATCTCTGCGGAGAAACATGGCCGGTCAGCTGGATCCAGATCTCTGTGGAGAAACATGGCCGGTCAGATGGATCCAGATCTCTGTGGAGAAACATGGCCGGTCAGATGGATCCAGATCTCTGTGGAGAAACATGGCCGGTCAGATGGATCCAGATCTCTGTGGGGAAACATGGCTGGTCAGATGGATCCAGATCTCTGTGGAGAAACATGGCCGGTCAGATGGATCCAGATCTCTGTGGAGAAACATGGCCGGTGAGTTCAGATCTCTGAAATACCGTGATGAACTGATTAGCATTCATGTTAGAAACTTGTGGTAAACAAGTTTTTTGCTCCACAGTCCGCGGATCTTGATCCTACAGCTATACCTTGTAGGAGGCAGAACGGGCTTTACAGGATAGCCTGATCTGAGAGAATTGTGAGTAGCCACCATCCTGTCCACGTGAGGGTGATATTCCTAGAGAACCGATTCATCACCTGGTGGAACCTATGCCGAAAATTTACTATGGTTGTGAAGTCAAAGGACGCCCAATGATACTAGATAGGGTCTCTAATAAGAGGGGCATTTAGTGTAGACCACCTGTCTTTGTGTTATATGGAGTCTAGTCTTTTGACTAAATATTCTCTGTCTAGGCTGTGAATAAAGCGATGCAGAAGGACACTGAAGAATACAATATTGGGGTTCTAGATATTTATGGATTTGAGATATTTCAGGTAAGGGGTGGACGGGTCTGCTATGTGGGTGTTGGGGGGTGGGCGGTCTGCTGTGTGGGTTTGGGGGGGGGGGGCAGGTCTGGTATGGTGGTGGTGGGTGTTTACAGGGTTTTTTTTTTTCAACTTTGTTTCTTTCCGACAGAAAAACGGCTTTGAACAATTCTGTATTAATTTTGTGAATGAGAAGCTTCAGCAGATCTTCATAGAGCTGACACTGAAGGCTGAGCAGGTGAGGCTGTATGTCGGCCCTTGGGGGCTGCTGTATCTCCTCCTAGTGGTGGTTTTGCTGACCTGCTCTTCTCTTTAAGGAGGAGTATGTGCAGGAGGGAATCCAATGGAATCCAATAGAATACTTCAACAACAAGATTGTGTGTGACCTGATTGAGAATAAACTGGTGAGTTCCATAGACTTTGAGAGGAGACAATCCTGGCTGTGTCCACCAGGTCCTGGAAGACGATCCTGGCTGTGTCCACCAGGTCCTGGAAGACGATCCTGGCTGTATCCACCAGGTCCTGGGAGACGATCCTCCTGAGAGGACATGATCTTGGCTGTGTTCACCTGGCCCTGTGAGACGCTCCTCCTGAGAGGAGACAATCCTGGCTGTGTCCACCAGGTCCTGTGAGACAATCCTGGCTGTGTCCACCAGGTCCTGTGAGACAATCCTGGCTGTGTCCACCTGGTTTTGTGAGACGCTCCTCTTGAGAGGACATGATCCTGGCTGTGTCCACCTGGTCCTGTGAGGCGCTCCTCCTGAGAGCAGACGATCCTGGGTGTGTTCACCTGGTCCTGGGAGACGCTCCTCCTGAGAGAAGACGATCCTGGGTGTGTTCACCAGGTCCCAGGAGATGCTCTTCTTGTATCATCCATGTTTCTTCTTTGTACAGAGCCCTCCGGGAATTATGAGCATCTTGGACGATGTGTGTGCTACAATGCATGCAAAGGGAGAGGGCGCAGACCAGACGCTGCTGCAGAAGCTCCAAGCGGCCATTGGGAGCCACGAGCACTTTAACAGCTGGAATAAAGGATTTATCATCCATCACTACGCAGGGAAGGTGAGGAATGGGCCAGAGCGGTAGACCTGGGTGGAATGAACCTGTTGCCCTGTGTGGAGCAGTGGGCCATCTCCTTGGTGGAGTCACAGACTGCATTCTGTCATTGGTGGGAAAATACTCTCATTAACCCTTGTGTGATCTGCTCCATCCAGGTCTCGTATACGGCCGAGGGCTTTTGTGAGCGTAATAGAGATGTATTATTCACCGACCTGATTGAGCTGATGCAAAGCAGTGAAATGTGAGTCGACCCCCTACAACATCCTGTTCTGAGTATCCACAGCAGCTCAGGGGGATGTTAACAGAGCAGGGGCATGGCTAATTCTGTAGTTATGATCACAATTGTTCTTTACATTGTGTTATTCAGACCTTTCATCAGAAATCGCTTCCCTGAAAATCTTAATGCAGATAAGAAAGGACGTCCAACCACGGCCAGCAGCAAGATAAAGGTGATTCCCCCCAGCTTTGCGGGACCCTTATCTCTGTGTTGCACTGGTGACTCGTTGCTTGTGACTTTGTATCTCAGATGGGTTCTGTTTCCTTGTTAGTCTCTATGTAATTTTCCACGTTCTTGGTTCGAGTGAGGGCAGGGATCTATGTTTTTTTGTTGGGGACTTTATTTAAAGGTCCATATTTAATTGTTGGGGTCTCTGGGATCTAAGTTTCTTCCTAAGGTTCCGTGTTCCTTGGTTGGGATCACCATCTGAGCTTTAGTTTCTTGGCTGGAGTCTCTATGTAATGTTCTTAGTTGGAGGTCTGTGAGGTTCCATTAAGTAAGGGCCCGTTTTCCTTGGTTGGGTGCTCTGATTTTGATTATGATTTTGATTATTTGATTTTGCTCTGAATTTGATTATTGGAGTTGAGATTGTATATAAGCTTTTGTTTTGTTTTTCTTGATGTCTCTGTGAGGTTCCATATTTTTTGGTTGCGGTCTCTTTAAAATTTCATGTTTTGGTGCTGGGTGGTCTATGGTTTTGGGTCTTTCAGGTTCCATGTTTTGATGGTCTCTTAAGCTTTCATGTTTATTCGCTGTGGCCTCTTTGTGAGATTCTTTATCGGGGTCTCTTTAGACCACCATAGTATTGCAGTGCATTTGGAGAGGGGGGGGGCTTGCGGTCTTGTGTGGGTCTTCTCTATTCTAAACACTAGAGCCATTTTCTTAATCTTTCTTCCTAAGAAACAAGCCAATGATTTGGTGCAAACGTTGATGAAGTGCACCCCCCACTACATACGCTGCATTAAGCCTAATGAGACAAAGAAACCACGCGACTGGGAGGATAGCAGGTAGATGGGGAGGGTGGGGTTAATCTGAAGCTTTGTCATGTAAGAAATATCTGACTGTGTCTTTCCCATCCAGAGTGAAACATCAGGTAGAATATTTAGGTCTTCGAGAGAACATTCGAGTGCGACGTGCAGGATATGCATATCGTAGAATCTTCAAGAAGTTTCTTAACCGGTATATGGCAGTATGTTGTATGCACATATGTGGGTGTTGTGTCCCCCAGGGCTTGTGGCTTCATGCCCAATGTATTGATCTGTAGGTATGCCATACTGACTCGGGAGACATGGCCAGAATGGAGAGGAGACGAGAGGAAAGGCGTCCTCCACCTGCTGCAGTCAGTGAACATGGACGCAGATCAGTACCAGCTTGGCAAAACCAAAGTGTTTATCAAAGCCCCTGAATCTGTAAGTACGAGGGGCGTCCACATTTACAAAGTATGTGACACGGATCACTGATTTTTTTTTTATTTTTGTGTATTTAGCTCTTCCTGTTGGAAGAAATGAGGGAGAGGAAATATGACAGCTACGCACGTGTTATTCAGAAAGCCTGGCGCAAGCACACTGCTGTACGCAAGTACATCCGCATGAGGGAGGAAGGTAGGTGGCAGGGTGGGGTGACCCAGTGATGGACCACCAGCCATTCACACTCCATTACAATTTACAACCTGTCTGTCTCCAGCTTCCACTATCGTCCTGAACAAGAAGGAAAGACGGAGAAACAGCATTAACAGGAACTTTGTAGGGGATTACATCGGGATGGACGGACGGCCTGAGTTGCGCCAATTTGTGGGGCGCAGGGAAAGGATTGATTTTGCTGAAACAGTATTGAAGTATGATCGACGTTTCAAGGTAAGGAGCCTGTCCTGTGTGCTCTGCAGCGGGGCATAGACATAAGTGACAATTTCACTAACAATATTCATATGATGTAGACGCTAAAGCGAGACCTGGTGTTGACTCCCAAATTCCTGTATCTGATTGGTCGAGAGAAAGTGAAACAAGGACCAGAGAAAGGGCAAATAAAAGAAGTTCTGAAGAGGAAGATAGAGCTGAAGGATATCCAGTCCGTGTCTTTAAGGTAACCTCAAAATACAGCCTACAGTCCTAGATTGTGGATCGTGCAGTTTAACAAAACAAACTCGTAGGTTGGTAACCAGTGGCTTGTATGTGTTTGCCGGATGTTGGAGTGGGACTGTACACTAAGTGCTGTTCTCGCTATAGTTCGCTGCAGGATGACTTCCTTATCATTCATGAGGCGCAGTATGACAGCGTCCTGGAGAGCGTCTTTAAAACAGAGTTTCTCAGCCTTCTGTACAAGCGATATGAAGAGAGGACGCAGAAGAAGCTACCTCTGAGATTCAGCAACCAGTAAGTGGTTATGTGGGGAGCAGAGAAGAACTGGAGTCCTGTTTATGGAATGAGTATAAGATTACTTTCCATTCTAGACTGGAGTTTAAGGTGAAGAAAGAAGGGTGGACACCCTGGGGAGCAGCCGGATCTCGACAAATCCAGTTCCAGGCAGGAATGGATGATGTAGCAGTTCTAAAAATATCCGGAAAGGCCCTGGTGGTTGGCATTGGCCCTGGATTACCCTCAAACTCTAGTAAGTAAAATCTTAATTGATGCATAAGTGATGGGCATGGAAACTTATGGCAAGTGACACATTCTTCATTCCCGTCCTTCTGCAGGACCTACCCGAAGGGATAACCGAAAGAGTCAGTACCTTGATGGTCGGGGTAGAGCTGCAGGCCGTGGTGAGTGTGATGTAAACACAAGGAACAATTCCACAGGCTCATCCACCGACACGTTTCATTCACGTGTCACTTGTAACATGTTCTGTCTGCTACCTAGGAGCACCAGCAGCCAATGGAGGCAACAGGAACTCCCGCCCCCGACTGACACAAACTCAGAGAATGTCCTTCACGTCCCGACAGAGCAGCGTGGACCAGCCAAGCTTGCCTAGACAAGGGGCCAGTCCTAGGGCCAAAGCGCCACCCGTAAACATGGACTTGGACTTCATGAACGTCCCTGATCAGGGAGTGGCAGGGTGAGAATGGTGGAAGGGGGTCACAGGAGATTGATTGTACAGGATGAGACGAAAGAACATATGGGGGCCTGTATACAAAAATCAATCAAAACCTTAAAGGGGTTATCCAGCGCTACAAAAACATGGCCACTTTCTTCCAGAGACAGCCCAACTCTTGTCTCCAGCTTGGGCGGGGTTTTGCTGCTCAGGTCTGTTAAATTGAATGGAGCTTAATTGCAAACCGCACCTGAACTGGAGACGAGTCGTGTTGTCTCTGAAAGAGAATGGCCATGTTTTTGTAGCACCGGATAACCCCTTTAAGACACAATGCAGAGATCCTGAAATGAACCTAGATCGCCACAGGGTTCTGAGACTAAGTTTATTTAGTACAACCTCTAAGGGTTCAAATGAATGGTGAGGGGGTGCACAAGAAATATGAGGTGTGTTGTCCAGCTGTAGCAATACTACAGGTCCGATCATGGCTGGAGGGTCGCCAGTTTGACACCCCTTGTCCAGAACAATCTTGATAAACACAGGTTTTGTTTTCTAGAGTCCTCAGGAGGCTTTCCAAGGAAGTGAAACCGGTACCTGGTGGTGGAAGAGCCAAGCCAGCGCCTAAACCAAAGCCCCAGCCCCAACTCCCCCGCTGCCGTGCGCTTTATGCCTACGATGCACAGGACACAGATGAACTTAGCTTCAATGCAGAGGATATCCTGGAGATTGTCCGAGAGGGTGCGTAAGTCTCTGCAGCCTAAATGGCCACTGTCATAACATCTGATTGGTTCTGGTCCATGTGTTTAGCCACCGTCTGATTGTTAGGTGTGTGTCAAGCGTGTTATTGCCCACCTCTGTGGGATGTGACAGAGATGGACTTACACGTCTATAGGACTGCCTCACTCGTGAGGAGAGAAGTGCTCCCCTCATGTTCTAGAGATCAGTTTTTTTGATATGTCTGTGTGAGTGACTGGTAGATCTTAAATCTGGTCCTGGTAGATGGCTGAATCCTGAAACGGGCATAGGCATCCTGTACGGGAATGGTTTGTGAGCACAGGTTCCAGTGCTTTACCTGTGCTCGACTCAGGCCCTGGGCCATCTCCCTGACTCTCTTCCTCTGTTCTCCTGTAGATTCTTCTGGTTGGTGGCAAGGCAGAATCCGAGGACGGGAAGGTCTGTTTCCAGGGAATTATGTGGAGAAGATCTGACCTCTTCCTTCTGGTGCTTGGCTTCTAGAGATCACCCGACAAGGCTTTTATAGAGTGGTGAATGGGCGCCTCCTGGGTCCATACAGAAAACCAGACGTGTTCTTATATGATGGCGGTTGGGCGCCTCCTGGGTCCATGGAGGAAACCAGTCATGTTTTTATATTGGTGGAGGCTAGGTGCCTCCTGGGTCCATAGGGGAAACGGTCCTATTTTTATCAGTCAAGTTTTTATATTTGTGCTGGAGCAAACTTTCCAGTTTACGAAACTACTAATAAATCTATTTCCTCAGCATCGCTGTGAGTCACTGTTCTGTTCTCCTACACGTTTGGTTCCAGCGTCAATGGTGGACACCACATAAACTCTACAGCTCTAAGCATCTGTTCCACTACCGAGCACCTACACAGATTGGAAAGGGATGTAATATCCTTCCCAATGCTTCATGGCTAGGCCTGTCCTCATCCTCCTTACTTTGGTGAGTGGAGACGATACCAGAAAATTGTATTTTGGTCTCATCTGACCACATGACCTTCTCACATGTCTCATCCAGATGGTCATTGGTGACGTCACACGGGCATGGACATGAGCTGGTGTGAGCAGGGGGACCTTGTGTGTCCTGAAGGATTATAATCCATGACTATGTAGTGTTAGTAACAGTAATCTATATACAAAAGAGGAGCCCGTGGAGCCTCATTGAAGAGTCTCAAAACACAGGACTAGCCAGATATTCCTCCGGGAAGGACCCAGCCAAGGGGCAGTTCCTGTTAGGAAACCACCAGGAGCTGCCCCTTGGCTGGGTCCTTCCCGGAGGGATATCTGGCTAGTCCTGTTTTGAGACTCTTCAATGAGGCTCCACGGGCTCCTCTTTTGTATATTCATGTTTCCCAGGGGGCAATGCACCTAGGACTTCACTACATTGAGCGCTTTCATTAGCAGCCGGCAGTGTTGTCGTTTGGCTGGTCTCCCTGAGTTCAGCAATCTGTTTCTCTTATAACAGTTATCTATGAGACAGTGGTCCCGGCTCTCTTCAGGTCAGTGACCAGGTCCTCCCACGTAGTTCTGGGCTGACCTTTTTCAGAATCATCCTTACCTTATGAGGTGAGATCTTGCATAGAGTCCCAGAGAGAGTACGATTGACAGTCATCTTGTGTTTCTTCCATTTTATAACAATTTTGTCAACAATTGTTGCCTTTTCACCAGGATGCTTGTCTATTGTCCTGTAACCCATCCCAGCCTTGTGCAGGTCTCCATTGTCCCTGGTGTCCTTAGACAGCTCTTTGGTCTTGGCCCTAGTGGAGAGGTTGGAGTGTGAGGACAGGTGATTATTATACAGGTGATGAGGTCACAGGTGTTCAGGTAATAAGGGCGGAGTGGGAGAAGCTTCTTAAAGAGAAACTAACAGCTCAGTGAGCGACAGAATTCCTGCTTGTTGGTCGGTGATCAGATCCTTATTTCCTGGAATAAAATGATGACTAATTCTTTATAAATCCTACAATGTGATTTATCTGGAAGGTTCTATAGATTCTCACAGGTGATGTTGCCGACCATAAATATTACACAGTGCTTCATTCTGTGTAGGTGGTCGGCAGCAGATCAGATAGATATTAGCCCGCGTCCACCATTACACCCCCCTCAGTAGACACTCACACAGGAGCCATGGGGAGCAGGCTTTATTTCTTGTACAGATGATGATTGGTTCAGCTTCATATATAAAAAAAATCATATTGTAAAATCAAAACTGCAAACCACATTTACAATCAATCCATAGGGCTAAGCAGGACTGCCGCAGTGTCCACAGGACAAGAGGATGGTGCCCCCTACTACAGACCAGACCCCCCCCCCTCACCCACCCTGTGTATTACCAGATCCCCCCCAAGGACCCCCCATAATGGTGGCTGACAGCTGAGATAAAAGGGCTTCCAGCAGCTCTCACAGAGAACATAAAGGAAGCAGCAAGTAACACATATAAATAAGATCCAGAAGCATAAAAACAGTCCCTGAACCGGAGCTGAGACCCCCGGGACGCGGGCAGAAAAATAGATTTCTAATAAATGTATGTTACATATCTATAGGAAGAATCTCCAACCACCCCCACGGTTCTGATCCTGTCGGGCTCTGTGCTAAGTCACAGTACTAAGGCACTTAATGGGTGACGTCCCCTAGGCCAGAATCCGAGAGCCAGACCCCTCCAGCGTAGATCCTGACCCTTAGTTCTCTGTTCCGGTGCTCTGCCGCTGTTTGATGAAGGCCATACCATGTGTGCGGAAGTGGGTGTTGAGGTTGAGCTGACTGTCAAAGCTCTTATTGCAGACTTGGCAGGTGAGCCGGCCGTCTGAGGACTCCTCAGTCTTGTGAGCAGGCTCGGGCTCCTCCTCGGCTGTGTCCTTCATCTTGTGCGTCATGAAGCGATGGCGGCTTAGGGAGCCCTGGGAAGTGAAGCACACGCCGCACTCTCGGCACTGGTGCGAGCTCTCGCTGGTGCAGTGTTGGGGGATGTGCTGCCGGAAGTCGGCCAGGCTGGCGGTTTTGTACCCGCAGGCTCGGCACTGGAAGCTGCGCTTGGGCTTGGGTGGGGCCGGCTTACTTTTCAGAGGCTCGTCGCTTCCCGAATCGTCTGATGAAAGTTTCCTTTTCTTGGACGAGACCTGAGGAATCAAGGTCATAAATTCTTTACATGGAAAAACTTACCACCCCACAGGAAGACGTTACCCAGGTACCCTCACATTCTCCTACCTGGGTTTTGCTGCCATTCCGGGCCACCAGGACCTCCTGACTCCGCGTCTGGTCAGTAACCTTAATGCCGTGCCGCACCTGGATGTGCTTCTCCAGGATCAGGCGACTACTGAAGGTGCGCTTCCCCTCCGTGCAGTACCTGCGGGGGAGGGGAATAGTCAGAATATACATTATTTATTATAAATATATATACACACACATTACATATTATATAAATATTATGTGTATGTATTTATTAGGGATGAGCAGACTTCGGTTCGATTGAACGAACTTTCGTGAAGTTCGGTTTCGTCCGAACCGAACCTAAAACGAACCTTGCTATAACGGCTGAATAATTGCAGCTACAATAGTGGGAGTCTGATAGGGTATAGTTTTGTTTAGGCTCTTAATCATGGCATCTGTGTAGTTTAGACAAACAAAGTCTTAATATACAGTAATTACAAACGTGGTTAAAAAAACATGTATATACGCAAAGAGACAAACACAGAGGAAAATTGATATATATATTTCCCTATCGTCCCATTGGCATCACAACGTATGGGGTAAAATCGCCCCTGCGAGCCCCTGGGACGAAGGAATATTTTAATGAACATAATTAGATAAGATTTTAATCCCCTCCTACGGAAGTATAAATAGGCCCCGCCTCCCCACATCATCAGTCTTTTTTTTACTTCGCCAGCTAAGCCCTAGGGGACCTTGCCCCCTCCTACCTTATGCTCATGTTTATGTGTTCTTAATCTCTCCCTTTTTCTCCCTACAGGGATTAGTAGAGAGTGTTGCTTTGGGCCGCGCTACTGAGGAGGTTCTGTGCAGTGTTTCTGCAATTAGACTCCTCGCCTGCTTGACACGCAGGTCCGCGGCCTTGCGGTCCATTTCTCTGAAGATTTCTGGATAGCGACTCAACTTCAGGGGGAGGTAAGACACCTTCAGTTCAAGGTGTTACCATTTGGAATAACTTCAGCCCCCTTTGTATTTACAAAGATTGTATCAGCCACCATGGTACTGTTCAGGTTAGAGGGAATAAAGATCATTCCCTACCTAGACGACTGGTTGATTATGGCACAGACTCAGAATCTTCTGAGGTCCCAGTTGAATTATGTCTTGGACATACTACTTCAATTGGGGTGGATAGTCAACCAGGAAAAATCAGACCTTGTTCCGTCCACAACAAAGACGTTCCTCGGATTTGTCATAGATTCCATACAAATGAAGCTCTTTCTCTAACCACCCAGAGTGATTCGTATTCAGAGAGGGGCACAATTTCTAATTCCGCCTCGGCAGGTGTCTCTTCGAACCCTAATGAAGTTTCTGGGGCTCCTCTCCTCAGCTGCAGATGCGGTTCCATGGGCTCTATGGCACATGAGATACCTTCAGCAGGAGGTTCTGAAGACTTGGAATCGCAGAATAGAAGATCTAGATGCGCTTCATGTGTTGTCCACAGAGACAAGGCAGTCTCTAACCTGGTGGAGACAGGTCAGACATGGAGCCTCAATACTCGAACCTCATTGGATCACGATCACAACGGACGCGTCAGGCACAGGATGGGGTGCCCACGTAGAAGAGAAGATGGTGTCAGGGGTATGGAACGCGCAGGAGTCCTCGCTCCCTTCGAATGTCAGGGAACTCAGAGCTATTTATCTAGCTCTTCTACATTTCTCTCCAATGTTATCGCAGAGGGCGGTGAGAATAAGGACGGACAACACTGCTTGTGTGGCGTATATCAACAAGCAGGGAGGTACCAGATCATCTCTACTTCTCAGAGAAGTGGAATGTATCTTCAGATGGGCGGAACCCAGAGTGTCCAGATTGATGGCCATGCACATCAGGGGCATCCACAACACTCTGGCAGATCGGTTGAGTCGAGGATTGACGGTTCCGGGAGAATGGTCACTGTCGAGAACAGTGTTCATGCAATTAACTAGGAGATGGGGACTACCTCAGATAGATCTCATGGCGTCAGCAGAGAATGCCAAACTGAGGAATTTTTGTTCCTTGTATACAACAGACAGACCGTCGATCGTGGATGCCATGTCAATACAATGGAATTTCCAACTGGCCTACATTTTTCCTCCAATCTCCATGATTCCGAGGGTTCTCATGAAGATCAGGTTGGATCAGGCATCAGTGATAATAATCACACCATTTTGGCCGAAGAGGGCCTGGTTCACCCTGCTCATGAATATGAGCAAGGGGGAATTCTGGAAACTACCATTGGATCCGGACCTGATTTCACAGGGGGTGCATCTTTGCCAGGACCTAGCCAGTCTCAGTCTCACAGCATGGAGACTGAGGGGATTCTATTAGGTTCAGCACAATTTTCTGAGAAAGTTTTGCACACACTATCTCACGCTCGCAGTAATGCCACAAACAAATCCTATCCCCGTATATGGAACATTTTCCAATCTTGGTGTTCTGCAAGGCAGATTAATACTTTAAAGCCTTCTACTCCGCAGGTGCTGGAGTTTCTGCAGGAAGGATTTGACAAAGGATTGACGCCAGGTTCCATCAAAGTCCAAATTGCAGCGTTGTCAGCTCATTTAAATTGTAGATTATTTCAATTTTTGGAAGTCAAAAATTTTGTGAAGGCCATTACAAGATTAAGGCCTAGAATGAATAGACAAGTAGATTCATGGGATCTCTCCTTCGTTCTAAGATGCCTTTGCCTCCCTCCATTTGAACCTTTGGAGGAGGTAGACCTAAAATTTCTCACTTTTAAGTGCACTCTACTATTGGCTGTAACCTCAGCCAAGAGGGTAGGGGAGCTTCAGGCCCTTGGCTCAGCTCCTCCCTATGTATCATTTGCAGAAGACAAAGTAATCCTCAGATTCCTCCCAGGCTTCCTACCTAAGGTACCTTCATTTGCAAATATAAATGAACCGGTGGTACTTCCTGTGTTTTCTCCTGCAAGTCAATCCCAAGATGATGTGAATCAATTAGAATCTATTTGTCCAGAGTTGCGGATTTTCGTAAAGATGAAAATCTGCTTATTCTTTTTGCTAGTAAGAATAAAGGGAAAAAGGCTTCCAAGCCCTCCATATCTCGCTGGATTTGCGATGCAATTGGATTATGCTATTCGGCAGACAAGACCCCTCCAGAATTCACAGGGGCACATTCTACGAGATCTGTTGCTTCCAGCTGGGCTGAAAGATCATCCGTACCCTTGGAGAGTATTTGCCAGGCTGCCTCCTGGTCGTCTCTATCTACATTCGTCAGGCATTATCGTTTGAGTGCCAAGTTTGAAGCCAGAACAGCCTTCGCCAGATCTGTGCTCAGTGCCGCTGTTCTGGAGTAACCCACCCTGGGGATATCTTGCTACTTCCCCATACGTTGTGATGCCAATGGGACGATAGGGAAGCAAAAATTATTATGTTAATTTGTTTTCACTGAGACCCATTGGCATCACAAGGCTCCCTCCCTTGTTGTTAGATCTTGTTATTTGACTGATGATGTGGGGAGGCGGGGCCTATTTATACTTCCGTAGGAGGGGATTAAAATCTTATCTAATTATGTTCATTAAAATATTCCTTCGTCCCAGGGGCTCGCAGGGGCGATTTTACCCCATACGTTGTGATGCCAATGGGTCTCAGGGAAAACAAATTAACATAATAATTTTTGCATATATTGCGTAATCCATATATTTAACATGTATTCGTGACAATCATTGGGGTTTGTATTATCTCCCGTACATTTATCTATACTTTAACATTACTGACACACTGAAATATTAATAGCAAATGAATACATGTAGAAATATGCAATCAATATACACTCAGCGGCCACTTTATTAGGTACACCATGCTAGTAACGGGTTGGACCCCCTTTTGCCTTCAGAACTGCCTCAATTCTTGGTGGCATAGATACAACAAGGTGCTGGAAGCTTCCTCAGAGATTTTGGTCCATAGTGACATGATGGCATCACACAGTTGCCGCAGATTTGTCGGCTGCACATCCATGATGAGAATCTCCCGTTCCACCACATCCCAAAGATGCTCTATTGGATTGAGATCTGGTGACTGTGGAGGCCATTGGAGTACAGTAAACTCATTGTCATGTTCAAGCAGAAATCGAGACTCATCAGACCAGGCAACGTTTTTTCAATCTTCTACTGTCCAATTTCGATGAGCTTGTGCAAATTGTAGCCTCAGTTTCCTGTTCTTAGCTGAGCGGAGTGGCCCCCGGTGTGGTCTTCTGCTGCTGTAGCCCATCTGCCTCTGAGTTGGCCGTACTGTGCGTTCAGAGATGCTCTTCTGCCTACCTTGGTTGTAACGGTTGGCTATTTGAGTCACTGTTGCCTTTCTATCAGCTGGAACCAGTCTGCCCATTCTCCTCTGACCTCTGGCATCAACAAGGCATTTCCGCCCACAGAACTGCCGCTCACTGGATGTTTTTCTTTTTCGGACCATTCTCTGTAAACCCTAGAGATGGTTGTGCGTGAAAATCCCAGTAGATCAGCAGTTTCTGAAATGCTCAGACCAGCCCTTCTGGCAACAACAACCATGCCACGTTCAAAGGCCCTCAAATCACCTTTCTTCCCCATACTGATGCTCGGTTTGAACTGCAGGAGATTGTCTTGACCATGTCTACATGCCTAAATGCACTGAGTTGCCGCCATGTGATTGGCTGATTAGAAATTAAGTGGTAACGTGCAGTTGGACAGGTGTACTTAATGAAGTAGCCGGTGAGTGTATAATACATCTGTGTGTATGCACAAAGAAGTCATGGTACCTGGATCTGATAATCTAGGGAAAGCGAATATATCCCATCCTATGGGTCACTAGGAAGCATCTGGGCTCTGAAATGTAATAAGCATGATCACCCAACTAAATTCGGGATGCCATATGAGCAACCAAATGTAATATAAAGATAGAAATAAACATCCAAATCTAAACAGAGAGAATACACGGGAAAAATCCCATACTATCCTACTGACCTCCAGGACCATGGCTGTAGGAGACAATCGAACGAGGCGCCGCTCAGCTAGCCGGCGTCTGACGCTGATCTCAATAGACCGGTCCGGATATACAATTAAACCTGAAACAGTCGCGTACGTCATATCCGTTCGGTGGAACGCACCATGCGTGTCACCACCGACTTAGGATAACAAGAACCCTATGCGCTCCACTGTGGAACGCATTTGCTGGAAGGAAAACAGCTGGTAACAGCCATAGATCAAAAAATAAAAGTAGTCCATGCACGGCATACTCCAGCAATGCCCCCTAGATGCTATATAATAACCAAATGAATGCCATATATGTGAGTGTACCACAACAGAACTAATGCAGAAGCAGTGTGCAACAATATAGGTATATATTGTGTCTCCACTTAAATATGCAAAAAAAACCAAAATAGAGCAAATAAGAAAATAGAAAAAAAGGAAAAAAAAAGGGGAAGACCACAGCTGTATGAAATAAATAAAAAAAACTATGATTTGAGCATGTACGAGGACTATTAACCAGACCGCCTTTTTTTGCATATTTAAGTGGAGACACAATATATACCTATATTGTTGCACACTGCTTCTGCATTAGTTCTGTTGTGGTACACTCACATATATGGCATTCATTTGGGTATTATATAGCATCTAGGGGGCATTGCTGGAGTATGCCGTGCATGGACTACTTTTATTTTTTGATCTATGGCTGTTACCAGCTGTTTTCCTTCCAGCAAATGCGTTCCACAGTGGAGCGCATAGGGTTCTTGTTATCCTAAGTCGGTGGTGACACGCATGGTGCGTTCCACCGAACGGATATGACGTACGCGACTGTTTCAGGTTTAATTGTATATCCGGACCGGTCTATTGAGATCAGCGTCAGACGCCGGCTAGCTGAGCGGCGCCTCGTTCGATTGTCTCCTACAGCCATGGTCCTGGAGGTCAGTAGGATAGTATGGGATTTTTCCCGTGTATTCTCTCTGTTTAGATTTGGATGTTTATTTCTATTTTTATATTACATTTGGTTGCTCATATGGCATCCCGAATTTAGTTGGGTGATCATGCTCATTACATTTCAGAGCCCAGATGCTTCCTAGTGACCCATAGGATGGGATATATTCGCTTTCCCTAGATTATCAGATCCAGGTACCATGACTTCTCTTTGTGCATACACACAGATGTATTATATATTGATTGCATATTTCTACATGCATTCATTTGCTATTAATATTTCAGTGTGTCAGTAATGTTACAGTATAGATAAATGTACGGGAGATAATACAAACCCCAATGATTGTCACGAATACATGTTAAATATATGGATTACGCAATATATATATATATATATCAATTTTCCTCTGTGTTTGTCTCTTCGCGTATATACATGTTTTTTTAACCACGTTTGTAATTACTGTATATTAAGACTTTGTTTGTCTAAACTACACAGATGCCATGATTAAGAGCCTAGCAGGCTCGAAACGCGTCGGCAACTATCTT
The DNA here is from genome assembly GCA_027789725.1 of Dendropsophus ebraccatus. Classification (NCBI taxonomy): domain Eukaryota; kingdom Metazoa; phylum Chordata; class Amphibia; order Anura; family Hylidae; genus Dendropsophus; species Dendropsophus ebraccatus. Next base: position 47,751 of record JAQFWZ010000059.1, read on the forward strand.
AGAAGTTTGATTAATAAATATTGGAATTTTATATGAGCTGGAGGAATCAAGTTTTTTCATTTGTTACTAACACCCTGGAATCCAGGGGCTTTACCGCCGTGCTCTATCTTCCTATGTGATTCAAGAAAGCATGAACTCATAACGCTGGGAGCTGACCACAGCCACTGTTTCTCTATAGTTTTGTTTAGTTGCAGTTGCTATTACAACGAAAAAAGTGGAAAAAAATCAAAGTGCAAAAATAATGAAAAAAAAAATATGAATTAAAAAAAATATATATATATTAGTAATAACAATAAAATATGGAGAACAAAAGTGCAAAAATTGTGAAAAACATGAAAAAAAAAAAGTTGAGGAGGAGGATGCAGCACTTGATTGCACCCAGGTTTTGTGGGGCGCGGACTTAGCGTCACACACTCTATGGAGGGCGTCAGTAAGTTTAGCTGCTATAGGTTACTTCACCTATAACAGCTTATGAGAATCAAACTTTTTTTTTTTTGTAAATCTGAATTTTAACATAGTTTTTAATAAACAAAGAAAAGTAACAAACACTGGGTACAGCCCCGGGAAGGAGTATACAACGCATACAGAGAATAATCAAATCAACCTGCTCCGTGTCGGGGGCTAAGGAGCTATAAAACAGTGTCCTTCGCTCAGAGTTCATCAGTTGCGGCGGGCCGTGGGTGAGTAAATGTGGCGCGGAACACCAACAGTCAATGGGCCACTACCCTGAAGTCCTCTCGGTTAGCAACGCAGGGTACACCGTTAGCCTATAGAATTAACTATGAACCCAGGTGATTCAGTAAAAATGCAAACCTATACGGGAGCGGAGGCAGATTAAAGCATAAGCCTGATGTGGAGGAAACCACCGGCAACTGCACGGGGAAATGCAGGTTGGCAAGACCCTCTCAGGGCCACTATAAGACAGACAAGGGGGGGTAGAAAAAGGTGAGATAGAGGCAAGAGGGAAAGTATGCCTGGCAGCAGGCAAAGACAGCCGTGAAGATGAGAAGAGGAGAGAAAAGGAAAAACCACCGTCAGAAGAGCATCCCGCGAGAAGTAAAGCATGATATCCGTGGGGTGGGTAAGGTGCTTTCCGATCTGCCAAAAGCGACCCCAGGTCAATTCAGCCAATTGGCGAGGAGTGGCCCACTTCTATAGGTCACCCAGGCCATCCATGTTTTCTCGACCCTGCTTCCCCGATCATGTTCCTCTGCTGTCAACATCTCCATCCGATAGAGGAAGTTCATTTCCAGAAATGGATGAGGGGGTCGTTGACTTCCAATGCCTAGGAATGACCGCTCGTGCAGCCGTAAGAAAGTGGCGTAGCAGACCTTTTTTGGCAACAGAGGAAGGACCGGGAACAGAGAGAGAAGGGCGAGTCCAGGGGAAGGAGTAATAGCCTTGTCCGTTACCTTTGTGTATATAGTAAAGACAGCATCCCCAAACTATTTCAGCACAGTGCAGCCCCACCAAATATGAAGCATCGAGCCAACCTCCCTCTCGCAACGCAAGCACAGGTCCGAAGCCTCGGGAACATTGGCGTAACAGTTGCGGGCATCTGTACCACCAGGTCAGGATCTTGAAGTTCTTATCCTGCGCATGACATGCCATAGACATTTTATGCGTCAGGGTGTATATTTTTAGCTTATCAGCGTCCGAAAAAGCCATGCCAAGCTCCTTTTCCCATGCCTGCATGTAGGACGGCTCAGCGTCCGCATCTGTCTGTAAAAGTAAGCGGTAGAGCTGTGAAATGGTCTCAGTAGGAGGAGAAGACTCCATCAGGAGGGACTCCAAGTCAGTCTGGGTGGACATGAGGATACCCTGCGGAAAGTTCTTGCGCAGGAAAGCTTTCAGTTGACTATACTCCAGCCATGACAGGGTCCCTTCCGGGCAGGCCGCCTGAAGATCAGCAAAGAAGGGGGGGGGGGGGGGGGTTGTAGGGCAGAGCTAGTCCCCAAGATCCCACCCAGCCGGACACCCTCAGAGGGCCTCCATCCCAGGAATGATTCCCACCCGCACGCTGGTCAAGTAGGTAAAAGACTCTTATGTAAGGGCGATTAACTGGAAAGATCCAGGGAAGAGACTGCAGTGCAATGGGGAGAGCTCGCTTTCTATCCTGACCCATTGTTTGCTCCTGGAGTTGTGGAGCCAGTCCACAAGTCTCAGAAGAACCAAGGCCTTGTAGTACAGGGAAAAGTCAGGGAGACAAGCCCCGCCGCTCAACTTGGGTCTTGTAAGTGTTTTGTATTTAAGGCGAGGTCTTATTGACCCCACACAAATTTTCTCAGCAGGGTCTGGAGTTCTTTAATAATAATAATAATATTTATTTGTATAGCGCCAACAGATTCCGCAGCGCTTAACGTTCTTTGAAGAACGTGACCGGCACGGGTATAGGGAGTGCCTGAAATATGTATAAAAACCACGGCAGAATGTCCATTTTGATGGCATGTATTCTTCCAAACCAGGAAAGGAGCGGTCTGTTGTACGTGCTGAGGTCTATTTTTGTGCGGGCCAATAAGGTGGAATAATTTAAGGAGAACAATGTGGAGAACTCAGCCAAGATCCACACTCCCAAATACTTGATGGCCGGGGATTGCCACCGAAACGAGAAGGAGGTCTTCAAGTGTGAGACCAGGGTGGCCAGTAGAGAGATGTTTAGCACTTCGGTCTTACTATAGTTAGCTTTAAAATTGCTAACCTGGCCATACCGTTCAAACTCCTTAAGAATAGCGGGGAAGGAGACCCTAGTATTGGTTACATAAAGCATAAGGTCATCCGTGTAGAGAGCAATTGTATAGTGGGAACACCCGAGTTGAAGCCCCGTTATGTCTGGGGAGGCACGTAGAGCCACCGCTAGGTGCTCCATTACTAATGCATAGAGCATCGGCGACAGGGGGCATCCCTGTCGCCTGTCGTTAGCCATGAGGAGGGGTGAGGAAAGTACCCCGTTGACTCGCAATCTGGCCGTAGGGTTGCTGTATAGCACCGCTATCCTCTCCCGCAATCTGCCGCAGGGTAGAATGCAGAAAGGTCCAGTGAACCCTGTCGAAAGCTTTTTCGCCGTCAACCAATATTAGGCATGCGGGTGCACCAGACCTCTTCGCATGGGAAACCAAGAGCAGAGTTTTGTTCAGATTGTCCCTGGCTTCTCTGTGGGGGAAAAAACCCACCTGATCTGTGTGGACCCAGTCAGTTGGTTACAAGTTTAGAGAAGAGTTTAATATCGGTGTTAATAAGCGATATAGGCCGATAATTCTCACATACAGATGGGTCCTTCCCCGGCTTGGGGATCACCACAATTGTAGCCATGAGGGACTGCAGGGGAAAGGGGCACGAGGAGACCGCGTTGAAGACTCGTGTCAGGAAGGAAGCCAACTTGGGGGAGAAAAGCTTATAGAACTAGGTTGTAAACCCGTCCGCGCCCGGGCTTTTACCGTTAGGGGTGTCTTTAATGGCTGAAGCTAATTCGCTCTCAGCGAACAGAGCATCCAAGTCTGAGGCCACGTCCATTGACAGGGTCGGCAGCGCCGTGTCCTCAATATACTGGTCGACCTTAGTGAGGAAGGTGTGGGGGCCATGTCTGCTAATGGGCCCTTTAGGTTGTATAGAGTGTGATAAAATTCCCTGAAGACATCTGCAATCTCCGATGGTGTGTGGCACGTCCCCTGGAGAGACGAGGTGATCGAGGCAACAAAAGATTGAGACATGCGGGGGTGTAAGAATTTTGCTAGCAAGGCTCCACATTTGTTAGAGAATTCATAGAAGAACCGTTTGGTTCTCTCTCTGAACCTAGCATATTTTTGATCAAGGAGAGTTTGTAATTGACCCCTCAGCCCAACGAGGGAGGCCAGCACCGTCGGATCAGATGATCGTTTATGGGATGTCTCTGCAACATGCTTTGCTTTTTTTAAGCGGGACCCGTGGCGTATCAAGCCCCTCCAAAGTACGCACTTCAACGCTTCCCACTGCACGGGCAAGGAAGTATTGTCCGCGGAGTGGTCAGCCAGAAAATGCGTAATGCGTAATGGATTGTTGTAGGTCGGCTCGACAGGCCACGTCCCGCAAGAGATTAGGATTAAGCCTCCAGCTCCATTCGCGGGGCGAGGAGTCAGGGAGCGTCAGTGTCAAGGTAACTGGGGCGTGATTGGCCCACGTCATGGGATCTATGTTTGCCCGGGGGTGCCAGGAGAGCAAGTGGTGGTCGATCAAAAAGAGATCGATCCTGCTATATGAATTGTGGACCGAAGAGTAAAAGGTGTAGTCTCTTAACCCGGGGTGGAGGATCCTCCACGCGTCCACCAGTCTGTTATCGAAGAGAAGCTTTTTAAGGGAACGGGATTGTGAGAGGGAGAGAGACGACCTGCCCGAAGAGGAGTCCACTGCTTTGTCAAGAAGTAGGTTGAAGTCCCCAGCGGTGACCAGGAGCCCTTCCGCGAAGTCCTGTAGAGCGTGCAGATAAAGCCGGCTAGCCCGCGCCTGGTTGCGATTAGGAAAGTAAAAGTTAGCTATTGTATAAATACGCTCAGCAATTTTGGCTTTTAAAAACAAATAACGACGCCCAGGGTCCACCACCATGTCGAGCACAGTTAGGGGTAGAGACTTGTGAATAGCAATGCTAACACCCTTCGTTTTAGCATTGGGGTTAGTACTGTGGTGCCATTGCGTATAGTATCTAGTGGGCATGGTGGGAATATGCCCTGTCCTGAAATGGGTCTCTTACAACAGAAGGACATGTGTTCTTTGTTTGTTCATGCGGTAGAGCAGCTGTGTTTGCCACTCTGGCTTGTTAAAGCCCTGGATATTCAGCGCAGTGAACTTCAGGGATGCCATCTGGGCAGGATGCCTTCAGACGGGGGAGAAGAGTAGAAAAGAGAATCAAAAAAGAGGAGGGAGAGTGAGAAATAACAGAGAGAAGAATAGAGACTGTGTGGACAATCAAACAGCAGCTCTAGAAACAGGACAGGACCAAAGAAGAGGAAGAGGAGGGGCAGGGGAGGTGGAAGGAATGGGAGAGTGAGGAGTCCAAGGCAGGTAACCCAGTAAGCACCGTGTTATAAAATATATCCTTGATGATGACAAAGTACATATTACATAAACTTTCGCCTGGTTAGCCAGACCATGCGCAGGCACAGGTTGGTCCCCCACTTTCTCGCTGCGGGGTATAATGTGCAATAAGCAGAACAAATAGTTAAACTAAGAGGGAGAAAAAAAATAAATAAAAAATGAAGTAAACAGAGGGACCCAATTTGTGTATACAATACAAAGACCGCAAACATTAAACAGTTAGGCCCCCTTCACACGTCCGGAAAATCTGTCCGGATTTCCTATCAGGAAATCCGGACGGATTTCCGGACTCATAGACTAACATTAGACACGGACACCCTTCCGGATTTTTCCGGAAGGGTGTCCGTTCCGGAAAATAGGACCGGATTTTTTTAGATCCTGTCCTATTTTCGTCCGGAAATCCGGCACGGACGCCCCCATAGAAGTCTATGGGAGCGCCGGAATCACGGGCATTTTCCTGATGTATATCAGGAAAGTGCCCGCGATTCCGGACTGGTAGAGAGCCAGCCCCGGCCGCCGTCCGATCACCCGCACACCCCCATCCCCCCCGCACCGCACCGCACACGCTGCCCGGCACTACAGATCCCCCCCCCCGCCGCCGCCGCCGCCGCCGCCGCCGCATCTGACCCTCTCAACCCCCCCCACCCCCCGGGAACTCACCACCGGGCCGGCCGCCGGATGCTCCAGTACCTCCGCCGCGACCCCGCCGCCGCCCCCGCCGCCGCCGCCCCCGCCGCCGCATCTGACCCTCTCCCCCCCCCCCCGGGAACTCACCACCAGGCCGCTGGTGGTGAGTTCCCGGGGGGGGGGGGAGAGGGTCAGATGCGGCGGCGGGGGCGGCGGCGGCGGGGGCGGCGGCGGGGTCGCGGCGGAGGTACTGGAGCATCCGGCGGCCGGCCCGCACCTCCGCACCTCCGACCGCCGCCGCTGCCCGGACCTCAGCACTGCACTCTGACCCGGACCCCAACCTCGCGGCCCCGACAGAGCAGGATCCGGGACAGGTGAGATTAGGGCTACTACTCCCACCATGCTCTGCTGGCAGGCCATGATGGGAGTTGTAGTTCTGCAGCCTGTGGCCATCCAGGTTGCAGAAGTACAACTCCCATCATGGCTCTGCTGGCAGGCCATGATGGGAGTTGTAGTTCTGCAGCCTGTGGCCATCCAGGTTGCAGAAGTACAACTCCCATCATGGCTCTGCTGGCAGGCCATGATGGGTGTTGTAGTTCTGCAGCCTGTGGCCATCCAGGTTGCAGAAGTACAACTCCCATCATGGCTCTGCTGGCAGGCCATGATGGGTGTTGTAGTTCTGCAGCCTGTGGCCATCCAGGTTGCAGAAGTACAACTCCCATCATGGCTCTGCTGGCAGGCCATGATGGGAGTTGTAGTTCTGCAGCCTGTGGCCATCCAGGTTGCAGAAGTACAACTCCCATCATGGCTCTGCTGGCAGGCCATGATGGGAGTTGTAGTTCTGCAGCCTGTGTCCATCCAGGTACACGGGTACCTGTGATTTATGTTGGCATACTAGACAATATTATCTCATCAGGAAATCCTGAAGGTTTTTCCTGATGGTTTCCTGATGGTAAAAACGGATTACTGTCAGGAAATCCTGATACTATCCTGATGACATTTAAGGTCTCCTGATCAGGATTTCCTGACAGTAAAAACTGACACGGACGTGTGAAGGGGGCCTTACAGAGTCCCTGAGACTGTACGCTTGGATCAGAACACTGAAACTCCGTCTTAGGGGAGCATCACCCAGGAATTCACGCCGAGCAATATGAGGCAGGCAAAGGTGAGACATAGCTACTTGTCAGCCGGTTGCAGCCAGTTCCTTAGGATTCGGAACGGAGCTGGGGAGGCTCACGTCGGCGGCGTCTGCGGGAGCGGGATGGTCTGGAAGCAGCGTCCGGACCTCTCAAAGCCCTTGGCTGGAAAGGAAGCAGGGATGGCCGATCTGTAATGGAGACTGGCGGGAGATCCAGGACATCCACAGGCGCCGGCAGGTCAGCTGGGGAGCGTAGATAGAGTAATCTGTTACCCTGACGGACCTGGAGCTGAAAGAGGTAGCCCCAGGAATACGGGATGCTCTTTTCTCTTAGGAGGCCCAGGAGGGGCTGTAGGGCACGTCTCTTTGCAAGGGTAACACGAGACAGGTCCGTGAGCAGCTGAATCTGCGCGCCATCAAAATCGATATTGCCAGCATCTTGGGCCCTCCTCATGATCTCCTCCTTTTCTTGAAAAAAGTGTATCCTGCACACCACATCCCTGGGCCGGGCAGGATCGGAGCTGGGGGGGCCCAGGGTTCTGTGGGCTCTGTCTATATTGATGGGGTCAGTGAGGGGGCTTTTGTAACAGCATATTGAATATACCCAACAGAGTGGGCATCAGGTCTGGTTGTTTAACCGCCTCAGGTATGCCCAGCACACGAATGCTATTTCGGCGGTTCCTATTCTCAGCATCATCCGCCATGTCAAACAGCTGTTGAATCTGTTGGGAGTGCTGATCTAGCTGTAGTTGTTGTGATAGTTGTTCATCTCTCAGTTTAGAGAAGGCTTGTTCCAGGTTCTTGACACGCCATAGGATAGCGCCAGGAGCGCCCCGCTGCAGACTATACCCCAGGACTCTGGTGGCTGCTGTAAGACGCTGTCAGGCGCGGAGGAGAGAGGAGGTAAGAGGGAGCCTCTACTGGCCGCCATGACCAGGCCACGCCCCCTCAAACAAACTTTAAAAAAAAAACTTTTTTGGTTGTGGCTAAACGGGGTTGACGGCAGCCAGCAGAGCAGCAATGTGTAGTGTGTACTCTCAGTCACGGGACAGGAGCTGCTTCAATGCTACCTGCCTTGACTCTTTTCTCACTTTTCTCTCCCCAGATCTCACTATTTTTTTATTTAGATGCCTATCTCTCCCTATCTCTTGATTTCTCAGCCTCTTTCCCTATCTATCACCTTATCTTCTATATTCAGCTTTCCCTGGATCTTGCTATTTTCTTTTTCTCTTCCTCTCTCCTGCTTCTCTCACCAACACTTTGTATTCCTTCTCTATCTCTCCCTGTATCTATCTAGTTGTTTGGCTATCTATCTCATCTGTCTCTTTTCTCTCCCTATCTACTGTGGAGCGCCACACACACACACACATTATATATATATATGAATATATATACACATATATATGCTGCCCCAAATACACATACCTGCAGGGGTACACACGCTTAATGCCCTCGTGATTCACACGGACGTGGCGGCGCAAACTGGGGGCGGAGCAAAACGAGCGCTCACACAGACGGCATGGAAACTTCTTCACAGACTGTAGATCAAGAGAAGACGAGTGTGAGTGGTTTGCAATAAATTAGAAAATCAACAAAAAAAATTTGTTCCACTAATTCAACTCAAAAAGTAACCTGATATATTCTATACATTACATACAGAGTGACCTGATATATTCTATACATTACATACAGAGTGACCTGATATATTCTATACATTACATAGAGGGACCTGATATATTCTATACATTACATACAGAGTGACCTGATATATTCTATACATTACATACAGAGGGACCTGATATATTCTATACATTACATACAGAGTGACCTGATATATTCTATACATTACATACAGAGTGACCTGATATATTATATACATTACATACAGAGTGACCTGATATATTCTATACATTACATAGAGGGACCTGATATATTCTATACATTACATACAGAGTGACCTGATATATTCTATAGAGACATTACATACAGAGGGACCTGATACATTCTATACATTACATACAGAGGGACCTGATATATTCTATACATTACATACAGAGTGACCTGATATATTCTATAGACATTACATACAGTGACCTGATATATTCTATATACATTACATACAGAGTGACCTGATATATTCTATACATTACATACAGAGTGACCTGATATATTCTATACATTACATACAGAGGGACCTGATATATTCTATACATTACATACAGAGGGACCTGATATATTCTATACATTACATACAGAGTGACCTGATATATTCTATAGACATTACATACAGAGTGACCTGATATATTCTATACATTACATACAGAGTGACCTGATATATTCTATACATTACATACAGAGTGACCTGATATATTCTATAGACATTACATAGAGTGACCTGATATATTCTATACATTACATACAGAGTGACCTGATATATTCTATAGACATTACATAGAGTGACCTGATATATTCTATACATTACATACAGAGTGACCTGATATATTCTATAGACATTACATACAGAGTGACCTGATATATTCTATAGATATTACATACAGATTGACCTGATATATTCTATACATTACATACAGAGTGACCTGATATATTCTATACATTACATACAGAGTGACCTGATATATTCTATACATTACATACAGAGTGACCTGATATATTCTATACATTACATACAGAGTGACCTGATATATTCTATAGACATTACATAGAGTGACCTGATATATTCTATATACATTACATACAGAGGGACCTGATATATTCTATACATTACATACAGAGTGACCTGATATATTCTATATACATTACATACAGAGAGACCTGATATATTCTATACATTACATACAGAGGTACCTGATATATTCTATAGACATTACATACAGAGTGACCTGATATATTCTATACATTACATACAGAGTGACCTGATATATTCTATAGACATTACATAGAGTGACCTGATATATTCTATATACATTACATACAGAGTGACCTGATATATTCTATATACATTACATACAGAGTGACCTGATATATTCTATACATTACATACAGAGTGACCTGATATATAGAATATATTAGGTCACTCTGTATGTAATGTCTCTATAGAATATATCAGGTCACTCTGTATGTAATGTCTATAGAATATATCAGGTCACTCTGTATGTAATGTATAGAATATATCAGGTCACTCTGTATGTAATGTATAGAATATATTAGGTCACTCTGTATGTAATGTCTCTATAGAATATATCAGGTCACTCTGTATGTAATGTATAGAATATATCAGGTCACTCTGTATGTAATGTCTCTATAGAATATATCAGGTCACTCTGTATGTAATGTATAGAATATATCAGGTCACTCTGTATGTAATGTATAGACTATATCAGGTCACTCTGTATGTAATGTCTATAGAATATATCAGGTCACTCTGTATGTAATGTATAGAATATATCAGGTCCCTCTGTATGTAATGTATAGAATATATCACGTCCCTCTGTATGTAATGTATAGAATATATCAGGTCCCTCTGTATGTAATGTATAGAATATATCAGGTCACTCTGTATGTAATGTCTATAGAATATATCAGGTCACTCTGTATGTAATGTCTATAGAATATATCAGGTCACTCTGTATGTAATGTATAGAATATATCAGGTCACTCTGTATGTAATGTATAGAATATATCAGGTCACTCTGTATGTAATGTCTATAGAATATATCAGGTCACTCTGTATGTAATGTATAGAATATATCAGTTCACTCTGTATGTAATGTCTATAGAATATATGAGGTCACTCTGTATGTAATGTATAGAATATATCAGGTCACTCTGTATGTAATGTCTCTATAGAATATTTCAGGTCACTCTGTATGTAATGTATAGAATATATCAGGTCCCTCTGCATGTAATGTATAGAATATATCAGGTCCCTCTGTATGTAATGTATAGAATATATCAGGTCCCTCTGTATGTAATGTATAGAATATATCAGGTCACTCTGTATGTAATGTCTATAGAATATATCAGGTCCCTCTGTATGTAATGTATAGAATATATCACGTCCCTCTGTATGTAATGTATAGAATATATCAGGTCCCTCTGTATGTAATGTATAGAATATATCAGGTCACTCTGTATGTAATGTCTATAGAATATATCAGGTCACTCTGTATGTAATGTCTATAGAATATATCAGGTCACTCTGTATGTAATGTATAGAATATATCAGGTCACTCTGTATGTAATGTATAGAATATATCAGGTCACTCTGTATGTAATGTATAGAATATATCAGGTCACTCTGTATGTAATGTATAGAATATATCAGGTCACTCTGTATGTAATGTCTATAGAATATATCAGGTCACTCTGTATGTAATGTATAGAATATATCAGTTCACTCTGTATGTAATGTCTATAGAATATATGAGGTCACTCTGTATGTAATGTATAGAATATATCAGGTCGCTCTGTATGTAATGTATAGAATATATCAGGTCGCTCTGTATGTAATGTCTCTATAGAATATTTCAGGTCACTCTGTATGTAATGTATAGAATATATCAGGTCCCTCTGCATGTAATGTATAGAATATATCAGGTCCCTCTGTATGTAATGTATAGAATATATCAGGTCCCTCTGTATGTAATGTATAGAATATATCAGGTCACTCTGTATGTAATGTCTATAGAATATATCAGGTCCCTCTGTATGTAATGTATAGAATATATCAGGTCCCTCTGTATGTAATGTATAGAATATATCAGGTCCCTCTGTATGTAATGTATAGAATATATCAGGCCCCTCTGTATGTAATGTATAGAATATATCAGGTCCCTCTGTATGTAATGTATAGAATATATCAGGTCACTCTGTATGTAATGTATAGAATATATCAGGTCCCTCTGTATGTAATGTATAGAATATATCAGGTCCCTCTGTATGTAATGTATAGAATATATCAGGTCCCTCTGTATGTAATGTATAGAATATATCAGGTCCCTCTGTATGTAATGTATAGAATATATCAGGTCACTCTGTATGTAATGTCTATAGAATATATCAGGTCACTCTGTATGTAATGTCTCTATAGAATATATCAGGTCCCTCTGTATGTAATGTATAGACTATATCAGGTCACTCTGTATGTAATGTCTATAGAATATATCAGGTCACTCTGTATGTAATGTATAGAATATATCAGGTCCCTCTGTATGTAATGTATAGAATATATCAGGTCACTCTGTATGTAATGTCTCTATAGAATATATCATGTCCCTCTGTATGTAAATTATAGAATATATCAGGTCCCTCTGTATGTAATGTATAGAATATATCAGGTCACTCTGTATGTAATGTATAGAATATATCAGGTCACTCTGTATGTAATGTATAGAATATATCAGGTCACTCTGTATGTAATGTATAGAATATATCAGGTCACTCTGTATGTAATGTATAGAATATATCAGGTCACTCTGTATGTAATGTCTCTATAGAATATTTCAGGTCACTCTGTATGTAATGTATAGAATATATCAGGTCCCTCTGTATGTAATGTATAGAATATATCAGGTCCCTCTGTATGTAATGTCTAGAATATATCAGGTCCCTCTGTATGTAATGTCTATAGAATATATCAGGTCACTCTGCATGTAATGTATAGAATATATCAGGTCCCTCTGTATGTAATGTATAGAATATATCAGGTCCCTCTGTATGTAATGTATAGAATATATCAGGTCCCTCTGTATGTAATGTATAGAATATATCAGGTCCCTCTGTATGTAATGTATAGAATATATCAGGTCCCTCTGTATGTAATGTATAGAATATATCAGGTCCCTCTGTATGTAATGTCTATAGAATATATCAGGTCACTCTGTATGTAATGTATATAGAATATATCAGGTCACTCTGTATGTAATGTATAGAATATATCAGGTCACTCTGTATGTAATGTATATAGAATATATCAGGTCACTCTGTATGTAATGTATAGAATATATCAGGTCACTCTGTATGTAATGTATAGAATATATCAGATCACTCTGTATATAATGTATATAGAATATATCAGGTCACTCTGTATGTAATGTCTCTATAGAATATATCAGGTCCCTCTGTATGTAATGTCTAGAATATATCAGGTCCCTCTGTATGTAATGTCTATAGAATATATCAGGTCCCTCTGTATGTAATGTATAGAATATATCAGGTCCCTCTGTATGTAATGTATAGAATATATCAGGTCCCTCTGTATGTAATGTATAGAATATATCAGGTCCCTCTGTATGTAATGTATAGAATATATCAGATCACTCTGTATGTAATGTCTATAGAATATATCAGGTCACTCTGTATGTAATGTATATAGAATATATCAGGTCACTCTGTATGTAATGTATAGAATATATCAGGTCACTCTGTATGTAATGTATAGAATATATCAGGTCACTCTGTATGTAATGTCTCTATAGAATATATCAGGTCACTCTGTATGTAATGTATAGAATATATCAGGTCCCTATGTATGTAATGTATAGAATATATCAGGTCACTCTGTATGTAATGTATAGAATATATCAGGTCACTGTATGTAATGTCTCTATAGAATATATGCGGTCACTCTGTATGTAATGTATAGAATATATCAGGTCTCTCTGTATGTAATGTATAGAATATATCAGGTCTCTCTGTATGTAATGTATAGAATATATCAGGTCACTCTGTATGTAATGTATATAGAATATATCAGGTCACTCTGTATGTAATGTATAGAATATATCAGGTCACTTTGTATGTAATGTATATAGAATATATCAGGTCACTCTGTATGTAATGTATAGAATATATCAGGTCTCTCTGTATGTAATGTATAGAATATATCAGGTCACTGTATGTAATGTATAGAATATATCAGGTCCCTCTGTATGTAATGTATAGAATATATCAGGTCACTCTGTATGTAATGTATATAGAATATATCAGGTCACTCTATGTAATGTATAGAATATATCAGGTCACTCTGTATGTAATGTATATAGAATATATCAGGTCACTCTGTATGTAATGTATAGAATATATCAGGTCACTCAGTATGTAATGTATAGAATATATCAGGTCACTCTGTATGTAATGTCTCCAGAATATATCAGGTCCCTCTGTATGTAATGTCTCCAGAATATATCAGGTCCCTCTGTATGTAATGTCTCTATAGAATATATCAGGTCACTCTGTATGTAATGTATATAGAATATATCAGGTCCCTCTGTATGTAATGTATAGAATATATCAGGTCCCTCTGTATGTAATGTCTCTATAGAATATATCAGGTCACTCTGTATGTAATGTATATAGAATATATCAGGTCCCTCTGTATGTAATGTATAGAATATATCGGGTCCCTCTGTATGTAATGTATAGAATATATCAGGTCACTCTGTATGTAATGTATAGAATATATCAGGTCACTCTGTATGTAATGTATAGAATATATCAGGTCACTCTGTATGTAATGTATATAGAATATATCAGGTCACTCTGTATGTAATGTATAGAATATATCAGGTCCCTCTGTATGTAATGTATAGAATATATCAGGTCACTCTGTATGTAATGTTTCTATAGAATATATCAGGTCACTCTGTATGTAATGTATAGAATATATCAGGTCCCTCTGTATGTAATGTATAGAATATATCAGGTCACTCTGTATGTAATGTATATAGAATATATCAGGTCACTCTGTATGTAATGTATATAGAATATATCAGGTCACTCTGTATGTAATGTCTCTATAGAATATATCAGGTCACTCTGTATGTAATGTATAGAATATATCAGGTCACTCTGTATGTAATGTCTATAGAATATATCAGGTCACTCTGTATGTAATGTATAGAATATATCAGGTCCCTCTGTATGTAATGTATAGAATATATCAGGTCACTCTGTATGTAATGTTTCTATAGAATATATCAGGTCACTCTGTATGTAATGTATAGAATATATCAGGTCCCTCTGTATGTAATGTATAGAATATATCAGGTCACTCTGTATGTAATGTATATAGAATATATCAGGTCACTCTGTATGTAATGTATATAGAATATATCAGGTCACTCTGTATGTAATGTCTCTATAGAATATATCAGGTCACTCTGTATGTAATGTATAGAATATATCAGGTCACTCTGTATGTAATGTCTATAGAATATATCAGGTCACTCTGTATGTAATGTATAGAATATATCAGGTCCCTCTGTATGTAATGTATAGAATATATCAGGTCACTCTGTATGTAATGTATAGAATATATCAGGTCACTCTGTATGTAATGACTCTATAGAATATATCAGGTCACTCTGTATGTAATGTATAGAATATATCAGGTCACTCTGTATGTAATGTATAGAATATATCAGGTCCCTCTGTATGTAATGTATAGAATATATCAGGTCACTCTGTATGTAATGTATAGAATATATCAGGTCACTCTGTATGTAATGTCTATAGAATATATCAGGTCACTCTGTATGTAATGTATATAGAATATATCAGGTCACTCTGTATGTAATGTATAGAATATATCAGGTCACTCTGTATGTAATGTATATAGAATATATCAGGTCACTCTGTATGTAATGTATAGAATATATCAGGTCACTCTGTATGTAATGTATAGAATATATCAGGTCACTCTGTAAGTAATGTATCTATATACCCAGCTCCTCCTCACCCCTATCTATATACTGATCTCTATATACCCAGCCCCTCATCACCCCTATCTATATACCGATCTCTATATACCCAGCCCCTCACCTCCTCTATCTATATACCCAGCCCCTCATCACCCCTATCTATATACTGATCTCTATATACCCAGCCCCTCATCACCCCTATCTATATACCAAGCCCTAGTCCGGCTATATACTGATCCTTCCTATCTGGCTATATAACCCCAGCCCCTCACCCCGTTCTCCCTCCTCCATGACACTTGGCCCTGGACTCCTGACCTTTCCGTGTTCCTTCTTCATGTGCAGGACGTACTCATCCCTCTCCGGGAACCAGGAGTGACAGATCCCACAGGTGCAGCAGTTGCTCCTCTGTCGGGGGGTCCCCGGCTTTCTCACATCTTTGGTCTTCCCTTTCTTCTTCAGTTCTGGGGAGCTTGGTGAATCCGATGACGAGGAGTCCTCCACCTCCCCCTCCGGCTCAGGATCGGACGGCTTACTGACTGGCATCTCCATGGGCTCCGGCTTAGGAGTGAGAAGCTCCTGAGACTGAGGGGGGTCCTCCCTCACCACACTGTTATGGGTGGTCTGTAAGAGAGAGGGCAGCGCTGGCATCCGCTCTCTACACACGGGCGCTGGCATCCGCTCTCTACACACGGGCGCTGGCATCCGCTCTCTACACACGGGCGCTGGCATCCGCTCTCTACACACGGGCGCTGGCATCCGCTCTCTACACACGGGCGCTGGCATCCGCTCTCTACACACGGGCGCTGGCATCCGCTCTCTACACACGGGCGCTGGCATCCGCTCTCTACACACGGGCGCTGGCATCCGCTCTCTACACACGGGCGCTGGCATCCGCTCTCTACACACGGGCGCTGGCATCCGCTCTCTACACACGGGCGCTGGCATCCGCTCTCTACACACGGGCGCTGGCATCCGCTCTCTACACACGGGCGCTGGCATCCGCTCTCTACACACGGGCGCTGGCATCCGCTCTCTACACACGGGCGCTGGCATCCGCTCTCTACACACGGGCGCTGGCATCCGCTCTCTACACACGGGCGCTGGCATCCGCTCTCTACACACGGGCGCTGGCATCCGCTCTCTACACACGGGCGCTGGCATCCGCTCTCTACACACGGGCGCTGGCATCCGCTCTCTACACACGGGCGATACAGTCTACTATACAGGTGCCTTGGCGCCTCCTACCTTCAGGTGCTCCAGCATGGTTCGCTTCTGGGCAAATAGTAAAGGGCAGTCTGGGCATTTGAAGACACTGACCCTCTGATTCCCCAGCTGCTGGTCAAAATGAGCATGATCCAAATGGGAGCAAAGCAAAGGTTTGTGGGTAAAAACCGTATCACACATCGCACATTTATAGATCATCCTGGTGAAATAGGAGACAAAACCAGAGAAGATGTGATAATAAGGGAGGAGCGAACGCGAAGCACCACATACTAAACTGAAGCTCTGGCCGCTAACATAGCTGTTTATTACATATACAACGGATATGCTGCAGGACAGTAATACAGCCTGGCTAATGGAAGAGTCGGGGGCCACTTACATATTTATACATATTAGGGTAGTTTCACACGTACCAGATTTGCAGCTGCACGTGAGGCTCGTGCACGTGAAAACTCCACTGCAGGTATGTAACCCCATTGAACTTTACAGTACAAGGATTCGCAAGGACCACTGCAAATCCGGTACGTGTGAAGCTACCCTTATGGTGCGGCGGCAGGCGTGCACAACCCCCAGACAGCTGTCTCACTCCCAGATGGTGCTTCTTCCGGCCAGGGATGGAAGTGGTGTACGTTCAGCACATGAAGCGGCCTGTTGACTTGGACCCGCTCACCTCCCTTCCCTCACAAGCCTAATGGCCTGGGAATACACGGACTGGGTTGCAGCAATGCCGGCCAGTGCAAGCTCTCTTTCCTGGTTGTGGACATTATAGTAGTTCTATCCCTATACATGCTAGGGGATCAGTCTGGTGAGAACTTACTTGGCTTGTTGGTTGTTGAATCCTGGATGCTGGGTGTATATGTGGGCATGAGCACTGGGCGCAGATTTGAAGGCCATGGGGCAGACTGGGCACTTATGAAACACCTCACAATGAGAGGTCTGGATGTGAGACTTGATGGAGTTCACCCCTCCAAACACCACCGCACAGCTCTGGCACCTGCACAGGGATAGAGGGGGGACAGGGTTATGCAGTCAGCACCCCGCAGACCCCTCCTCCTAAAAGCCTCTTAGAATACCTGTAGCCAATCCTGCGTGAGAAATGTAGACACGTCTCCTTCAGATGAGTCTGAAAGTTTTCAATGCGGAAGTTGCCCCCACATTCTGGACACACATTTGGGGGGCTCTGCTTGTGCATGCGCTGGTGGGCTTCAAAACTGCACCGATTTGGCATCATCATGGGACACAAAGAACACACCTGGAAGAGAGAGCGGTGTCATTGTTTATTCTGTCACCTGTCTGCACACCGCCCCCCCCCCCCCCCCCATCCCCATGTCAGGGCTCAGACACCACGTACCGTGCTGCCACTGGCTGCGGAGGAGGAGAGCTGCTGGAAGTGAAGGGCCAGCCCTGCCTTGTTCTTACACTGCTCCTTACACTCCAGGCACCGGAAGGTGGAGTAGGTAGACTGCTCTGGTAGAATGGCAGAGTCGCTGGTGGGGCTGGCGGTGGCTGCCGTGTCCTGAGCCGGACCAGGTGTGGTGGCATTCCCCGGAGTCAGGACAGCAACAGACACCAGAGGCGTAACATCCGGCTGGCCGATCATCTGCTCCAGGGCGATGGGCCTCATGACCAGGTGGGAGCACTGCATCACCAGGCCGTTGTCCTTGTGCTTGCGGGCGTGCAGGAGGAGGCTGCACTTATTGAAGAACACCAGGCGCTTGGTGCAGTGGTTGCAGGTCACCTCAATCCTCATGCTCCTTCGGTCATAGTGACGGGCCAGACTTTTCTCCAGCGCAAAGGAGTCTCCACATTCCAGGCAGCGGAATCCGAAGAGAGGGAGGCTGAGGCTGGACTCCACTGGGGGGGTGAGGTTGGGTTTGTAGGTGGGAAGTAAATTTTTGCTGTTGAGGATTTTGTTGAAGTTCTCCACCAGACTGGACTGTGTGCGGGAGATAACCGTGCCGGCCACGGCAGGGGTGGGTTTCTGGGACTGCACCATGACCACTGTGGCGCTGCGTTGCGGGCTGCTGGTTGTGCTGACGGTGGCACTGGTAGAAACACTGCTGGCCACACTAATAGTGGTCAGGGGGACTGGAGAGGGCAAGGGATGCTGCACCAGGTGGATGATGTTCTTGGTCATGACCTGGGTGGCCTTGGAGGGCACAACCACCGCTTTCTGCTGAGCCACGCTGGCCGCCATGAGCATGACGCTGCTGGCATTCTGAATGGTAGATACAGGAAGGATGGAGCCCTGCAGCTTTACTCCATTGCCCAGCGGTAATTTCACCACTTGGGCTACCTCCACTTTTGATGGACTGGGAAGATTGGTTTTCTCCTTTGGAGACGATACAGTAGCAACTTCTTTTGGTTCTGCGGTGGTGTTCTCTTGACTGGACTCGGGTGGCTGCGGAGAGCCCTCAGACATCTGGACAGACGTGACTGTATCAGAGTCAGAGGACACCCTGGTCACAGTCCTTGTAATGCTCCCAGATTGGGTCTTTATGGTTTTAATTCGGACTTTGAGGGGTCTTGAGGAGTTGGATGATGGGGAGCTGATGGCGTCTTCTTCCTCGAGGTCACTGGGTGAGCTTCTGGGGCTCCAGTGCGGTTCCTCCTTTACGCCGGGGGCACTGGCATCGGAGCTTACTTTGTCTTTTGGAAGATCGGTAAACTCCACGTAGGATTTAGGATCTGCTGGAGGTTTGGGCACCATGCCCTCTGCATTGTTCACGATACTGGGTTTTTCGGTGATCTTGATGGAAGCAACTTCTGGTTTAAGCTCGGGGTTAGTCCACGAAGGTACGTGACCAGGAGGGCCACACTTTAGGTCTGCTGAGGAAGATGGGCTCCTCGGGCTCCCTTCATCTGGCTCTTCCTTGATAGAGTGGGATCCCAGGAACTGTCCCAGAGATCCAACACCTCCAGTGATTTTACTAATGGTAAAGGATGGTGAGACGACCCTGGACAGACCATGGTCTTCATCCACCGAGGGTTCAGCTGACTGGGGACTGAGAACGGGGTCTGTGGACTCAAATAATGGCCTCTCCTTTAACTTAACATCCCGAGGTCTGTCGATCAAGTCTGACCCGTGGCTGTCGATGGGATTATCCACCGGTGTGAAGACAGTGAACAGATCTAAAGCTTTTCCTACTTTAGCTCTGGGCGCCCAGTTCTCACCTCCATTAGAAGCCGGAGGGGCGGCCGCCATTGCCCGGGACACCTCTGGGCTGTTAAATCCATTCTGAATGAGTCGAGAGCCTAGACCTGGCGCCTCCTTGCCATGAATGTCCAGTAAGTCCGGCTGCTCAGGACACACAGTGTTCTTGACAATGACGCTGACCGTGGTGATGTCTGTTGGTGGAAGTCCATGTTCGGCACTTACTACAGTCTCCCCCGATGATGGTTTCCCTTGACCCTCTGAATCCTCAGGCCCTGAGTGAATCGCCTCATTGGCATCCATGTCTGGAATATCGAATGCTGCTAAGAGATCATCAAAGTCCGGGGTTTTCATGTCGCCCATGGTGGACTTCACAGTGGGCCTAGGAAAGAGGACAGCGTTAGATTAACTCTTATGTTATCAGAAGTAAGCCTGTGACTGCAGGATTACCCCTGTGGTGGGATATACCCCATGACTCTACACACCATACATATAATGCTGGCCCTATAGACCTGTGATAAGTGTGGGGGGGAATACACCCTGTAGGGGTTACGCTGACCCTATAGACCTGTTACCCCAGTGGTGGGATACACCCTATAGGGGTAAAACTGGCCCTACAGACCTGTGATCGGTGTGGGGGAATACACCCTGTAGGGGTAACGCTGGCCTTATTGACCTGTGACCCCAGTGGGGGGGATACACCCTGCAGGGGTAACACTGGCTCTATAGACCTATGACCGGTGTGGGGGGATACACCCTGTAGGGGTAACGCTGGCCCTTTAGAACGGTGTGGGGGGCATACACCCTGTAGGGGTAATGCTGGCCCTATAGACCTAAGACCGGTGTGGGGGGATACACCCTGTAGGGGTAACGCTGGCCCTATAGACCTATGACCGGTGTGGGGGGATACACCCTGTAGGGGTTACGCTGGCCCTATAGACCTGTGACCGGTGTGGGGGGATACACCCTGTAGGGGTAACGCTGGCCCTATAGACCTATGACCGGTGTGGGGGGAGACACCCTGTAGGGGTAACGCTGGCCCTATAGACCTGTGACCGGTGTGGGGGGGGATACACTCTGTAGGGGTGTATATGACCGGTGTGGGGGGAGACACCCTGCAGGCGTAACGCTGGCCTTATACCTCGGCACTAGGCTAAGCTGTATGTTGCAGGACGCGTCTCCGTCCTCCATGGCTGATCCTGGGGTCCGCACCCCCTCCCACCTCTCTGATCTGCCGCATTCCTGCCGGGGGACAGACCCTGCATTGTCCTGGAAATATAAAGAGGCCAGACAGACGGCCGGGGTCACGTGACCTGGAAGGGCGGGAGGGGGAAGAGGATACCAAACACTTCCTAAAGGAGGGACCAGAGCCCGACCTACAGCAGCCTAGACCTCAGCACCTGCATATACACTATACAGAGAGGTATATACACTATACAGAGAGGTATACACACACTATACAGAGAGGTACATACACACACACTATACAGAGAGGTATATACACTATACAGAGAGGTATATACACTATACAGAGAGGTATATACACTATACAGAGAGGTACATACACACACACTATACAGAGAGGTATATACACTATACAGAGAGGTATACACACTATACAGAGAGGTATATACACTATACAGAGAGGTATACACACACTATACAGAGAGGTATACACACACTATACAGAGAGGTATATACACTATACAGAGAGGTATATACACTATACAGAGAGGTATACACACTATACAGAGAGGTATATACACTATACAGAGAGGTATACACACACTATACAGAGAGGTATACACACACTATACAGAGAGGTATACACACACTATACAGAGAGGTATATACACTATACAGAGAGGTATATACACTATACAGAGAGGTATATACACTATACAGAGAGGTACATACACACACACACTATACAGAGAGGTATATACACTATACAGAGAGGTATACACACTATACAGAGAGGTATATACACTATACAGAGAGGTATATACACACTATACAGAGAGGTATATACACACTATACAGAGAGGTATATACACACTATACAGAGAGGTATATACACACACACTATACAGAGAGGTATATACACACACACACACACTATACAGAGAGGTATACACACTATACAGAGAGGTATATACACTATACAGAGAGGTATATACACACACTATACAGAGAGGTATACACACACACACACACACTATACAGAGAGGTATACACACTATACAGAGAGGTATACACACACACACACACACTATACAGAGAGGTATACACACTATACAGAGAGGTACACACACACACACTATACAGAGAGGTATATACACTATACAGAGAGGTATATACACACTATACAGAGAGGTACATACACACACACTATACAGAGAGGTATACACACTATACAGAGAGGTATATACACTATACAGAGAGGTATATACACTATACAGAGAGGTATACACACTATACAGAGAGGTACATACACACACACTATACAGAGAGGTACATACACACACACTATACAGAGAGGTATATACACTATACAGAGAGGTATACACACACTATACAGAGAGGTATACACACACTATACAGAGAGGTATACACACTATACAGAGAGGTATACACACTATACAGAGAGGTATATACACTATACAGAGAGGTATATACACTATACAGAGAGGTATACACACTATACAGAGAGGTATACACACTATACAGAGAGGTATATACACTATACAGAGAAGTATACACACACACTATACAGAGAGGTATATACACTATACAGAGAGGTACATACACACACACTATACAGAGAGGTATATACACTATACAGAGATCTCTCTCACACATGTTCCAGGGAGCAGTGAGGGACAGGAAGTGCAGGGGGTCAGTATACAGGGTGCACCTTACCCTCCTGGCCCCCCGAGGCCCCCGCACTGCTCGCTGTCTGTACAGGATCTCCTCAGGTTTCCAGCAGAGGCCTGGTTACACACAGCAGCGTCATGTGACCGTGACATCACAGGTCAGGGGGTGGAGCCAGGACAGCAAAACATTGGGTCCTGCACTGAATTCTGGGAGAGCAGCAAACAGTCAAGTTAACTCCTCATCTGCTGGAGAGCTATAACGTCACTGTGTGGGGGAGGAAGACATTACAGGTGACACAGGAGGAGACCTGCCTGACCCAGACCCCCAGGAGGAAGACATTACAGGTGACACAGGAGGAGACCTGCCTGACCCCCAGGAGGAAGACATTACAGGTGACACAGGAGGAGACCTGCCTGACCCAGACCCCCAGGAGGAAGACATTACAGGTGACACAGGAGGAGACCTGCCTGAACCCCAGGAGGAAGACATTACAGGTCACACAGGAGGAGACCTGCCTGACCCCCAGGAGGAAGACATTACAGGTGACACAGGAGGAGACCTGCCTGACCCAAACCCCCAGGAGGAAGACATTACAGGTGACACAGGAGGGGACCTGCCTGACCCCCAGGAGGAAGACATTACAGGTGACACAGGAGGGGACCTGCCTGACCCAAACCCCCAGGAGGAAGACATTACAAGTGACACAGGAGGGGACCTGCCTGACCCAGACCCCCAGGAGGAAGACATTACAGGTGACACAGGAGGAGACCTGCCTGACCCAGACCCCCAGGAGGAAGACATTACAGGTGACACAGGAGGAGACCTGCCTGACCCAGACCCCCAGGAGGAAGACATTACAGGTGACACAGGAGGGGACCTGCCTGACCCAGACCCCCAGGAGGAAGACATTACAGGTGACACAGGAGGAGACCTGCCTGACCCTGACCCCCAGGAGGAAGACATTACAGGTGACACAGGAGGAGACCTGCCTGACCCCCAGGAGGAAGACATTACAGGTGACACAGGAGGAGACCTGCCTGACCCCCAGGAGGAAGACATTACAGGTGACACAGGAGGAGACCTGCCTGACCCAGACCCCCAGGAGGAAGACATTACAGGTGACACAGGAGGAGACCTGCCTGACCCAGACCCCCCAGGAGGAAGACATTACAGGTGACACAGGAGGGGACCTGCCTGACCCAGACCCCCAGGAGGAAGACATTACAGGTGACACAGGAGGAGACCTGCCTGACCCCCAGGAGGAAGACATTACAGGTGACACAGGAGGAGACCTGCCTGACCCAGACCCCCCAGGAGGAAGACATTACAGGTGACACAGGAGGGGACCTGCCTGACCCAGACCCCCAGGAGGAAGACATTACAGGTGACACAGGAGACCTGCCTGACCCCCAGGAGGAAGACATTACAGGTGACACAGGAGGAGACCTGCCTGACCCAGACCCCCAGGAGGAAGACATTACAGGTGACACAGGAGGGGACCTGCCTGACCCAGACCCCCAGGAGGAAGACATTACAGGTGACACAGGAGGAGACCTGCCTGACCCCCAGGAGGAAGACAATACAGGTGACACAGGAGGAGACCTGCCTGACCCAGACCCCCAGGAGGAAGACATTACAGGTGACACAGGAGGAGACCTGCCTGACCCCCAGGAGGAAGACATTACAGGTGACACAGGAGGGGACCTGCCTGACCCCCAGGAGGAAGACATTACAGGTGACACAGGAGGAGACCTGCCTGACCCCCAGGAGGAAGACATTACAGGTGACACAGGAGGGGACCTGCCTGACCCAGACCCCCAGGAGGAAGACATTACAGGTGACACAGGAGGAGACCTGCCTGACCCAGACCCCCAGGAGGAAGACATTACAGGTGACACAGGAGGAGACCTGCCTGACCCCCAGGAGGAAGACATTACAGGTGACACAGGAGGAGACCTGCCTGACCCAGACCCCCAGGAGGAAGACATTACAGGTGACACAGGAGGAGACCTGCCTGACCCCCAGGAGGAAGACATTACAGGTGACACAGGAGGGGACCTGCCTGACCCAGACCCCCAGGAGGAAGACATTACATGTGACACAGGAGGAGACCAGCCTGACCCAGACCCCAGGAGGAAGACATTACAGGTGACACAGGAGGGGACCTGCCTGACCCCCAGGAGGAAGACATTACAGGTGACACAGGAGGGGACCTGCCTGACCCAGACCCCCAGGAGGAAGACATTACAGGTGACACAGGAGGAGACCTGCCTGACCCAGACCCCCAGGAGGAAGACATTACAGGTGACACAGGAGGAGACCTGCCTGACCCAGACCCCCAGGAGGAAGACATTACAGGTGACACAGGAGGAGACCTGCCTGACCCAGACCCCCAGGAGGAAGACATTACAGGTGACACAGGAGGAGACCTGCCTGACCCCCAGGAGGAAGACATTACAGGTGACACAGGAGGAGACCTGCCTGACCCAGACCCCCAGGAGGAAGACATTACAGGTGACACAGGAGGAGACCTGCCTGACCCAGACCCCCAGGAGGAAGACATTACAGGTGACACAGGAGGGGACCTGCCTGACCCTGACCCCCAGGAGGAAGACATTACAGGTGACACAGGAGGGGACCTGCCTGACCCAGACCCCCAGGAGGAAGACATTACAGGTGACACAGGAGGAGACCTGCCTGACCCAGACCCCCAGGAGGAAGACATTACAGGTGACACAGGAGGAGACCTGCCTGACCCCCAGGAGGAAGACATTACAGGTGACACAGGAGGAGACCTGCCTGACCCCCAGGAGGAAGACATTACAGGTGACACAGGAGGAGACCTGCCTGACCCTGACCCCCAGGAGGAAGACATTACAGGTGACACAGGAGGGGACCTGCCTGACCCCCAGGAGGAAGACATTACAGGTGACACAGGAGGAGACCTGCCTGACCCCCAGGAGGAACACATTACAGGTGACACAGGAGGGGACCTGCCTGACCCCCAGGAGGAAGACATTACAGGTGACACAGGAGGAGACCTGCCTGACCCAGACCCCCCAGTAGGAAGACATTACAGGTGACACAGGAGGGGACCTGCCTGACCCCCAGGAGGAAGACATTACAGGTGACACAGGAGGGGACCTGCCTGACCCCCAGGAGGAAGACATTACAGGTGACACAGGAGGGGACCTGCCTGACTCCCAGGAGGAAGACATTACAAGTGACACAGGAGGGGACCTGCCTGACCCAGACCCCCTAGGAGGAAGACATTACAGGTGACACAGGAGGGGACCTGCCTGACCCAGACCCCCCAGGAGGAAGACATTACAGGTGACACAGGAGGGGACCTGCCTGACCCAGACCCCCAGTAGGAAGACATTACAGGTGACACAGGAGGGGACCTGCCTGACCCCCAGGAGGAAGACATTACAGGTGACACAGGAGGGGACCTGCCTGACCCCCAGGAGGAAGACATTACAGGTGACACAGGAGGAGACCTGCCTGACCCTGACCCCCAGGAGGAAGACATTACAGGTGACACAGGAGGAGACCTGCTTGACCCCCAGGAGGAAGACATTACAGGTGACACAGGAGGAGACCTGCCTGACCCAGACCCCCAGGAGGAAGACATTACAGGTGACACAGGAGGGGACCTGCCTGACCCAGACCCCCAGGAGGAAGACATTACAGGTGACACAGGAGGAGACCTGCCTGACCCAGACCCCCAGGAGGAAGACATTACAGGTGACACAGGAGGGGACCTGCCTGACCCAGACCCCCAGGAGGAAGACATTACAGGTGACACAGGAGGGGACCTGCCTGACCCAGACCCCCAGGAGGAAGACATTACAGGTGACACAGGAGGGGACCTGCCTGACCCAGACCCCCAGTAGGAAGACATTACAGGTGACACAGGAGGGGACCTGCCTGACCCCCAGGAGGAAGACATTACAGGTGACACAGGAGGGGACCTGCCTGACCCAGACCCCCAGGAGGAAGACATTACAGGTGACACAGGAGGGGACCTGCCTGACCCAGACCCCCCAGGAGGAAGACATTACAGGTGACACAGGAGGGGACCTGCCTGACCCAGACCCCCAGTAGGAAGACATTACAGGTGACACAGGAGGGGACCTGCCTGACCCCCAGGAGGAAGACATTACAGGTGACACAGGAGGAGACCTGCCTGACCCCCAGGAGGAAGACATTACAGGTGACACAGGAGGGGACCTGCCTGACCCAGACCCCCTAGGAGGAAGACATTACAGGTGACACAGGAGGGGACCTGCCTGACCCAGACCCCCAGGAGGAAGACATTACAGGTGACACAGGAGGGGACCTGCCTGACCCAGACCCCCAGGAGGAAGACATTACAGGTGACACAGGAGGGGACCTGCCTGACCCAGACCCACAGTAGGAAGACATTACAGGTGACACAGGAGGGGACCTGCCTGACCCCCAGGAGGAAGACATTACAGGTGACACAGGAGGGGACCTGCCTGACCCCCAGGAGGAAGACATTACAGGTGACACAGGAGGAGACCTGCCTGACCCTGACCCCCAGGAGGAAGACATTACAGGTGACACAGGAGGAGACCTGCCTGACCCAGACCCCCAGGAGGAAGACATTACAGGTGACACAGGAGGAGACCTGCCTGACCCAGACCCCCAGGAGGAAGACATTACAGGTGACACAGGAGGGGACCTGCCTGACCCAGACCCCCAGGAGGAAGACATTACAGGTGACACAGGAGGGGACCTGCCTGACCCAGACCCCCAGGACAATGTAATATACACGGCCGCAATGTAATATACACGGCCGCAATGTAATATACACGGCCGCAATGTAATATACAGGAGCACAATGTAATATACAGGAGCACAATGTAATATACACGGCCGCAATGTTATATACACGTCCAATGTAATATACACGGCCGCAATCTAATATACACGGCCGCAATCTAATATACACGGCCGCAATCTAATATACACGGCCGCAATGTAATATACACGGCCGCAATGTAATATACAGGAGCACAATGTAATATACACGGCCACAATGTAATATACACGGCCGCAATGTAATATACAGGAGCACAATGTAATATACACGGCCACAATGTAATATACACGGCCACAATGTAATATACAGGAGCACAATGTAATATACACGGCCACAATGTAATATACACGGCCACTATGTAATATACAGGAGCACAATGTAATATACAAGGCCGCAATGTAATATACACGGCCGCAATGTAATATACACGGCCGCAATGTAATATACACGGCCGCAATGTAATATACAGGAGCACAATGATATATACAGGACAATGTAATATACACGGCCGCAATGTAATATACAGGAGCACAATGTAATATATAGGAGCACAATGTAATATACACGGCCACAATGTTATATACACGGCCGCAATCTAATATACACGGCCGCAATGTAATATACACGGCCGTAATGTAATATACACGGCCGCAATGTAATATACACGGCCGCAATGTAATATACACGTCTGCAATGTAATATACAGGAGCACAATGTAATATACAGGACAATGTAATATGCACGTCCGCAATGTAATATACACGGCCACAATGTAATATACAGGAGCACAATGTAATATACACGGCCGCAATGTAATATACAGGAGCACAATGTAATATACACGGCCGCAATGTTATATACACGTCCGCAATGTAATATACACGGCCGCAATCTAATATACACGGCCGTAATGTAATATACACGGCCGCAATGTAATATACACGGCCGCAATGTAATATACACGGCCGCAATGTAATATACAGGACAATGTAATATACAGGAGCACAATGTAATATACACGGCCACAATGTAATATACACGGCCACAATGTAATATACAGGAGCACAATGTAATATACACGGCCACAATGTAATATACACGGCCACAATGTTATATACACGTCCGCAATGTAATATACACGGCCACAATGTAATATACACGGCCACAATGTAATATACAGGAAAATGTAATATACACGGCCACAATGTAATATACACGGCCACAATGTAATATACAGGAAAATGTAATATACACGGCCACAATGTAATATACACGGCCACAATGTAATATACACGTCCGCAATGTAATATACACGGCCACAATGTAATATACAGGACAATGTAATATACACGGCCACAATGTAATATAAAGGACCACAATGTAATATACACGGCCGCAATGTAATATACACGGCCACAATGTAATATACACGGCCACAATGTAATATACACGGCCACTATGTAATATACAGGAGCACAATGTAATATACACGGCCACTATGTAATATACACGGCCACAATGTAATATACACGGCCACAATGTAATATACACGGCCACAATGTAATATACAGGAGCACAATGTAATATACACGGCCACAATGTAATATACAGGACAATGTAATATACACGGCCACAATGTAATATACAGGACAATGTTATATACACGGCCACAATGTAATATACAGGAGCACAATGTAATATACAGGAGCACAATGTAATATACACGGCCGCAATGTAATATACACGGCCACAATGTAATATACAGGAGCACAATGTAATATACACGGCCACAATGTAATATACAGGAGCACAATGTAATATACACGGCCACAATGTTATATACACGTCCGCAATGTAATATACACGGCCGCAATGTAATATACAGGACAATGTAATATACACGGCCACAATGTAATATACAGGACCACAATGTAATATACACGGCCGCAATGTAATATACACGGCCGCAATGTAATATACACGGCCACAATGTAATATACAGGAGCACAATGTAATATACACGGCCACTATGTAATATACACGGCCGCAATGTAATATACAGGACAATGTAATATACAGGACAATGTAATATACAGGAGCACAATGTAATATACACGTCCGCAATGTAATATACACGGCCACAATGTAATATACACGGCCACAATGTAATATACACGGCCACAATGTAATATACAGGAGCACAATGTAATATACAAGGCCACAATGTAATATACACGGCCACTATGTAATATACACGGCCACAATGTAATATACAGGAGCACAATGTAATATACACGGCCACAATGTAATATACAGGAGCACAATGTAATATACACGGCCACAATGTAATATACAGGAGCACAATGTAATATACACGGCCACAATGTAATATACAGGACAATGTTATATACACGGCCACAATGTTATATACACGGCCACAATGTAATATACAGGACAATGTAATATACACGGCCACAATGTAATATACAGGACAATGTAATATACACGGCCACAATGTTATATACACGGCCACAATGTAATATACAGGACAATGTAATATACACGGCCACAATGTAATATACAGGACAATGTAATATACACGGCCACAATGTTATATACACGGCCACAATGTAATATACAGGAGCACAATGTAATATACAGGAGCACAATGTAATATACACGGCCACAATGTTATATACACGTCCGCAATGTAATATACACGGCCGCAATGTAATATACAGGACAATGTAATATACACGGCCGCAATGTAATATACAGGACCACAATGTAATATACACGGCCGCAATGTAATATACAGGAGCACAATGTAATATACAGGAGCACAATGTAATATACAGGAGCACAATGTTATATACACGGCCACAATGTAATATACAGGAGCACAATGTAATATACACGGCCACTATGTAATATACACGGCCACAATGTTATATACACGTCCGCAATCTAATATACACGGCCGCAATCTAATATACACGGCCGCAATGTAATATACACGGCCGTAATGTAATATACACGTCCGCAATGTAATATACAGGAGCACAATGTAATATACACGGCCACAATGTAATATACAGGAGCACAATGTAATATACACGGCCACAATGTAATATACACGGCCACAATGTAATATACAGGAGCACAATGTAATATACACGGCCACAATGTAATATACAGGACAATGTTATATACACGGCCACAATGTAATATACAGGAGCACAATGTAATATACACGGCCACAATGTTATATACACGTCCGCAATGTAATATACACGGCCACAATGTAATATACACGGCCACAATGTAATATACAGGACAATGTAATATATACGGCCACAATGTAATATACAGGACCACAATGTAATATACACGGCCGCAATGTAATATACACGGCCGCAATGTAATATACACGGCCGCAATCTAATATACACGGCCGCAATCTAATATACACGGCCGCAATGTAATATACACGGCCGTAATGTAATATACACGGCCGCAATGTAATATACAGGAGCACAATGTAATATACACGGCCACAATGTAATATACAGGAGCACAATGTAATATACACGGCCACAATGTAATATACACGGCCACAATGTAATATACAGGAGCACAATGTAATATACACGGCCACAATGTAATATACAGGACAATGTAATATACACGGCCACAATGTAATATACAGGACAATGTTATATACACGGCCACAATGTAATATACAGGAGCACAATGTAATATACACGGCCGCAATGTAATATACAGGAGCACAATGTAATATACAGGAGCACAATGTAATATACACGGCCACAATGTTATATACACGTCCGCAATGTAATATACACGGCCACACTGTAATATACACGGCCACAATGTAATATACACGGCCACAATGTAATATACACGGCCGCAATGTAATATACACGGCCGCAATGTAATATACACGGCCACAATGTAATATACAGGAGCACAATGTAATATACACGGCCACTATGTAATATACAGGAGCACAATGTAATATACACGGCCACAATGTTATATACAGGAGCACAATGTAATATACACGGCCACTATGTAATATACAGGAGCACAATGTAATATACACGGCCACAATGTTATATACAGGAGCACAATGTAATATACAGGACAATGTAATATACACGGCCGCAATGTTATATACACGTCCGCAATGTAATATACAGGACAATGTAATATACACGGCCGCAATGTTATATACACGTCCGCAATGTAATATACAGGACAATGTAATATACACGGCCACAATGTAATATACAGGAGCACAATGTAATATACACGGCCACAATGTAATATACAGGAGCACTATGCAATATACACGGCCGCAATGTAATATACAGGACAATGTAATATACAGGAGCACAATGTAATATACACGGCCACAATGTAATATACACGGCCACAATGTAATATACACGGCCACAATGTAATATACACGGCCACTATGTAATATACAGGAGCACAATGTAATATACAGGAGCACAATGTAATATACAAGGCCACAATGTAATATACACGGCCACTATGTAATATACACGGCCACAATGTAATATACAGGAGCACAATGTAATATACAGGAGCACAATGTAATATACAGGAGCACAATGTAATATACACGGCCACAATGTAATATACAGGACAATGTAATATACACGGCCACAATGTAATATACAGGACAATGTAATATACACGACCACTATGCAATATACACGGCCGCAATGTAATATACAGGACAATGTAATATACAGGAGCACAATGTAATATACACGTCCGCAATGTAATATACAGGACAATGTAATATACACGGCCACAATGTTATATACACGGCCACAATGTAATATACAGGAGCACAATGTAATATACAGGAGCACAATGTAATATACACGGCCACAATGTTATATACACGTCCGCAATGTAATATACACGGCCGCAATGTAATATACAGGACCACAATGTAATATACACGGCCGCAATGTAATATACAGGAGCACAATGTAATATACACGGCCACAATGT
The DNA here is from genome assembly GCA_027789725.1 of Dendropsophus ebraccatus. Taxonomy (NCBI): domain Eukaryota; kingdom Metazoa; phylum Chordata; class Amphibia; order Anura; family Hylidae; genus Dendropsophus; species Dendropsophus ebraccatus. Next base: position 80,474 of record JAQFWZ010000059.1, read on the forward strand.
AATATACACGGCCACAATGTAATATACAGGAGCACAATGTAATATACACGGCCACTATGTAATATACACGGCCACAATGTTATATACACGTCCGCAATCTAATATACACGGCCGCAATCTAATATACACGGCCGCAATCTAATATACACGGCCGCAATGTAATATACACGGCCGCAATGTAATATACAGGAGCACAATGTAATATACACGGCCACAATGTAATATACACGGCCACAATGTAATATACAGGAGCACAATGTAATATACACGTCCGCAATGTAATATATACGGCCACAATGTAATATACACGACCACAATGTAATATACAGGACAATGTAATATATACGGCCACAATGTAATATACAGGACCACAATGTAATATACACGGCCGCAATGTAAAATACAGGACAATGTAATATACACGGCCACAATGTAATATACACGGCCACTATGTAATATACAGGACAATGTAATATACACGGCCACAATGTAATATACACGGCCACTATGTAATATGCTCCTCAGGAACCTCATCACCTAGGGGTATGGATTAGTCATAAGCTCCACCCTATTAGTGTAGGCTCCGCCCCTGAGGAGCAGCCTCAGCTATGATATGAGGTAATGTCCAGTATCTCTCCTCCTGAGGAGCCCCGGCGCTGTCTCCCATAGGCCTCCCCTGATACACCACACTCCTCCAGCTACAGGGACACTAATGCCAGGCTTCCTCCCTCACACTTATATAACCTCAAGAGTGGCGATACTACTAGGCTCCACCCCTGAGGATCGTTCCATAGCTCCGCCCATGCGGGTAACACAACTAGGCCCCGCCCTTCCTTAGTACAGCAATGGACGCCGTACCTGGGTCTCTCTGGTTGCTTCTGACAGAGTACCGCCCTCCAGCCCAGGTCCCGGCGACGCCGCTGCGGGAGAGAGCCGAGCGCCAGGCCCTGCGACCGCTTCCTGCTTCTCCGAGCTCCAGCCACCACACACCGCCTCCCAGCAGCCGCTCCGGTCACTCCGCTGCGCTATTGGCTGATTCTCTTGTCAGTCAGATATCGGACCGCCTCCAGTATTCGCATTCTGCAATTTCATTGGATCACATTCTGTCAGTCCTCTTGTTCCACCTACCGTTCTCGATTGGAAATTGCATCAGTCAGCCGAAACCTTGTTCCCGCCCATCGTTCTACCTTCTGATTGGACGGATTCTGCTATCGTTATCTACATTGGCTGAACTTCAAGTCACTCTTATTTTCGCCCTACCTTAAATCAACCACGTGATCTAGATACTTTTTTTTCTCGTTTATAAACTTTATTGATAGCAAAGTAGTGTGGACAGCGACAGGTTGAGTCCAGGGACATTGTTATGGGATGAAGCGTGATGGGGCCCCGGGCCCCCAGTAACAGACGGCATGAAGTCTGTCATCTCCCGCCCTCTGAGGCTGGCGGGAGGGAAGTCACGGTATACAAACCAGAGCGGGTGGGGTAGCAGGGCTGACATACCCGCACCTACACAAATGGAGGGGCCCCGCGGGTCAGCAGTATATACAGTGTGTGCTCCCCCTGGTGGTCAGCAGTATATACAGTGTACTCCCCCTGGTGGTCAGCAGTATATACAGTGTGTGCTCCCCCTGGTGGTCAGCAGTATATACAGTGTGTGCTCCCCCTAGTGGTCAGCAGTATATACAGTGTGCTCCCTGGTGGTCAGCAGTATATACAGTGTGCTCCCCCTGGTGGTCAGCAGTATATACAGTGTGTGCTCCCCCTGGTGGTCAGCAGTATATACAGTGTGCTCCCCCTGGTGGTCAGCAGTATATACAGTGTGTGCTCCCCCTGGTGGTCAGCAGTATATACAGTGTGCTCCCCCTGGTGGTCAGCAGTATATACAGTGTGTGCTCCCCCTGGTGGTCAGCAGTATATACTGTGTGCTCCCCCTGGTGGTCAGCAGTATATACAGTGTGCTCCCCCTAGTGGTCAGCAGTATATACAGTGTGTGCTCCCCCTGGTGGTCAGCAGTATATACAGTGTGCTCCCCCTGGTGGTCAGGTGTATATACAGTGTGCTCCCCCTGGTGGTCAGCAGTATATACAGTGTGCTCCCCCTGGTGGTCAGCAGTATATACAGTGTGCTCCCCCTGGTGGTCAGCAGTATATACAGTGTGTGCTCCCCCTGGTGGTCAGCAGTATATACAGTGTGCTCCCTGGTGGTCAGCAGTATATACAGTGTGCTCCCCCTGGTGGTCAGCAGTATATACAGTGTGCTCCCCCTGGTGGTTAGCAGTATATACAGTGTGCTCCCCCTGGTGGTCAGCAGTATATACAGTGTGCTCCCCCTGGTGGTCAGCAGTATATACAGTGTGCTCCCCCTGGTGGTCAGCAGTATATACAGTGTGCTCCCCCTGGTGGTCAGCAGTATATACAGTGTGCTCCCTGGTGGTCAGCAGTATATACAGTGTGCTCCTCCTGGTGGTCAGGTGTATATACAGTGTGTGCTCCCCCTGGTGGTCAGCAGTATATACAGTGTGCTCCCCCTAGTGGTCAGCAGTATATACAGTGTGCTCCCCATGGTGGTCAGCAGTATATACAGTGTGTGCTCCCCCTGGTGGTCAGCAGTATATACAGTGTGCTCCCCCTAGTGGTCAGCAGTATATACAGTGTGTGCTTCCCCTGGTGGTCAGCAGTATATACAGTGTGCTCCCCCTAGTGGTCAGCAGTATATACAGTGTGTGCTTCCCCTGGTGGTCAGCAGTATATACAGTGTGCTCCCCCTAGTGGTCAGCAGTATATACAGTGTGTGCTTCCCCTGGTGGTCAGCAGTATATACAGTGTGCTCCCCCTGGTGGTCAGCAGTATATACAGTGTGCTCCCCCTGGTGGTCAGCAGTATATACAGTGTGCTCCCCCTGGTGGTCAGCAGTATATACAGTGTGCTCCCCCTGGTGGTCAGCAGTATATACAGTGTGCTCCCTGGTGGTCAGCAGTATATACAGTGTGCTCCCTGGTGGTCAGCAGTATATACAGTGTGCTCCCTGGTGGTCAGCAGTATATACAGTGTGCTCCCCCTGGTGGTCAGCAGTATATACAGTGTGCTCCCCCTGGTGGTCAGGTGTATATACAGTGTGCTCCCTGGTGGTCAGCAGTATATACAGTGTGCTCCCCCTGGTGGTCAGCAGTATATACAGTGTGCTCCCTGGTGGTCAGCAGTATATACAGTGTGCTCCCCCTGGTGGTCAGCAGTATATACAGTGTGTGCTCCCCCTGGTGGTCAGCAGTATATACAGTGTGTGCTCCCCCTGGTGGTCAGCAGTATATGCAGTGTGCTCCCCCTGGTGGTCAGCAGTATATATAATGTGCTCCCCCTGGTGGTCAGCAGTATATACAGTGTGCTCCCCCTGGTGGTCAGCAGTATATACAGTGTGCTCCCTGGTGGTCAGGAGTATATACAGTGTGCTCCCTGGTGGTCAGCAGTATATACAGTGTGCTCCCCCTAGTGGTCAGCAGTATATACAGTGTGCTCCCTGGTGGTCAGGAGTATATACAGTGTGCTCCCTGGTGGTCAGCAGTATATACAGTGTGCTCCCCCTGGTGGTCAGCAGTATATACAGTGTGCTCCCCCTGGTGGTCAGCAGTATATACAGTGTGCTCCCCCTGGTGGTCAGCAGTATATACAGTGTGCTCCCCCTGGTGGTCAGCAGTATATACAGTGTGCTCCCCCTGGTGGTCAGCAGTATATACAGTGTGTGCTCCCCCTGGTGGTCAGCAGTATATACAGTGTGCTCCCCCTAGTGGTCAGCAGTATATACAGTGTGCCCCCTGGTGGTCAGCAGTATATACAGTGTGCTCCCCCTGGTGGTCAGCAGTATATACAGTGTGCTCCCCCTGGTGGTCAGCAGTATATACAGTGTGTGCTCCCCCTGGTGGTCAGCAGTATATACAGTGTGCTCCCCCTGGTGGTCAGCAGTATATACAGTGTGCTCCCCCTGGTGGTCAGCAGTATATACAGTGTACTCCCCCTAGTGGTCAGCAGTATATACAGTGTGCTCCCCCTGGTGGTCAGCAGTATATACAGTGTGCTCCCCCTGGTGGTCAGCAGTATATACACTGTGTGCTCCCCCTGGTGGTCAGCAGTATATACAGTGTGCTCCCTGGTGGTCAGCAGTATATACAGTGTGCTCCCCCTGGTGGTCAGCAGTATATACAGTGTGCTCCCCCTGGTGGTCAGCAGTATATACAGTGTGCTCCCCCTGGTGGTCAGCAGTATATACAGTGTGTGCTCCCCCTGGTGGTCAGCAGTATATACAGTGTGCTCCCCCTGGTGGTCAGCAGTATATACAGTGTGTGCTCCCCCTGGTGGTCAGCAGTATATACAGTGTGCTCCCCCTGGTGGTCAGCAGTATATACAGTGTGCTCCCCCTGGTGGTCAGCAGTATATACAGTGTGCTCCCCCTGGTGGTCAGCAGTATATACAGTGTGCCCCCTGGTGGTCAGCAGTATATACAGTGTGCTCCCCCTGGTGGTCAGCAGTATATACAGTGTGCTCCCCCTGGTGGTCAGCAGTATATACAGTGTGTGCTTCCCCTGGTGGTCAGCAGTATATACAGTGTGCTCCCCCTGGTGGTCAGCAGTATATACAGTGTGTGCTCCCCCTGGTGGTCAGCAGTATATACAGTGTGTTCCCTGGTGGTCAGCAGTATATACAGTGTGCTCCCCCTGGTGGTCAGCAGTATATACAGTGTGTGCTCCCTGGTGGTCAGCAGTATATACAGTGTGTGCTCCCCCTGGTGGTCAGCAGTATATACAGTGTGCTCCCCCTGGTGGTCAGCAGTATATACAGTGTGCTCCCCCTGGTGGTCAGCAGTATATACAGTGTGCTCCCGCTGGTGGTCAGCAGTATATACAGTGTGCTCCCCCTGGTGGTCAGCAGTATATACAGTGTGCTCCCCCTGGTGGTCAGCAGTATATACAGTGTACTCCCCCTAGTGGTCAGCAGTATATACAGTGTGCTCCCCCTGGTGGTCAGCAGTATATACAGTGTGCTCCCCCTGGTGGTCAGCAGTATATACACTGTGTGCTCCCCCTGGTGGTCAGCAGTATATACAGTGTGCTCCCCCTGGTGGTCAGCAGTATATACAGTGTGCTCCCCCTGGTGGTCAGCAGTATATACAGTGTGCTCCCTGGTGGTCAGGAGTATATACAGTGTGCTCCCTGGTGGTCAGCAGTATATACAGTGTGCTCCCCCTAGTGGTCAGCAGTATATACAGTGTGCTCCCTGGTGGTCAGGAGTATATACAGTGTGCTCCCTGGTGGTCAGCAGTATATACAGTGTGCTCCCCCTGGTGGTCAGCAGTATATACAGTGTGCTCCCCCTGGTGGTCAGCAGTATATACAGTGTGCTCCCCCTGGTGGTCAGCAGTATATACAGTGTGCTCCCTGGTGGTCAGCAGTATATACAGTGTGCTCCCCCTAGTGGTCAGCATTATATACAGTGTGCTCCCTGGTGGTCAGCAGTATATACAGTGTGCTCCCCCTAGTGGTCAGCAGTATATACAGTGTGCTCCCCCTGGTGGTCAGGTGTATATACAGTGTACTCCCCCTAGTGGTCAGCAGTATATGCAGTGTGTGCTCCCCCTGGTGGTCAGCAGTATATACAGTGTGCTCCCCCTGGTGGTCAGCAGTATATACAGTGTGCTCCCCCTGGTGGTCAGCAGTATATACAGTGTGCCCCCTGGTGGTCAGCAGTATATACAGTGTGCTCCCCCTGGTGGTCAGCAGTATATACAGTGTGCTCCCCCTGGTGGTCAGCAGTATATACAGTGTGTGCTCCCCCTGGTGGTCAGCAGTATATACAGTGTGCTCCCTGGTGGTCAGCAATATATACAGTGTGCTCCCCCTGGTGGTCAGCAGTATATACAGTGTGCTCCCCCTGGTGGTCAGCAGTATATACAGTGTGCTCCCCCTGGTGGTCAGCAGTATATACAGTGTGTGCTCCCCCTGGTGGTCAGCAGTATATACAGTGTGTGCTCCCCCTGGTGGTCAGCAGTATATACAGTGTGCCCCCTGGTGGTCAGCAGTATATACAGTGTGCTCCCTGGTGGTCAGCAGTATATACAGTGTGCTCCCCCTGGTGGTCAGCAGTATATACAGTGTGCTCCCCCTGGTGGTCAGCAGTATATACAGTGTGCTCCCTGGTGGTCAGCAGTATATACAGTGTGTGCTCCCCCTGGTGGTCAGCAGTATATACAGTGTGCTCCCTGGTGGTCAGCAGTATATACAGTGTGTGCTCCCCCTGGTTGTCAGGTGTATATGCAGTGTGTTCCCTGGTGATTAGCAGTATATACAGTGTGCTCCCCCTGGTGGTCAGGTGTATATGCAGTGTGCTCCCTGGTGGTCAGGTGTATATACAGTGTTCTCCCTGGTGGTCAGGTGTATATGCAGTGTGTTCCCTTGTGGTCAGGTGTATATACAGTGTGTGCTCCTTGGTGGTCAGGTGTATATGCAGTGTGTTCCCTTGTGGTCAGGTGTATATACAGTGTGTGCTCCTTGGTGGTCAGGTGTATATGCAGTGTGTTCCCTTGTGGTCAGGTGTATATACAGTGTGTGCTCCTTGGTGGTCAGGTGTATATGCAGTGTGTTCCCTTGTGGTCAGGTGTATATACAGTGTGTGCTCCTTGGTGGTCAGGTGTATATGCAGTGTGTTCCCTTGTGGTCAGGTGTATATACAGTGTGTGCTCCTTGGTGGTCAGCAGTATATACAGTGTGCTCCCCCTAGTGGTCAGCAGTATATACAGTGTGCTCCCCCTGGTGGTCAGGTGTATATACAGTGTACTCCCCCTAGTGGTCAGCAGTATATACAGTGTGCTCCCCCTGGTGGTCAGCAGTATATACAGTGTGCTCCCTGGTGGTCAGCAGTATATACAGTGTGCTCCCCCTGGTGGTCAGGTGTATATACAGTGTGCTCCCTGGTGGTCAGCAGTATATACAGTGTGTGCTCCCCCTGGTGGTCAGCAGTATATACAGTGTGCTCCCTGGTGGTCAGCAGTATATACAGTGTGCTCCCTGGTGGTCAGCAGTATATACAGTGTGCTCCTCCTGGTGGTCAGGTGTATATACAGTGTGCTCCCCCTGGTGGTCAGCAGTATATACAGTGTGCTCCCCCTGGTGGTCAGCAGTATATACAGTGTGTGCTCCCCCTGGTGGTCAGCAGTATATACAGTGTGCTCCCGCTGGTGGTCAGCAGTATATACAGTGTGCTCCCCCTGGTGGTCAGCAGTATATACAGTGTGCTCCCCCTGGTGGTCAGCAGTATATACAGTGTGCTCCCCCTAGTGGTCAGCAGTATATACAGTGTGCTCCCCCTGGTGGTCAGCAGTATATACAGTGTGCTCCCCCTGGTGGTCAGCAGTATATACAGTGTGCCCCCTGGTGGTCAGCAGTATATACAGTGTGCTCCCCCTGGTGGTCAGGTGTATATACAGTGTGCTCCCCCTGGTGGTCAGCAGTATATACAGTGTACTCCCCCTAGTGGTCAGCAGTATATACAGTGTGCTCCTTGGTGGTCAGGTGTATATGCAGTGTGTTCCCTGGTGGTCAGGTGTATATACAGTGTTCTCCCTGGTGGTCAGGTGTATATGCAGTGTGTTCCCTTGTGGTCAGGTGTATATACAGTGTGTGCTCCTTGGTGGTCAGGTGTATATGCAGTGTGTTCCCTTGTGGTCAGGTGTATATACAGTGTGTGCTCCTTGGTGGTCAGGTGTATATGCAGTGTGTTCCCTTGTGGTCAGGTGTATATACAGTGTGTGCTCCCTAGTGGTCAGCAGTATATACAGTGTGTGCTCCCCCTGGTGGTCAGCACTATATGCAGTGTGCTCCCTGGTGGTCAGCAGTATATACAGTGTGTGCTCCCTGGTGGTCAGCAGTATATACAGTGTGTGCTCCCCCTGGTGGTCAGCACTATATGCAGTGTGCTCCCTGGTGGTCAGCAGTATATACAGTGTGCTCCCTGGTGGTCAGCAGTATATACAGTGTGCTCCCTGGTGGTCAGCAGTATATACAGTGTGCTCCCCCTAGTGGTCAGCAGTATATACAGTGTGCTCCCCCTAGTGGTCAGCAGTATATACAGTGTGTGCTCCCCCTAGTGGTCAGCAGTATATACAGTGTGCCCCCTGGTGGTCAGCAGTATATACAGTGTGCTCCCCCTGGTGGTCTGGTGTATATACAGTGTGTTCCCTGGTGGTCAGGTGTATATGCAGTGTGTTCCCTGGTGGTTAGCAGTATGTACGGTGTGCTCCCTGGTGGTCAGGTGTATATGCAGTGTGCTCCCTGGTGGTCAGGTGTATATGCAGTGTGTTCCCTGGTGGTTAGCAGTATATACAGTGTGCTCCCTGGTGGTCAGGTGTATATGCAGTGTGTTCCCTGGTGGTTAGCAGTATGTACGGTGTGCTCCCTGGTGGTCAGCAGTATATACAGTGTGCTCCCTGGTGGTCAGGTGTATATGCAGTGTGCTCCCTGGTGGTCAGGTGTATATGCAGTGTGTTCCCTGGTGGTTAGCAGTATATACAGTGTGCTCCCTGGTGGTCAGGTGTATATGCAGTGTGTTCCCTGGTGGTCAGGTGTATATGCAGTGTGTTCCCTGGTGGTTAGCAGTATATACAGTGTGCTCCCTGGTGGTCAGGTGTATATGCAGTGTGTTCCCTGGTGGTTAGCAGTATATACAGTGTGCTCCCTGGTGGTCAGGTGTTAATGCAGTGTGCTCCCTGGTGGTTAGCAGTATATGCAGTGTGCTCTCTGGTGGTCAGGTGCATATGCAGTGTGTTCCCTGGTGGTTAGCAGTATATACAGTGTGCTCCCTGGTGGTCAGGTGTATATGCAGTGTGTTCCCTGGTGGTCAGCAGTATATACAGTGTGTGCTCCCTGGTGGTTAGCAGTATATACAGTGTGCTCCCTGGTGGTCAGGTGTATATGCAGTGTGCTCCCTGGTGGTCAGGTGTATATGCAGTGTGCTCCCTGGTGGTCAGCAGTATATACAGTGTGCTCCCTGGTGGTCAGGTGTATATGCAGTGTGCTCCCCCTGGTGGTCAGGTGTATATGCAGTGTGTTCCCTGGTGGTCAGGTGTATATGCAGTGTGTGCTCCCTGGTGGTCAGGTGTATATGCAGTGTGTTCCCTGGTGGTCAGCAGTATATACAGTGTGTGCTCCCTGGTGGTTAGCAGTATATACAGTGTGCTCCCTGGTGGTCAGGTGTATATACAGTGTGCTCCCTGGTGGTCAGGTGTATATGCAGTGTGTTCCCTGGTGGTTAGCAGTATATACAGTGTGCTCCCTGGTGGTCAGGTGTATATGCAGTGTGCTCCCTGGTGGTCAGCAGTATATACAGTGTGTGCTCCCCCTGGTGGTCAGCAGTATATACAGTGTGCTCCCCCTGGTGGTCAGCAGTATATACAGTGTGCTCCCCCTGGTGGTCAGCAGTATATACAGTGTGCCCCCTGGTGGTCAGGTGTATATACAGTGTGTTCCCTGGTGGTCAGCAGTATATACAGTGTGCTCCCCCTGGTGGTCAGCAGTATATACAGTGTGCTCCCCCTGGTGGTCAGCAGTATATACAGTGTGCCCCCTGGTGGTCAGGTGTATATACAGTGTGTTCCCTGGTGGTCAGCAGTATATGCAGTGTGCTCCCTGATGGTCAGGTGTATATGCAGTGTGCTCCCTGGTGGTCAGGTGTATATACAGTGTGCTCCCCCTGGTGGTCAGCAGTATATACAGTGTGTTCCCTGGTGGTTAGCAGTATGTATGGTTTGTTTCCGGGGGGGGGGGGGGGGGGGGGCACCACGATTGTTCTGGGCCCAGGAGCTGACACTCCATCCCTGCACCCAGGAGAGGACAGTGGCCGCCATTCATCCTGCTGGAACAGAGGCGTCCTGTGTGAGGGGGCGGGGGGGCCCAGGGGGTCCGGGGGGCTCAGGTATCCGCATCCTGGCAGGACCAGACACACTATTGTCTTCCCCAGGAACATTATCCGGGGGAGGGGGAGGGGTCCCAGTACAGCAGGACTGACTAGAGGGACCCCTCCCCCGCACCTGGGCACCTGCATCTGATTGGTCGGTCAGGTGGGGTGGTAACGATCCGTATATAACTCTCACTCTGGATCTGCCGCTCTCATACTCCACCATGTCCTCCGAGGAGAAGACCCCAGATTCCTGGCCCCCCAGATTCCAGCTGAAGACCCCCCCTTATGTGAGTGTATTATAGGGCCAGTCATGTGACTGCAGGGTATATAATGTATAGCTCAGGCCACACCCCTGAGGGGATGCTATAGGATGGGACATGTGACTACCACCCCCACCATCTCCTGACCCGCCCCCGAGGAGCCTCCATGCAGTCACTTCCGCTTTGTTTTTTCCAGACATTCCCGGTTGGGCTGGAGCTCCCGGCTCCCCCTCCCCCCTCAGGCCGGAAACTTCTAATCATGACCATCGGGGCCGTGACTACCCTGGCTATCAGCGTCCTGGGGGTCCTGCTGGCGACTTACCTGGGGAGGGTCCACTGCAGCCAGGTGAGTCACAGTGCTAGCACATCATATATTATCCTCCAGAGCTGCACTCACTATTCTGCTGTTACATCCTGAGACAGAGTTTAAGAGCAGAATAGTGAGTGCAGCTCTGGAGGATGAGACATGATGTAACAGCAGAACAGTGAGTGTAGCTCTGGGGGATGAGACATAACAGCAGAATAGTGAGTGCAGCTCTGGGGGATGAGACAGGATGTAACAGCAGAATAGTGAGTGTAGCTCTGGAGGATGAGTCCTGATGTAACAGCAGAATAGTGAGTGCAGCTCTGGAGGATGAGACATGATGTAACAGCAGAATAGTGAGTGTAGCTCTGGAGGATGAGTCCTGATGTAACAGCAGAATAGTGAGTGCAGCTCTGGAGGATGAGTCCTGATGTAACAGCAGAATAGTGAGTGCAGCTCTGGAGGATGAGACATGATGTAACAGCAGAATAGTGAGTGCAGCTCTGGAGGATGAGTCCTGATGTAACAGCAGAATAGTGAGTGCAGCTCTGGAGGATGAGACATGATGTAACAGCAGAATAGTGAGTGCAGCTCTGGAGGATGAGACAGGATGTAACAGCAGAATAGTGAGTGCAGCTCTGGAGGATGAGACATAACAGCAGAATAGTGAGTGCAGCTCTGGAGGATGAGACATGATGTAACAGCAGAATAGTGAGTGCAGCTCTGGAGGATGAGACAGGATGTAACAGCAGAATAGTGAGTGCAGCTCTGGAGGATGAGACAGGATGTAACAGCAGAATAGTGAGTGCAGCTCTGGGGGATGAGACCCGATGTAACAGCAGAATAGTGAGTGCAGCTCTGGAGGATGAGACATAACAGCAGAATAGTGAGTGCAGCTCTGGAGGATAAGACATGATGTAACAGCAGAATAGTGAGTGCAACTCTGGAGGATGAGACATGATGTAACAGCAGAATAGTGAGTGCAGCTCTGGAGGATGAGACATGATGTAACAGCAGAATAGTGAGTGCAGCTCTGGAGGATGAGACATAACAGCAGAATAGTGAGTGCAGCTCTGGAGGATAAGACATGATGTAACAGCAGAATAGTGAGTGCAGCTCTGGAGGATGAGACATGATGTAACAGCAGAATAGTGAGTGCAACTCTGGAGGATGAGACATGATGTAACAGCAGAATAGTGAGTGCAGCTCTGGAGGATGAGACATAACAGCAGAATAGTGAGTGCAGCTCTGGAGGATGAGACATGATGTAACAGCAGAGTAGTGAGTGCAGCTCTGGAGGATGAGACATGATGTAACAGCAGAATAGTGAGTGCAGCTCTGGAGGATAAGACATAACAGCAGAGTAGTGAGTGCAGCTCTGGGGGATGAGAGCTGATGTAGTTCTGTGGCTGCTGTTGCCCCCGCAGAGAGACCCCTCCTCCGGCTATCTGCCCCCCCAGCTGACTGTGCAGAATGAGGCCTCCCTCCTGTTGGCGGTCAGCGAGCTCAGCGATCAGGGGACGGTGCCCGGAATCACCTGTGACCTCAAAAATGTGAGTGTGGGGGAGGGGGGGAATGTCTGGTGCCCGATGTTATTATGGGGTCACTCACCCGCCCCCCGTATCCCCCCAGCACCTGATGGTTTACCATGGTCAGCCGGAGGGGTGTGTGGCCCGGAGGATGGAAGCCGCCGACAGCCTGCCCTCCTGCCAGGAGCTGGAGACTTACTTCCAGGCTGTGCTGGTACGTATCACTACTCCTCCCATCATCCATCAGCCTCCACTCACTACTCCTCCCATCATCCATCAGCCTCCACTCACTACTCCTCCCATCAGCCTCCACTCACTACTCCTCCCATCATCCATCAGCCTCCACTCACTACTCCTCCCATCATCCATCAGCCTCCACTCACTACTCCTCCCATCAGCCTCCACTCACTACTCCTCCCATCAGCCTCCACTCACTACTCCTCCCATCATCCATCAGCCTCCACTCACTACTCCTCCCATCTCCCATCAGCCTCCACTCACTACTCCTCCGATCAGCCTCCACTCACACTCACTACTCCTCCCATCATCCATCAGCCTCCGCTCACTACTCCTCCCATCATCCATCAGCATCCACTCACTACTCCTCCCATCATCCATCAGCCTCCACTCACTACTCCTCCCATCATCCATCAGCCTCCACTCACTACTCCTCCCATCAGCCTCCACTCACTACTCCTCCCATCATCCATCAGCCTCCACTCACTACTACTCCCATCAGCCTCCACTCACTACTCCTCCCATCATCCATCAGCCTCCACTCACTACTCCTCCCATCATCCATCAGCCTCCACTCACTACTCCTCCCATCATCCATCAGCCTCCACTCACTACTCCTCCCATCAGCCTCCACTCACTACTCCTCCCATCAGCCTCCGCTCACTACTCCTCCCATCATCCATCAGCCTCCGCTCACTACTCCTCCCATCATCCATCAGCCTCCACTCACTACTCCTCCCATCATCCATCAGCCTCCACTCACTACTCCTCCCATCATCCATCAGCCTCCACTCACTACTCCTCCCATCAGCCTCCACTCACTACTCCTCCCATCAGCCTCCGCTCACTACTCCTCCCATCATCCATCAGCCTCCACTCACTACTCCTCCCATCAGCCTCCACTCACTACTCCTCCCATCATCCATCAGCCTCCGCTCACTACTCCTCCCATCATCCATCAGCCTCCACTCACTACTCCTCCCATCATCCATCAGCCTCCGCTCACTACTCCTCCCATCATCCATCAGCCTCCACTCACTACTACTCCCATCATCCATCAGCCTCCACTCACTACTCCTCCCATCATCCATCAGCCTCCGCTCACTACTCCTCCCATCATCCATCAGCATCCACTCACTACTCCTCCCATCATCCATCAGCCTCCGCTCACTACTCCTCCCATCATCCATCAGCATCCACTCACTACTCCTCCCATCATCCATCAGCCTCCGCTCACTACTCCTCCCATCAGCCTCCACTCACTACTCCTCCCATCATCCATCAGCCTCCACTCACTACTACTCCCATCATCCATCAGCCTCCGCTCACTACTCCTCCCATCATCCATCAGCCTCCGCTCACTACTCCTCCCATCAGCCTCCACTCACTACTCCTCCCATCATCCATCAGCCTCCACTCACTACTCCTCCATCAGCCTCCACTCACTACTCCTCCCATCATCCATCAGCCTCCGCTCACTACTCCTCCCATCATCCATCAGCCTCCGCTCACTTCTCCTCCCATCATCCATCAGCATCCACTCACTACTCCTCCCATCAGCCTCCACTCACTACTCCTCCCATCATCCATCAGCCTCCGCTCACTACTCCTCCCATCAGCCTCCACTCACTACTCCTCCCATCATCCATCAGCCTCCACTCACTACTACTCCCATCATCCATCAGCCTCCACTCACTACTCCTCCCATCATCCATCAGCCTCCGCTCACTACTCCTCCCATCATCCATCAGCCTCCGCTCACTACTCCTCCCATCAGCCTCCATTCACTACTCCTCCCATCATCCATCAGCCTCCGCTCACTACTCCTCCCATCATCCATCAGCCTCCGCTCACTACTCCTCCCATCATCCATCAGCCTCCACTCACTACTCCTCCCATCATCCATCAGCCTCCACTCACTACTCCTCCCATCAGCCTCCACTCACTACTCCTCCCATCAGCCTCCACTCACTACTCCTCCCATCAGCCTCCACTCACTACTTCCTCCCATCATCCATCAGCCTCCACTCACTACTCCTCCCATCATCCATCAGCCTCCACTCACTACTCCTCCCATCAGCCTCCACTCACTACTCCTCCCATCAGCCTCCACTCACTACTCCTCCCATCAGCCTCCACTCACTACTCCTCCCATCATCCATCAGCCTCCGCTCACTACTCCTCCCATCATCCATCAGCCTCCACTCACTACTCCTCCCATCAGCCTCCACTCACTACTCCTCCCATCATCCATCAGCCTCCGCTGACTACTCCTCCCATCATCCATCAGCCTCCGCTCACTACTCCTCCCATCATCCATCAGCCTCCACTCACTACTCCTCCCATCAGCCTCCACTCACTACTCCTCCCATCATCCATCAGCCTCCGCTGACTACTCCTCCCATCATCCATCAGCCTCCACTCACTACTCCTCCCATCATCCATCAGCCTCCACTCACTACTCCTCCCATCATCCATCAGCCTCCGCTCACTACTCCTCCCATCATCCATCAGCCTCCACTCACTACTCCTCCCATCAGCCTCCACTCACTACTCCTCCCATCATCCATCAGCCTCCACTCACTACTCCTCCCATCATCCATCAGCCTCCACTCACTACTCCTCCCATCAGCCTCCACTCACTACTCCTCCCATCATCCATCAGCCTCCACTCACTACTCCTCCCATCAGCCTCCACTCACTACTCCTCCCATCATCCATCAGCCTCCGCTGACTACTCCTCCCATCATCCATCAGCCTCCACTCACTACTCCTCCCATCATCCATCAGCCTCCACTCACTACTCCTCCCATCAGCCTCCACTCACTACTCCTCCCATCATCCATCAGCCTCCGCTGACTACTCCTCCCATCATCCATCAGCCTCCACTCACTACTCCTCCCATCATCCATCAGCCTCCACTCACTACTCCTCCCATCAGCCTCCACTCACTACTCCTCCCATCAGCCTCCACTCACTACTCCTCCCATCAGCCTCCACTCACTATTCCTCCCATCAGCCTCCACTCACTACTCCTCCCATCATCCATCAGCCTCCACTCACTACTCCTCCCATCATCCATCAGCCTCCACTCACTACTCCTCCCATCAGCCTCCAATCACTACTCCTCCCATCATCCATCAGCCTCCACTCACTACTCCTCCCATCATCCACCACTCACTACTCCTCCCATCAGCCTCCACTCACTACTCCTCCCATCAGCCTCCACTCACTACTCCTCCCATCATCCATCAGCCTCCACTCACTACTCCTCCCATCATCCATCAGCCTCCACTCACTACTCCTCCCATCAGCCTCCACTCACTACTCCTCCCATCATCCTCTTCTCCCCCACAGAGGAATGTCACGCTGGGGCTGTCGCTGGATGTGCAGGTGGTCGGGGTTGGATCATTAGGAAGCCTGGTCACCCTGCTGTGTAACAACAAGCCCACCTACCTGCTGAGCCCCCCGCCAGGTGAGCCTCATCAGCCTGCTCTAAAGCTATGGGGCGGAGGGTAGGTCCCCCCTAGGGTGAGGGGGCGGAGTGTAAGTCCCCCACTAGGGTGAGGGGGCGGAGTGTAGGTCCCCCACTAGGGTGAGGGGGCGGAGTGTAGGTCCCCCACTAGGGTGAGGGGGCGGAGTGTAGGTCCCCCACTAGGGTGAGGGGGCGGAGTGTAGGTCCCCCTTAGGAGGAGGGGGTGGAGTGTAGGCGGTGTGTGGGCGGAGTATAAGTCGCCCCCGAGGGTGAGGGGGCGCAAAGTGTAGGTGCCCCCGAGGGTGAGGGGGCAGAGTGTTTGTGCCCCCCCCCCCCCAGGGTGAGGGGGCAGAGTGTAGGTCCCCCCCCCCAGGGTGAAGGGGCAAAGTGTAGGTCCCCCCCTCCCCAGGGTGAAGGGGCAGAGTGTAGGTCCCCCCCCAGGGTGAGGGGGCAGAGTGTAGGTCCCCCCTCCCCAGGGTGAAGGGGCAGAGTGTAGGTCCCCCCCCCCCACCAGGGTGAGGGGGCAGAGTGTAGGTCCCCCCCCAGGGTGAGGGGGCAGAGTGTAGGTCCCCCCCCCCAGGGTGAGGGGGCAGAGTGTAGGTCCCCCCCCCCCAGGGTGAGGGGGCAGAGTGTAGGTCCCCCCCCCCCAGGGTGAGGGGGCAGAGTGTAGGTCCCCCCCCCAGGGTGAGGGGGCAGAGTGTAGGTCCCCCCCCCCCCCAGGGTGAGGGGGCAGAGTGTAGGTCCCCCCCCCCCCCCCCAGGGTGAGGGGGCAGAGTGTAGGTCCCCCCCCCCCCAGGGTGAGGGGGCAGAGTGTAGGTCCCCCCCCCCCCCCCAGGGTGAGGGGGCAGAGTGTAGGTCCCCCCCCCCAGGGTGAGGGGGCGGAGTGTAGGTATCCCCCCCCCCAGGGTGAGGGGGCGGAGTGTAGGTATTCCCCCTCCCCAGGGTGAGGGGGCGGAGTATAGGTATCCCCCCCCTTAGGAGGAGGGGGCGGGGTGTAGGTCCCCCTTAGGAGGAGGGGGCGGGGTGTAGGTCCCCCTTAGGAGGAGGGGGCGGGGTGTAGGTCCCCCTTAGGAGGAGGGGGCGGGGTGTAGGTCCCCCTTAGGAGGAAGGGGCAGAGTGTAGGTCCCCCTTAGGAGGAAGGGGCGGAGTGTAGGTCCCCCCCAGGGCAGATCCCGGTAATGGACAGGCAGCAGGAAATTTGTGCTGCAGATGCAGTTCCTATTGTTATAGAGCGGTGTAACGTCTGCTGTTCCCACAGCTTCCAGCAGAGGGCGTCCCAGTCTGGCTTCCTGATGTCCCTGCACACAGAAGATCACAGACACCAGGAGATGGACCAGATTATACCCCCAACCCAGGATTATATGCCCCCCTCTGTGATTATACCCCCAACCCGGGATTATATACCCCCCTCTGTGATTATACCCCCATCATATACCCTCCTCTGTTATTATACCCCCAACCCGGAATTATATGCCCCCCTCTGTGATTATACCCCCATTATATAACCCCCAACCCGGGATTATATACCCCCCTCTGTGATTATACCCCCATCATATACCCTCCTCTGTTATTATACCCCCAACCCGGAATTATATACCCCCCTCTGTGATTATACCCCCAACCCGGGATTATATGCCCCCCTCTGTGATTATACCCCCATCATATACCCCCTCTGTGAATATACCCCCATCATATACCCCCTCTGTGATTATACCCCCATCATATACCCCCCTCTGATTATACCCCCATCATATACCCCCCTCTGTGATTATACCATCATATACCCTCCTCTGTGATTATACCCCCATCATATACCCCCCTCTGTGATTATACCCCCTTCATTGCAGTCTCCACTATGAAACACACTGGCTTTCAGCTGTTCCTGTAGTATAAGGTGTGATTATGTCATTATTTCAGTGAAGTCATTAAGGGGGCGGGGCTGTGACTACCAGCCTATATAACATGTCTGAGAGAAAGTTAGCAGGCAGCAATACATGAATAGGTGTAGTATAAGGTGTGTGACCTCTGAGAGGACACAGGAGATGTGGATGGAGTTCCCCTTTAAGGTCACAGGGGGTGCAGAAGATGTGGTTGTATATGTGACCCCCAATATGCCACATCGTGTTGTGTAGAGGATGCCATCAATCACAGGCTGGCTCCACCCCCCGTCCAAGCCACCAATAACATTCCTAATAAATGATTGCAAGCTCTATGGTCTCAGCGTGTGACGTGTGAGCGGAATGGTGACCGTGTAAGGGGCGGAGCCTGACAGTCTGTTATATATTTTCTCTTAAATAAAAACAGTTCAATCGTCCAGGGTCCTGCCCCATTCAGACGGTATCCAGGGTCCCTCCCCATTCAGCCGCTATCCAGAGTCCTGCCCGTCCCAGCCGCTATCCACTGTCCTGCCCTGAGACGCCTAACACAGCCGGTATCCAGAGTCCTGCCCGTCCAATCCGGTATCCAGAGTCCTGCCCGTCCAATCCGGTATCCAGAGTCCTGCCCGTCCCAGCCGCTATCCAGAGTCCTGACCCTGGATGCGTAACACAGCCGGTATCCAGAGTCCTGCCCCGAGACGCCTAACACAGCCGGTATCCACAGTCCTGCCTGTCCCAGCCGGTATCCACAGTCCTGCCCTGAGACGCCTAACACAGCCGGTATCCAGAGTCCTGCCCGTCCAATCCGGTATCCAGGGTCCTGACCCTAGATGCGTAACACAGCCGGTATCCAGAGTCCTGCCCCAAGGCACCTAACACAGCCGGTATCCAGAGTCCTGCCCCGAGACGCCTAACACAGCCGGTATCCAGAGTCCTGCCCCAAGGCACCTAACACAGCCGGTATCCAGAGTCCTGCCCCGAGACGCCTAACACAGACGTTATCCAAAATCCTGCCTGTCCCAGCCGGTATCCACAGTCCTGCCTGTCCCAGCCGGTATCCAGAGTCCTGCCTGTCCCAGCCGGTATCCAGAGTCCTGCCCCGAGACGCCTAACACAGCCGGTATGAAGAGTCCTGCCTGTCCAAGCTGGTATCCACAGTCCTGCCCAAGGCACCTAACACAGCTGGTATCCAGGGTCCCGCCCCATTCCGCCAGTATCCAGAGTCCTGCCCGTCCCAGCCGCTATCCAGAGTCCTGCCCGTCCAATCCGATATCCAGGCTCCTGACCCTAGATGCGTAACACAGCCGGTATCCAGAGTCCTGCCCCAAGGCACCTAACACAGCCGGTATCCAGAGTCCTGCATGTCCCAGCCGGTATCCAGAGTCCTGCCCCAAAGCACCTAACACAGCCGGTATCCAGAGTCCTGCCCCGAGACGCCTAACACAGGCGGCATCCAGAGTCCTGCCTGTCCCAGCCGGCATCCAGAGTCCTGCCTGTCCCAGCCGGCATCCAGAGTCCTGCCTGTCCCAGCCGGCATCCAGAGTCCTGCCTGTCCCAGCCGGCATCCAGAGTCCTGCCTGTCCCAGCCGGCATCCAGAGTCCTGCCTGTCCCAGCCGGTATCCACAGTCCTGCCTGTCCCAGCCGGTATCCAGAGTCCTGCCCCAAGGCACCTAACACAGCCGGTATCCAGAGTCCTGCCTGTCCCAGCCGGTATCCAGAGTCCTGCCTGTCCCAGCCGGTATCCAGAGTCCTGCCTGTCCCAGCCGGTATCCACAGTCCTGCCTGTCCCAGACGGTATCCACAGTCCTGCCTGTCCCAGACGGTATCCACAGTCCTGCCCCAAGGCACCTAACACAGCGGGTATCCAGAGTCCTGCCCCGAGACGCCTAACACAGCCGGTATCCAGAGTCCTGCCTGTCCCAGCGGGTATGTAGAGTCCTGCCTGTCCCAGCTGGTATCCAGAGTCCTGCCCCAAGGCACCTAACACAGCTGCTATCCAGAGTCCTGCCTGTCCCAGCCGGTATCCAGAGTCCTGCCCCAAGGCACCTAACACAGCCGGTATCCAGAGTCCTGCCTGTCCCAGACGGTATCCAGAGTCCTGCCTGTCCCAGACGGTATCCAGAGTCCTGCCTGTCCCAGACGGTATCCACAGTCCTGCCTGTCCCAGACGGTATCCACAGTCCTGCCTGTCCCAGACGGTATCCACAGTCCTGCCTGTCCCAGACGGTATCCACAGTCCTGCCTGTCCCAGACGGTATCCACAGTCCTGCCTGTCCCAGACGGTATCCACAGTCCTGCCTGTCCCAGACGGTATCCACAGTCCTGCCTGTCCCAGACGGTATCCACAGTCCTGCCCCAAGGCACCTAACACAGCCGGTATCCAGAGTCCTGTCCCGAGACGCCTAACACAGCCGGTATCCAGAGTCCTGCCCCGAGACGCCTAACACAGCCGGTATCCAGAGTCCTGCCCCGAGACGCCTAACACAGCCGGTATCCAGAGTCCTGCCTGTCCCAGCCGGTATCCAGAGTCCTGCCCCAAGGCACCTAACACAGCCGGTATCCAGAGTCCTGCCTTTCCCAGCCGGTATGTAGAGTCCTGCCTGTCCCAGCTGGTATCCAGAGTCCTGCCCCAAGGCACCTAACACAGCCGGTATCCAGAGTGCTGCCTGTCCCAGCCGGTATCCACAGTCCTGCCCCGAGACGCCTAACACAGCTGGTGTCCAGAGTCCTGCCTATCCCAGCCGGTATCCAGAGTCCTGCCCCAAGGCACCTAACACAGCCGGTATCCAGAGTCCTGCCTGTCCCAGCCGGTATCCACAGTCCTGCCCCGAGACGCCTAACACAGCTGGTGTCCAGAGTCCTGCCTATCCCAGCCGGTATCCACAGTCCTGCCCCAAGGCACCTAACACAGCCGGTATCCACAGTCCTGCCCCAAGGCAC
The DNA here is from genome assembly GCA_027789725.1 of Dendropsophus ebraccatus. Lineage (NCBI taxonomy): Eukaryota > Metazoa > Chordata > Amphibia > Anura > Hylidae > Dendropsophus > Dendropsophus ebraccatus. The sequence continues at coordinate 101,035 of JAQFWZ010000059.1, forward strand.
CTAACACAGGGGGTATCCAGAGTCCTGCCCCGAGACGCCTAACACAGCCGGTAACCAGAGTCCTGCCCCCAAGGCACCTAACACAGCCAGTATCCAGAGTCCTGCCCCGAGACACCTAACACAGCCGGTATCCAGAGTCCTGCCTGTCCCAGCCAGTATCCAGAGTCCTGCCTGTCCCAGCCGGTATCCACAGTCCTGCCCCGAGACGCCTAACACAGCTGGTGTCGAGTCCTGCCTATCCCAGCCGGTATCCAGAGTCCTGCCCCAAGGCACCTAACACAGCCGGTATCCAGAGTCCTGCCTGTCCCAGCCGGTATCCACAGTCCTGCCCCAAGGCACCTAACACAGGGGGTATCCAGAGTCCTGCCCCGAGACACCTAACACAGCCGGTATCCAGAGTCCTGCCCCCAAGGCGCCTAACACAGCCGGTGTCCAGAGTCCTGCCCCGAGACGCCTAACACAGCCGGTATCCAGAGTCCTGCCTGTCCCAGCCGGTATCCAGAGTCCTGCCTGTCCCAGCCGGTATGTAGGAGTCCTGCCTGTCCCAGCCCGTATCCACAGTCCTGCCCCAAGGCACCTCACACAGCCGGTATCCAGAGTCCTGCCTGTCCCAGCCGGTATCCAGAGTCCTGCCCCAAGGCACCTAACACAGCCGGTATCCAGAGTCCTGCCTGTCCCAGCCGGTATCCAGAGTCCTGCCTGTCCCAGCCGGTATCCACAGTCCTGCCTCGAGACGCCTAACACATCCGGTATCCAGAGTCCTGCCCCGAGACGCCTAACACAGCCGGTATCCAGAGTCCTGCCTGTCCCAGCGGGTATGTAGAGTCCTGCCTGTCCTAGCTGGTATCCACAGTTCTGCCTGTCCCAGCCGGTATCCACAGTCCTGCCCCGAGACGCCTAACACAGCCGGTGTCCAGAGTCCTTCCCCAAGGCACCTAACACAGCCGGTATCCAGAGTCCTGCCTGTCCCAGCCGGTATCCACAGTCCTGCCCCAAGGCACCTAACACAGCCGGTATCCAGAGTCCTGCCCCGAGACGCCTAACACAGCCGGTATCCAGAGTCCTGCCTGTCCCAGCCGGTATCCAGAGTCCTGCCCCAAGACACCTAACACAGCTGGTATCCAGAGTCCTGCCTGTCCCAGCCGGTATCCACAGTCCTGCCTGTCCCAGCCGGTATCCACAGTCCTGCCCCAAGGCACCTAACACAGCCGGTATCCAGAGTCCTGCCCCGAGACGCCTAACACAGCCGGTATCCAGAGTCCTGCCTGTCCCAGCGGGTGTGTAGAGTCCTGCCTGTCCCAGCCGGTATCCAGAGTCCTGCCCCAAGACACCTAACACAGCTGGTATCCAGAGTCCTGCCTGTCCCAGCCGGTATCCAGAGTCCTGCCCCAAGACACCTAACACAGCTGGTATCCAGAGTCCTGCCTGTCCCAGCTGGTATCCACAGTCCTGCCCCGAGACGCCTAACACAGCTGGTGTCCAGAGTCCTGCCTATCCCAGCCGGTATCCAGAGTCCTGCCCCAAGGCACCTAACACAGCCGGTATCCAGAGTTCTGCCCGCCCATATGGCACTGTCCACCAACAATAACATGCATCTTTGAGGGGAGAGACCACCAAGAAATCTGAATATAGGAGGGGGGGGGGGGGGGGGTAACAATATCACTTTAAAGGGGTTATCCAGAACCTCTCTTGTCTTCAGTTTGGGTGGGCTTTGTTAACTCTGTTCCATATTAGTGAGTGGAGCTTAATTGCAAACTGCACCTGAACTGGAGACAATAGCGGTGCTGTCTCTGGAAGAAAGCGGCCATGTTTTTGTAGCATGGAATAACCCCTTTAGGAAGGTGATGACAACTCCTGATATGGAAAGGGGGGTTGGGGGGGGTTGGAGTATATCTGTCCAGAAGGGTTCCATCTTATGACCCATCCAAACAGAACGTAGAAACCTTGCGGACTCCATAGTGCGGTGACTGAGGTGTGTAGGCCGGAGCCTCTGTAGTGTGAGCGGAGTGTAATAGGTTCTGTGTAGCTGGGGTAGGCGCTCCCCACCACTCTCCATTCATCCAGCCAATCCATGAGGCCAGGGCGAGTTCTTATAGAAGGTTTTATTAGTGATGTCACCTCCCAGGTGCTCAGGATACAAATATGGCCGCCGAACATGTGACAGCACCTGACACGCCCACACCCCCAGTATGAACTACAAGTAGCAGCACACCTGGAACTCTGCAAAGAACACATCATACATGTTCCCTAAACATGTCAGAGAAGGGACCCTCAAACCTCCCGCTCTCTAGTCAGGGGGCCCCCTCAAACCCCCCGATCCTCAGAGGGGTCACCCAGCTGCCCAGTGCATTGTGACTTATTAATAACTAAAACCGGAAACAAACAGCCCCCCAGCCCAGGCAGCCCCCCATTATTTCTTCTCCTCCTCCTTTTTGTCTTTCTTGTTGTCCTTTGAGGCCTGGGAGGCCAGGGACCCCATAGCATTGCGGATGGCTTCATTGTTGGGGTCCACACCTGGAAGGTTCTCCAAAACACTCTGCAAGAATTCAGGGTCCTGCATGACGTCATAGTCATCCTCCTCCTGCAAGCGAGAGAGACGGGTGAGGGTCTGGACACAGGAGCTGACACTTTATAGGGGGGAGCAAGGGGGCCATACCTTGGCGGGTTCGGGGATCTCCATAGCGCTGCTGTCCAGGTCACCCTGTTCTGCCTGGCCGAATTCTGTGGGGGGGGGGGGAAAGCGGCAGTCACATGATCAGGTATACAGCACCCCCACCTGGCCCTCCAGGACAGGCAGCCGAGGGGGAGCACCCCCACCTGGCCCTCCAGGACAGGCGGCCGAGGGGGAGCACCCCCACCTGGCCCTCCAGGACAGGCGGCCGAGGGGGAGCACCCCCACCTGGCCCTCCAGGACAGGCGGCCGAGGGGGAGCACCCCCACCTGGCCCTCCAGGACAGGCGGCCGAGGGGGAGCACCCCCACCTGGCCCTCCAGGACAGGCGGCCGAGGGGGAGCACCCCCACCTGGCCCTCCAGGACAAGTTGCTGGGGTCCACCTCTCCCTATATAAACATACCAGACCCCTGTAGAGACATCTGCATGGCGTACGCTATCTGCTCGTCCTCGGTCATGCTGCTGAAGTCTGGCAGCCCACTGCGGCCGCCCTCCTGCTGCCCGATGGTCATCTTCAGCAAGGCCTCATCTGAATCTGTAGACAGAGCACAGTAAGTGGGGGGCTCACCCAATCCCTGTGGATCCCGCCCCCCAGGGCCCCTCAGTGCTCACCATCTCCAGCTGTGGAGGTGATCCCGGCCTCCGCCGCCGATGCAGCAGCTGCCCGCCGGGCCTCCTCTTCCTGACGCTGCCTCTGCTCCTCCATGGACACCCGCAAAGCCTGGGGGAACACACGGGGAGCACGTTACCCAGGGGAGCGGAGGACACAGGCCAGAGTCACGTTATCCAGGGGATGGGGGGTACACAGGCAGGGGATGGGGGGTACACAGGCCAGAGTCACATTACCCAGGGGGTCAGGGGTACACAGGCAGGGGATGGGGGTACACAGGCAGGGGAGCGGAGGACACAGGCCAGAGTCACGTTACCCAGGGGGTCGGGGGTACACAGGCCAGAGTCACGTTACCCAGGGGGTTGGGGGTACACAGGCCATAGTCACGTTACCCAGGGGGTCGGGGGTACACAGGCAGGGGAGCGGAGGACACAGGCCAGAGTCACGTTACCCAGGGGGTCGGGTTACACAGGCGGAGGTCTAAGGAACACTCACCAGAGCCAGCTCCGGGTCTGCACTGGGATCAACACCAAACTCAAAGTCACTGGCCCCCAGTCCCAGCATGGCGCCTCCTTCTCCGGCCAGGATGGGGGAGCTGATCAGGGCGTCTGCCAGGCTGGGTCCCGGGGGGACGGTGACCAGATGAGACCCGGTGCCATCCTTCCCGTTCAGCGTGTTGATGAACGCCGTCAGCTTCTCTGTATTAGATTCCTGGAGAGGAACAGAGTCACCTTTATCCATGTCCATATGTGTCCCCAACCCTCCCCTCCTCCCCCCGCACCCTCCCTGCAGGGGCCCCTGAGCCACAGGCCCTCCCTCCTCCCCCCGCACCCTCCCTGCAGGGGCCCCTGAGCCATAGGCCCTCCCCTCCTCCCCCCGCACCCTCCCTGCTGGGGCCCCTGAGGTACAGACCCTCCCCTCCTCCTCCCCCCGCACCCTCCCTGCAGGGGCCCCTGAGCCACAGACCCTCCCCTCCTCCCCCCGCACCCTCCCTGCAGGGGCCCCTGAGCCACAGACCCTCCCCTCCTTTCCCCGCACCCTCCCTGCAGGGGCCCCTGAGCCACAGGCCCTCCCCTCCTCCCCCCGCACCCTCCCTGCTGGGGCCCCTGAGGTACAGACCCTCCCCTCCTCCTCCCCCCGCACCCTCCCTGCAGGGGCCCCTGAGCCACAGGCCCTCCCCTCCTCCCCCTGCAACCCTCCCTGCTGGGGCCCCTGAGGCACAGACCCTCCCCTCCTCCCCCCGCACCCTCCCTGCTGGGCCCCTGTGGCACAGACCCTCCCCTCCTCCCCCCGCACCCTCCCTGCAGGGGCCCCTGAGCCACAGACCCTCCCCTCCTCCCCCCGCACCCTCCCTACAGGGGCCCATGAGGCACAGACCCTCCCCTCCTCCCCCCCCCCTGCTGGGGCCCCTGAGACACAGACCCTCCCCTCCTCCCCCCGCACCCTCCCTACAGGGGCCCATGAGGCACAGACCCTCCCCTCCTCCCCCCGCACCCTCCCTGCTGGGGCCCTGAGGCACAGACCCTCCCCTCCTCCCCCGCACCGTCCCTGCTGGGGCCCCTGAGACACAGACCCTCCCCTCCTCCCCCCGCACCCTCCCTGCAGGGGCCCATGAGGCACAGACCCTCCCCTCCTCCCCCCGCACCCTCCCTGCAGGGGCCCCTGAGCCACAGACCCTCCCCTCCTCCCCCCGCACCCACCCTGCAGGGGCCCCTGAGCCACAGACCCTCCCCTCCTTTCCCCGCACCCTCCCTGCAGGGGCCCCTGAGCCACAGGCCCTCCCCTCCTCCCCCCGCACCCTCCCTGCTGGGGCCCCTGAGGTACAGACCCTCCCCTCCTCCTCCCCCCGCACCCTCCCTGCAGGGGCCCCTGAGCCACAGGCCCTCCCCTCCTCCCCCTGCACCCTCCCTGCTGGGGCCCCTGAGGCACAGACCCTCCCCTCCTCCCCCCGCACCCTCCCTGCTGGGCCCCTGTGGCACAGACCCTCCCCTCCTCCCCCCGCACCCTCCCTGCAGGGGCCCCTGAGCCACAGACCCTCCCCTCCTCCCCCCGCACCCTCCCTACAGGGGCCCATGAGGCACAGACCCTCCCCCCCGCCCCCCCCCCTGCTGGGGCCCCTGAGACACAGACCCTCCCCTCCTCCCCCCGCACCCTCCCTACAGGGGCCCATGAGGCACAGACCCTCCCCTCCTCCCCCCCCACCCTCCCTGCTGGGGCCCTGAGGCACAGACCCTCCCCTCCTCCCCCGCACCGTCCCTGCTGGGGCCCCTGAGACACAGACCCTCCCCTCCTCCCCCCGCACCCTCCCTGCAGGGGCCCATGAGGCACAGACCCTCCCCTCCTCCCCCCGCACCCTCCCTGCAGGGGCCCATGAGGCACAGACCCTCCCCTCCTCCCCCCCCTGCTGGGGCCCCTGAGGCACAGACCCTCCCCTCCTCCCCCCGCACCCTCCCTGCGGGGGCCCCTGACCTGTGGACACTCACCTCCTCTCCAAAGTTGATGATGTCTACGCTAACCTTCTCCTTCTTCAGTCGCTTTGCCATCTTCACCAGCTGTAGATAAGGAGGAGGTGTTACCATAAGAAGCCCCGCCCCCTATACAGTGATGCCACACACACACACACACAGGGTCCCTTACATCTTTCTCGTTGTCCTCCACCGGGCTGCCCACGAAGGCGATGATCCTCATCTTGTGGTTCTTCCCCTGACGATGCTTCAGAGCCAGCTGGTGGGAGACATTATATATACATATAACTAGGAGGGGGCCCCAAGAGGCCACGCCCCTGTCCCCCGCTAACCCCCAGGACTCACGTGTGCAATGCGGATTCCTGTGCAGAAGCTGATCTTACCCACCGGCTGGACTGAGTGAAGCTTAGAGAGGATCCTGCCCGTATCTGGGGTGAGGGTGGTCAGCACCTCGCAGTTACTGCAAGAGAGGAGGGTGAATGGAGACCCGAGACCCCCCCAGCATACCACAAACCCCACCAACTGGAGGAGACCCCCCGGCATAACGCGACCCCCACCAACTAGAGGAGACCCCCCCGGCATAACGCGGACCCCACCAACTAGAGACCCCCCTGGCATAACGCGGACCCCACCAACTAGAGGAGACCCCCCTGGCATAACGCGGACCCCACCAACTAGAGGAGACCCCCCTGGCATAACGCGGACCCCACCAACTAGAGGAGACCCCCCCGGCATAACGCGGACCCCACCAACTAGAGGAGACCCCCCCGGCATAACGCGGACCCCACCAACTAGAGGAGACCCCCCCCAGCATAACGCGAACCCCACCAACTAGAGGAGACCCCCCTGGCATAACGCGAACCCCACCAACTAGAGGAGACCCCCCTGGCATAACGCGGACCCCACCAACTGGAGGAGACCCCCCCGGCATAACGCGGTCCCCACCAACTGGAGGAGACCCCCCCGGCATAACGCGGACCCCAGCAACTGGAGGAGACCCCCCCGGCATAACGCGGGGGGGGGGGGGCACTCACTTGGCCAGGGTGATGAGCCCCACGTTGTTCTCGGGGTTACTGCGGGTCTTGGAGTGACACACGATGTTGACCGCATCCTGCTGAGCCTGGAGCCGCGTCGGCAGGAAGTCGCCATTTCTCATATACTCACTGTTATCCACACTGCAAGATACAAGAGCGGGGTGAGGAAGAAGAGGGGCCCGGGGGAAGGGACAACAAGGGGCCCTAAGGACAGGAGCTCGGAGGGAAGACAAGGGGGAGGGACAAGGGGGAGGGGGACGCCTCAGGACAAGGAGGGGGGGGGGGGGACAGGACCTCAGGGCGGGGGGGGGGGGACAGGACCTCAGGGCGGGGGGGGGGGCAGGACCTCAGGGCGGGGGGGGGGACAGGACCTCAGGACGGGGGGGGGGGACAGGACCTCAGGACGGGGGGGGGGGGGGCAGGACCTCAGGACGGGGGGGGCAGGACCTCAGGGCGGGGGGGGGGGGGGCAGGACCTCAGGACGGGGGGGGGGCAGGACCTCAGGACGGGGGGGGGCAGGACCTCAGGACGGGGGGGGCAGGACCTCAGGACGGGGGGGGGGGGGGGGCAGGACCTCAGGACGGGGGGGGGGGGCAGGACCTCAGGACGGGGGGGGGCAGGACCTCAGGACGGGGGGGGGGCAGGACCTCAGGACGGGGGGGGGCAGGACCTCAGGACGGGGGGGGGGGCAGGACCTCAGGACGGGGGGGGGGCAGGACCTCAGGACGGGGGGGGGCAGGACCTCAGGACGGGGGGGGGCAGGACCTCAGGACGGGGGGGGGCAGGACCTCAGGACGGGGGGGGGCAGGACCTCAGGACGGGGGGGGCAGGACCTCAGGAGGACCTCAGGACGGGGGGGGGGGCAGGACCTCAGGATGGGGGGGGGGGCAGGACCTCAGGACAGGGGGGGGGGCAGGACCTCAGGACAGGGGGGGGGGCAGGACCTCAGGACGGGGGGGGGGGGGGGGCAGGACCTCAGGACGGGGGGGGCAGGACCTCAGGACGGGGGGGGGGGCAGGACCTCAGGATGGGGGGGGGGGCAGGACCTCAGGATGGGGGGGGGGGCAGGACCTCAGGATGGGGGGGGGGGGCAGGACCTCAGGATGGTGGGGGGGGGGCAGGACCTCAGGATGGGGGGGGGGGCAGGACCTCAGGACGGGGGGGGGGGGGCAGGACCTCAGGACGGGGGGGGGCAGGACCTCAGGATGGGGGGGGGGGCAGGACCTCAGGATGGGGGGGGGGGCAGGACCTCAGGACGGGGGGGGGGGGGCAGGACCTCAGGACAGGGGGGGGGGGGGCACAGAGGTCGGTGAGGGCCCTCAGATGAGAATATGTGGCCCCAAATCACCAGAGAGCAGCTCCCCCTGTTCCGCCCGGTTGCACGGTGACGGTGCTTTCCCGCTGTACCGGGCCCGGCCGGGAATGACTCAGGGATTCGGGCGGAGGGGTCCTCGATGCCCGGGAGTGATTCCCGCCCCTCCAGACCGGAGCTCGGCTATCCGCAGCTGTCGCCCACCCACAGCCCCTCCATCTCCGGTGTCCCCGTTCCCTCTCCCGGTTCTCACCAGACCATAGTACTCTCCAGCACCATCTTGCTGTATTGTCACTGTACGCCGACACTAAAACAAGAAGCGCTCCCATTGGACATTAGCGTCAGCCAATCACATCCATTTCCTCCTCACGGCGCTAAGAACGCCGGGTAGTGTAGTCCTAACTGTAACTTCACCTCACAGACCTGAGCGGGAACAGGGAGCCCTCCATTACCGCCCTGTATGAGCTACATATACTGTATACCCCCATATACCCTGTATACTCCCCTATATACTGTATACCCCCATATACCCTGTATACTCCCCTATATACTGTATACCCCCATATATTCTGTATACTCCCATATACCCTGTATACCCCCATATATTCTGTATACTCCCATATACCCTGTATACTCCCCTATATACTGTATACCCCCATATATTCTGTATACTCCCCTATATACTGTATACCCCCATATACCCTGTATACTCCCCTATATACTGTATACCCCCATATACCCTGTATACTCCCCTATATACTGTATACCCCCATATACCCTGTATACTCCCCTATATACTGTATACCCCCATATACCCTGTATACTCCCCTATATACTGTATACCCCCATATACCCTGTATACTCCCCTATATACTGTATACCCCCATATACCCTGTATACTCCCCTATATACTGTATACCCCCATATATTCTGTATACTCCCATATACCCTGTATACTCCCCTATATACTGTATACTCCCATATACCCTGTATACTCCCCTATATACTGTATACCCCCATATACCCTGTATACTCCCCTATATACTGTATACTCCCATATACCCTGTATACTCCCCTATATACTGTATACCCCCATATACCCTGTATACTCCCCATATACCCTGTATACTCCCCTATATACTGTATACCCCCATATACCCTGTATACTCCCCTATATACTGTATACCCCCATATACCCTGTATACTCCCCTATATACTGTATACTCCCCTATATACTGTATACCCCCATATACCCTGTATACTCCCCTATATACTGTATACCCCCATATACCCTGTATACTCCCCTATATACTGTATACCCCCATATATTCTGTATACTCCCATATACTCCCCTATATACTGTATACCCCCATATACCCTGTATACTCCCCTATATACTGTATACCCCCATATACCCTGTATACTCCCCTATATACTGTATACCCCCATATACTGTATACTCCCCTATATACTGTATACTCCCATATACCCTGTATACTCCCCTATATACTGTATACCCCCATATACCCTGTATACTCCCCTATATACTGTATACCCCATATACCCTGTATACTCCCCTATATACTGTATACCCCCATATACTGTATACTCCCCTATATACTGTATACTCCCATATACCCTGTATACTCCCCTATATACTGTATACCCCCATATACTGTATACTCCCCTATATACTGTATACTCCCATATACCCTGTATACTCCCCTATATACTGTATACCCCCATATATTCTGTATACTCCCATATACTCCCCTATATACTGTATACCCCCATATACCCTGTATACTCCCCTATATACTGTATACCCCCATATACCCTGTATACTCCCCTATATACTGTATACCCCCATATACTGTATACTCCCCTATATACTGTATACTCCCATATACCCTGTATACTCCCCTATATACTGTATACCCCCATATACCCTGTATACTCCCCTATATACTGTATACCCCCATATACCCTGTATACTCCCCTATATACTGTATACCCCATATACCCTGTATACTCCCATATACCCTGTATACTCCCCTGTATACTCCCCTATATACTGTATACCCCCATATACCCTGTATACTCCCCTATATACTGTATACCCCATATACCCTGTATACTCCCCTATATACTGTATACCCCCATATACTGTATACTCCCCCTATACTGTATACCCCCCATATACTGTATACCCCCATATGCCCTGTATACCCCCATATACCCTGTATACTCCCCTATATACTGTATATCCCCATATACCCTGTATACTCCCCTATATACTGTATACCCCCATATACCCTGTATACTCCCCTATATACTGTATACCCCCATATACCCTGTATACTCCCCTATATACTGTATACCCCCATATATTCTGTATACTCCCATATACTCCCCTATATACTGTATACCCCCATATACCCTGTATACTCCCCTATATACTGTATACCCCCATATACCCTGTATACTCCCCTATATACTGTATACCCCCATATACTGTATACTCCCCTATATACTGTATACTCCCCTATACCCTGTATACTCCCCTATATACTGTATACCCCCATATACCCTGTATACTCCCCTATATACTGTATACCCCATATACCCTGTATACTCCCCTATATACTGTATACCCCCATATACTGTATACTCCCCTATATACTGTATACTCCCATATACCCTGTATACTCCCCTATATACTGTATACCCCCATATACTGTATACTCCCCTATATACTGTATACTCCCATATACCCTGTATACTCCCCTATATACTGTATACCCCCATATATTCTGTATACTCCCATATACTCCCCTATATACTGTATACCCCCATATACCCTGTATACTCCCCTATATACTGTATACCCCCATATACCCTGTATACTCCCCTATATACTGTATACCCCCATATACTGTATACTCCCCTATATACTGTATACTCCCATATACCCTGTATACTCCCCTATATACTGTATACCCCCATATACCCTGTATACTCCCCTATATACTGTATACCCCCATATACCCTGTATACTCTCCTATATACTGTATACCCCATATACCCTGTATACTCCCATATACCCTGTATACTCCCCTGTATACTCCCCTATATACTGTATACCCCCCATATACCCTGTATACCCTCCATACATCCTGTATACCCCCATATACTGTATAGCTCCCCCATATACTGTATGCCCCCCCCCCCCCATATACCCTTATACGGGGTGACTCCTGTTGGCTCCATGTTCCTGATGTTGTGTTGTCTAACAGATGAGCTCCCCAATCTTTTCCTGAGGCATCCGTCGTGATGGTTACCCAATGTGGTTCTGATAATAAAACTCCATGTTTCACTTTCCTCCACCAGATTAGGGACTGTCTTGTTTGTGGGGACAGAACATGCATGGCATCCTCGAGTCTTCGATTCCAAATTAATAGAACCTCTTTCTGAAGAAATCTCATGTGCCATGGTGCCCATGCAACTGCATCTGCTGCTGAGGCGAGGAGTCCCAGAAATCGCATTAGAGTTCTTATGGATACCTGTCGAGGAGGGAGAAGGAACTGTGCCCCAGCCTGAATACTTGCCACTCTGGGAGTTGAGAAAAATAATCTCGTCTGAGCAGAATCTATGAGAAATCCTAGAAAATCTTGGTTCTGGATGGAACTAGATCTGATTCTCTAGGTTGATGAGCCAAGCCAATTGCTGAAGTATGTCCTGGACCTAATTCAACTGAAACTTGAGAGGATCCTGAGTCTGAGCCATAATCACCCAATCTTCCAGGTAAGGGATAATCTTTATCCCTTGCAACTAGAACAGGACCATCATGACAGACACTACCTTTGTAAAGACAAAAGGAGCGGAGGTTATCCCAAATGGGAGAACCTTCCCCTGGAGTTGGATGGCGATTCTTAGATATCTCCTGTGAGCCTTCAGAATCGGAACATGAAGATATGCGTCTTGCAGATCTATGGACACCATAAAATCTCCCTCCTGGAGGATAGATTTTACAGACTTTATGTTGTCCATGCAAAACTTTTTCTTTACAATGAATCTGTTTAGATATCGCAAATCTATAATAAGCCTCCACTTTCCTGATGGCTTCGGCACTAGAAACACTGGAGAGTTAACGTCCTGCCCGATCTCGGACAGATACAAGTCTTCTAATGCCTCTAGGTTTGATCCATCCTCTGCCGGTAACACCGTGGGTTTAGACAGCTTGGCAATGGCCGTGTCCACTTTAGGAGGATCAATCCAGTCCTAACAATGTTTTTCCTTGAGAACATATAAGAAAAAGGCTCTTACTCAGAACCGGAGCCGTTTCCGTCTTCTTCCATTCTGTCTGTAACATAGACATCAAGGTCTCTCCTACATGAAAAGCCCTTGGCTTTTTTGAGGAGGATGTACCCTCTTCTAGCTCTTCAGGTTGAATCTCTGCTTGAACAGCTTTACGAAGTATGTAAATCCTGTCCGGAGTAAAATACCCTTTAAACAGTTCTTTCTCATCTTCAGAAGTAGAAGAAGATTCAAAAGAAGAGGATGATCCCACTTCGTCAATTACTTTAAATTCAGACCCCTAGGGCAGAAATAATATTTATGACTAAGTATATATAATCCGTCAGGAGATCATCTCCCAGTCCCCAGGTAACATTAATCCTATTCCCTCTCACTGTTCCTCCTCTTCCCTCTCAGCCTTTGAGCCAGTGACAGAGGAGGAAGTCTCCAGACTCCTAGCCTCCTCTCACCCCACCACCTGCCCTAGTGACCCTATTCCCTCACACCTTGTCCAGTCTCTCTCTCCTGTTGTCACTACTTACCTTACTAAAATCTTCAACCTTTCCCTCTCCTCTGGCATCTTCCCCTCGACTTTCAAACACTCCACCATCACTCCATTACTGAAAAAACCTCCCTAGACCCCTCCTGTGCTGCCAACTATCGACCTGTCTCTAATCTTCCTTTTATCTCTAAACTGTAACGTCTGGTCTACTCCCGCCTAACCTGCTATCTCTCTGACAACTCTCTCCTTGACCCCCTTCAGTCTGGTTTCCGTCCTCTCCATTCAACATGAACTGCCCTTACTAAAGTCTCTAATGATTTCCTCACCGCCAAATCTAAAGGTTACCATTCACCTCTCATTCTCCTGGATCTATCTGTAGTATGTGACACTGTAGACCACCAGCTCCTCCTCTCCACGCTCCGCTCTATCTGTATGTGACACTGTAGACCACCAGCTCCTCCTCTCCACGCTCCGCTCTATTGGCCTCAAGGACTCTGTTCTTTCCTGGTTTTCCTCCTATCTCTCTGACCGCTCCTTTAGCGTATCACTGTCTGGCTCCACCTCATCTTCTCTCCCCCTTACAGTTGGGGTTCCTCAGGGATCAGTCCTGGGTCCTCTCGTTTTCTCACTTTACCCATCGGACAAATCATCAGTAAGTTTGGTTTTCAGTACCATCTCTATGCTGATGATACCCAGCTGTATACCTCCTCCCGTGATATCACCCCAGCTGTATACCTCCTCCCGTGATATCACCCCAGCTGTATACCATCTCTATGCTGATGATACCCAGCTGTATACCTCCTCCCGTGATATCACCCCAGCTGTATACCATCTCTATGCTGATGATACCCAGCTGTATACCTCCTCCCGTGATATCACCCCCGCTCTATACATCCTACCATGATATCACCCCCACTCTTCTACAGAACACCAGTAACTGTCTGTCTGCTGTCTCTAACGCTATGTCCTCCCTATTCCTAAAACTAAACCTTGCTAAGACTGAGCTTCTTGTCTTCCCTCCCTCTGCTAAACACCCCCCACCTGACATTTCCATCTCTGTCTGTGGTGCGACCATAACCTACACAACAAGCCCGCTGCCTTGGGGTTATGTGTGACTCGGATCTCTCCTTCACTCCTCATATTAAATCTCTTTCACGTTCCTGTAATCTGCATCTAAAAAACATCTCTAAAATCCGTCCCTTCCTTCCTGTCGAATCTGCTAAAACTCTCATTGTCGCTCAGATCCATTCCCGTCTTGACTACTGCAATTCCTTACTAATCGGCCTTCCTTCCTCTAAACTCTCCTCTCTCCAGTCCATTCTCAATACAGCGGCCAGGCTCATCCCCATGTCCAGCCGCTATACTGATGCCTCTCCCTGTGCCAGTCACTACACTGGCTCCCTATTAAACACAGGATACAATATAAAGCTCTCCACAGTGCTGCACCTCCCTATATCTCCTCCCTCATCTCTACCGCCCTACCCGTGCCTTACGCTCCTCTAACGACTTACGACTAACATCCACCTTGATCCGCACCTCTCACTTCCATCTCCAGGACATCACCCGAGCTGCACCAGTTCTATGGAATCCATTACCCAAGACTGTCAGACTCCCCTCCAATACACAAAGCTTCAAACGTGCCCTGAAAACACATCTGTTCAAGCAGGCTTACCAGGTTCCCTAATTTTGACTGCTACCCTACAACCCAACCCCTCCACACACACACACACACACCAAGCATTTAAGCACTTAGACCTGTGCATGCAGGCATTGGCTGGTGACCGGTTCACCCCCCCCCCCCCCCCTTACCTGCACTGCCTTATTTATAATGATGGCCGGACCATAAGAACAATGAAGCGCTTTGCCCCTCTGCCATTCTGTCTCGCACCCCCTCCTGATAGTATGTAAGCTGATGTATGCGAGCAGGGACCTCACTCCTCATGTATGGATAATTATATGTATAGCTCTGTAATGTCTATTTTTGTCTATGTATGTACCCCAGAATTGTAAAGTGCTGCGGAATCTGTTGGTGCTATATAAATAAAAATTATTATTATTATTATTATTATTATTATTATTAAGGGTATGTGCGAGGCGAGGCGAGGAATTAGGTGAGGAATTGAAGAGGAATTTCAGCTTGAAATTCCTCCCGTAAAATATGTACAGAGCAAATTCCCATTGTGTTCAATGGGTTTTCTGCTTTGTTGTTCACAATGCAGAATTTCCGAGCAGAATTTTCTGCTGTAGATCTGCTAGAGGAATCCTATAGAAGTCAATGGGGGGCTTAAATTCTGCTTAAATTGTGCCTGAAAACTTTCTGCTTGAATTCCTCGAGAATTGCTCAGTGTGCATATACCCTAACTGAGATGGCAGTTAATTTCAGCTAGAAAAAAAATATACTCAGGCTGAGAAGTGGAAGGAGAAATACTCTGTTTGCTTTTTTTTCTTCGTTCATGAATGGCGACAATCCTAGAGATTTTTGTACATAATCCTTGAACCATACAACCACATCCTGAACATCGGGTTCCTCATTAGGCTTAGGTCGGCAGGACGCACAGCGCATTGCATAGCCACTCATGAACGTTTTAAGAGAAAAAGATGGATATTATCTGAATCAGATGATCTTCATAGGATATTCATAGCCGTCCGGTAGAGGAGTCTCACAATCAGCACATGAGAAATGTTTCCTTTTCCCCAAACTCTTGCCAGATGGGCTGGTTTCCATTTCAGACATCTAGGAAAAATATATCATTAATACCCAAAATTAGACCTAGTCTATATAGGAATACACTAGCCTAGCTAGAGTATATACAAAAACCTGCCACAAGTTGGCAGCAGAGTACCACTTACTTGCATAGACTTGTGGAGATTAGCTGAGAACGCTCTGAAGCTCTTTTATCATGAGATACAGCACAGCTAAGGATAACCTTCTAAGGGCCCTATTCCACCGGACGATTATCGTTCAGATTATCGTTAAATCGTTCGAATCTAAACGATAATCGTTCGGTTGAAATGCAGTAACGATTAACGACCGAACGAGAAATCGTTGATCGCTTTATAAGACCTGGACCTATTTTTATCGTTGCTCGTTCGCAAAACGTTCGCAAATCGTTCGCATTGAATAAGACATCGTTCGGTCGTTCGCAATAGATACGAACGCAATAGCGAAGAAATACGGAAGAAGAAACGATCGCAATTACGATCATAAGTAACGATTATCGTTCCATGGAAATGAGTGAACGTTTTCAGGTCTTTCGCAATAGCGGTCGTTTGAGATCGTTAATCGTTAACGATTATGCTAACGATAATCGTCCGGTGGAATAGGGCCCTTAGACCAGACCAGAAGTCAGACCTACCTGCCGACATCCTGGCCACCTTATATATGTATTCAAGGCGCGCTGGCAGCTGAAACCCGGAAGCACCAGAATGACCTCTACGCCGACGCCATGTTGCTGACACGCACGCGGCGTCGATGCGTTCCACGGCAACCCATAGTCACCACACTGCCGCCAGAAGTGACGTATACACCGGTGCCTCGGAGATGACAAGCACCCTGCGTTCCAGGCCGACCCGAGGCGTTACAAGACCAATACAACTAAACATAACAATAAGCAGGACCTGAAAATGAATATCAAGTCCTGCACACACCGGCCAGATACTGGATCCTGCGGGGCATACCGGAAAGAACCGGAACCCACATCTACCGAAAGAAAAAAAGGGTTAAGGAGGAGGGACAGAGTCTCTTAGGGCTAACAGAAAGGAAGTAAAAAAAGACTGATGTCTGGGGGAGCTGGGGCTTATTTCTACCACCTGGAGGAGGGGATTAAAATTTATTTTTATTATTTTCATTAAATATTCCTTCGTCCCAGGGGCGAAAATACCCCTATGTTATGATGCCTATGGGACGTAAGGGAAACATAAGGTTGTGGTTCTTTTCATCATAAGAATCTCATGTACCTGGACCAAGCTAAACGTCCCACACCACGTCAAGTCAGGTGGGCCTCAATTTTGAGATAACCTACCTGCCCGGTTCCAAGAATGTCACGGCTGACGCTGTGTCTCACAGCTTTGACATCAAAACCACTCCCAGGGTCCAGCCTGATACCATCCTGTCCCCTGGTGTGGTAGTGGCCATCTTGCAGCCGGATCTGGTGACTCAGATCGCTGAGTCTTAGTCCCTGGAACCCCCGAATCTTCTTTGCCTCCGGGTCTTGGAAGAGTTCTGTGTTGGCAGGTTACCCAGGGAAGGCGAGAACCTAGTACTTACACCTCCCCCATACACCCTGTATACCTCCCATATGCTGAGTATACCCCTTATATACTGCATACCTCCCCCATACACCCTGTATACCTCCCATATGCTGAGTATACCCCTTATATACTGCATACCCCCCCCCCATACACCCTGTATACCTCCCATATGCTGAGTATACCCCTTATATACTGCATACCTCCCCCATACACCCTGTATACCCCCCATATATCTCCCATAGGGATATACTAAAAAGAATGAAGATTATTTCCAATGGGGAAAGATGTAGAATCCGTTTTCCTTAGTTGTAGACGTCTCATGGAGCTGGAATGTGCCGGATGTGTCAGTAGTGTTAAGTCCCCAATAGCGATGAGCGTACTTGGATAAAGCCCTAAGGCTATGTGGAAAACATATCCATGAATTAATGTTTTCCAGACAGCTGAAGAGCTTTATCCAACTTCAGCAGCCCCCGCTATGCCGACTGCTCGGGTTCGGATAGACTCCAGCATGCTCGAGGTTCGCTCGTCTCTAGTCCCCAATAATGGCCGTCTCTATGTAATCCTGTTAGATCCCATCCTATGGCCTCAGCAGTGTGTAACCTCCTCTGTATATAACACAGGGAAAAGCTTATGGCGCCGCACAGCTAATAGACAACTGGAAGCTGGAGAAATGCGCGGATGAGTGGACACAGTCTAAGGGACCGCCGTAACCTCTCAGTCATAGTGCCATGGCTAACCCTACAGGACCCAAACACCAGGGGGCACTACCTTCCTTCCCAGAGCTGATCAATAGCCACTGCCATCACTGATAAGTACCCAACCACCAGGGGGCACTACCTTCCTTCTGCCATCACTGGTAAGAACCCCGACCACCAGGAGGGCACTACCTTCTTCTGCCATTGACCTGACCACCAGGGGGCGCTACCTTCCTGCTGCCATCACTGGTGAGGACCCGACCACCAGGGGGGGCTACCTTCCTGCTGCCATCACTTGTGAGGACCCTGACCACCAGGGGGCACTACCTTCTGCTGCCATTGAGCTGACCGACCAGGGGGCGCTACCTTCCTTCTGCCATCACTGGTGAGGACCCGACCACCAGGGGGGGCTACCTTCCTTCTGCCATCACTGGTAAGGACCTGACAACCAGGGAGCACTACCTTCCTTCTGCCATCACTGGTAAGGACCAGACCACCAGGGGGGCACTACCTTCCTTCTGCCATCACTGGTAAGGACCCGACCACCAGGCGGGCTCTACCTTCCTTCTGCCATCACTGGTAAGGACTCGACCACCAGGGGGGCACTACCTTCCTTCTGCCATCACTGGTAAGGACTCGACCACCAGGGGGGCACTACCTTCCTTCTGCCATCACTGGTAAGGACCCGACCACCAGGCGGGCTCTACCTTCCTTCTGCCATCACTGGTAAGGACCCGACCACCAGGGGGGCACTACCTTCCTTCTGCCATCACTGGTAAGGACCCGACCACCAGGGGGGCACTACCTTCCTTCTGCCATCACTAGTGAGAATCGGCTCCTTGTCACTGACAGGATTCAGCCATAACCAAAGCCACCCTTCCCGCACCCTGCTGGGATATGTGGTGTCTATGAGGGACACACTACCGTATAGAGGGTACACAGCAGCAAAGAAGAGAACTATAACTGCAGCAATGCAGCAAGGAGTCATCGGTTCATTAAGAGCTCAACGCTCTTGGGAAGTCTAGGGAGGCATTGTTCTCTAGAAAAAGAACCCCGTTCGGATTATGTTTCCCAGCATGCTATAAGCCCCGGATAGCTCTGAGAAGTGTTGAGGACTACAGCAGCGGGGCCAAGGGGATGTCTCTGTGTAACAGCCGCCAAGGAAGGCTAAGAACGAGGTTGATGTAATGTGGCAATGACCGCATCCATGTGCATTGTGTTATCACTACTGTACCTGGTGCTGAGGCCTAAAGCCAAGAACTGGGACATCCTACACCCACCCCTGGGGAGCGTGCATGTGCTTATAGTGGTGAGGGATGGGGGAGCGTGCATGTGCTTATAGTGGTGAGGGATGGGGGAGCGTGCATGTGCTTATAGTGGAGAGGGGGAGCGTGCATGTGCTTATAGTGGTGAGGGATGGGGGAGCGTGCATGTGCTTATAGTGGTGAGGGATGGGGGAGCGTGCATGTGCTTATAGTGGTGAGGGATGGGGGAGCGTGCATGTGCTTATAGTGGTGAGGGATGGGGGAGCGTGCATGTGCTTATAGTGGTGAGGGATGGGAGAGCGTGCATGTACTTATAGTGGAGAGGGGGAGCGTGCATGTGCTTATAGTGGAGAGGGGGAGCGTGCATGTGCTTATAGTGGAGAGGGGGAGCGTGCATGTGCTTATAGTGGAGAGGGATGGGGGAGCGTGCATGTGCTTATAGTGGTGAGGGGTGGGGGAGCGTGCATGTGCTTATAGTGGTGAGGGGTGGGGGAGCGTGCATGTGCTTATAGTGGAGAGGGGTGGGGGAGCGTGCATGTGCTTATAGTGGTGAGGGGTGGGGGAGCGTGCATGTGCTTATAGTGGTGAGGGATGGGGGAGCGTGCATGTGCTTATAGTGGTGAGGGGTGGAGGAGCGTGCATGTGCTTATAGTGGTGAGGGGTGGAGGAGCGTGCATGTGCTTATAGTGGTGAGGGATGGGGGAGCGTGCATGTGCTTATAGTGGAGAGGGGGAGCATGCATGTGCTTATAGTGGTGAGGGATGGGGGAGCGTGCATGTGCTTATAGTGGTGAGGGATGGGGGAGCGTGCATGTGCTTATAGTGGTGAGGGATGGGGGAGCGTGCATGTGCTTATAGTGGTGAGGGATGGGGGAGCGTGCATGTGCTTATAGTGGTGAGGGATGGGAGAGCGTGCATGTACTTATAGTGGAGAGGGGGAGCGTGCATGTGCTTATAGTGGAGAGGGGGAGCGTGCATGTGCTTATAGTGGAGAGGGGGAGCGTGCATGTGCTTATAGTGGAGAGGGGTGGGGAAGCGTGCATGTGCTTATAGTGGTGAGGGGTGGGGGAGCGTGCATGTGCTTATAGTGGTGAGGGATGGGGGAGCGTGCATGTGCTTATAGTGGTGAGGGAGCGTGCATGTGCTTATAGTGGTGAGGGGTGGAGGAGGGTGCATGTGCTTATAGTGGTGAGGGGTGGAGGAGGGTGCATGTGCTTATAGTGGTGAGGGATGGGGGAGCGTGCATGTGCTTATAGTGCAGAGGGGTGGAGGAGCGTGGCTGTGCTTATAGTGGAGAGGGGTGGAGGAGCGTGGCTGTGCTTATAGTGGAGAGGGGTGGAGGAGCGTGGCTGTGCTTATAGTGGAGAGGGGTGGAGGAGCGTGGCTGTGCTTATAGTGGAGAGGGATGGAGGAGCGTGGCTGTGCTTATAGTGGAGAGGGGTGGAGGAGCGTGCATGTGCTTATAGTGGTGAAAGGTGGAGGAGCGTGCATGTGCTTATAGTGGTGAGGGATGGGGGAGCGTGCATGTGCTTATAGTGGTGAGGGATGGGGGAGCGTGCATGTGCTTATAGTGGAGAGGGGTGGAGGAGCGTGCATGTGCTTATAGTGGTGAGGGATGGGGGAGCGTGCATGTGCTTATAGTGGTGAGGGATGGGGGAGCGTGCATGTGCTTATAGTGGTGAGGGATGGGGGAGCGTGCATGTGCTTATAGTGGTGAGGGATGGGGGAGCGTGCATGTGCTTATAGTGGAGAGGGGTGGAGGAGCGTGCATGTGCTTATAGTGGAGAGGGGGAGCGTGCATGTGCTTATAGTGGTGAGGGATGGGGGAGCGTGCATGTGCTTAAAGTGGAGAGGGATGGGGGAGCGTGCATGTGCTTATAGTGGTGAGGGATGGGGGAGCGTGCATGTGCTTATAGTGGTGAGGGATGGGGGAGCGTGCATGTGCTTATAGTGGAGAGGGGGAGCGTGCATGTGCTTATAGTGGAGAGGGGTGGAGGAGTGTGCATGTGCTTATAGTGGAGAGGGGTGGGGGAGCGTGCATGTGCTTATAGTGGCTTATGTCACTGCATACACTGTACTATTAGTAGCTATGGTGCAAGGAGCTGAGTGACAACACTGCAGAGTATCGCACCCCCCCTACTAATAGCACAATCGAGTGAACACACTTTCTAGCTGCACATCAATGTTTCTGGGCAGCTGCTGACCATTTGCTGTCTCCTGATGTTAATGGGGTCACCTGTTACAGCTGTGGGTTAGTCTCCCGTTCTCCTCACCAGGTGAGTGATGGTGGACAAGGACAGATAAGCGGCCGTGTGACTGATCTGTATACCTGCAGCCAATATCCAGGGCACAAATCCACAGGTAACATACAACTCCCTGACACAACGTCCCCCGACCTGTGGCCGTCCAGCAGGGGGAGAACTCCAAGAACCTCAGCCCCCTCGCACAGCCCAGACAGAAGAACCCTCCAAGAACCTCAGCCCCCTCGCACAGCCCAGACAGAAGGAACCCTCCAAGAACCTCAGCCCCCTCGCACAGCCCAGACAGAAGAACCCTCCAAGAACCACAGCCCAGACAGAAGAACCCTCCAAGAACCTCAGCCCCCTCGCACAGCCCAGACAGAAGGAACCTCCAAGAACCACAGCCCAGACAGAAGAACCCTCCAAGAACCTCAGCCCCCTCGCACAGCCCAGACAGAAAGAACCTCCAAGAACCACAGCCCAGACAGAAGAACCCTCCAAGAACCTCAGCCCCCTCGCACAGCCCAGACAGAAGGAACCTCCAAGAACCACAGCCCAGACAGAAGAACCCTCCAAGAACCTCAGCCCCCTCGCACAGCCCAGACAGAAGGAACCTCCAAGAACCTCAGCCCCCTCGCACAGCCCAGACAGAAGAACCCTCCAAGAACCACAGCCCAGACAGAAGGAACCTCCAAGAACCACAGCCCAGACAGAAGAACCCTCCAAGAACCTCAGCCCCCTCGCACAGCCCAGACAGAAGAACTCTCCAAGAACCACAGCCCAGACAGAAGAAACCTCCAAGAACCTCAGCCCCCTCGCACAGCCCAGACAGAAGAACCCTCCAAGAACCACAGCCCAGACAGAAGGAACCTCCAAGAACCACAGCCCAGACAGAAGAACCCTCCAAGAACCTCAGCCCCCTCGCACAGCCCAGACAGAAGAACTCTCCAAGAACCACAGCCCCCTCGCACAGCCCAGACAGAAGAACCCTCCAAGAACCACAGCCCAGACAGAAGAAACCTCCAAGAACCTCAGCCCCCTCGCACAGCCCAGACAGAAGAACCCTCCAAGAACCACAGCCCAGACAGAAGAAACCTCCAAGAACCTCAGCCCCCTCGCACAGCCCAGACAGAAGAACCCTCCAAGAACCACAGCCCAGACAGAAGAAACCTCCAAGAACCTCAGCCCCCTCGCACAGCCCAGACAGAAGGAACCTCCAAGAACCTCAGCCCCCTCGAACAGCCCAGACAGAAGAAACCTCCAAGAACCTCAGCCTCCTCGCACAGCCCAGACAGAAGGAACCTATTACAGGGGGTTGTACTCCAAAAAAAATATCTTACAAATCAACTGGTGCCAGAATTTTGTAATTTACTTCTATTAAAAGATCTCCAGTCTTCCAGTACTTATTAGCTGCTTTTTGTCCTGCAGGAAGTGGTGTGTTCTCTAGTCTGACACAGCGCTCTCTACTGCCACCTCTGTCCATATCAGGAACTGTCCAGAGCAGGAGAGGTTTTCTATGGGGATTTGCTCTGGAGGTTTTTACATGGCAGTAAATGATAAATCTATATAACTTTCTGACACCAGTTCTTTTGAAAGAAAAAGATTTTGGCTGGAGTTTCCCTTTAATGTATGTGACTGCGGTAGCACCCCAGCCTCATGGACACAGTCGTGCAGGGGTGCAGCACACAGACCAGGAGACAAGGGGTTTGTTTTCAGCTCTTGCTTTATGTGCTCGCCCCGCACAGTCCATACACTTAAATAAAACTCTGATAAATAGTAAAAACACCGGATGGTAAGAAAAAAAACAAAAAACGATTATATAAAAGAACAACCGGAAACAAGAGAAGGTGCAGCGGCGCATGGCAGGGGGTCTCCTCACCCCTCCCAGCTGGGAGACCTCCTGCAATGTGGAGGTGCCGACTCACGGGGCAGCACTGAGGATAAGGCAAAATAAATACACCGTCATCTCGTGTTCTTCCAGGGGACTGACAGATCAGATGATGTAGTGATGGGGGCCGGAGGGGGCCGCCACGGTGGTTGGCACAGGACCGGGGGGCTCCCTCCTCCGGCACACGATGAGGCGACGTAGGCAGCAAATGCTTCTCAGTTTAGTTTTTGGTCCAAGTTTACTTGACGCAGCATCAAGAACAGCACAAAGTCAATGCAACCGTCTATAGATAAATAATTCAGAGGGGTGGGGGGGCTGCAGATAAGGCGCATGTGAAGAGCCAATCCACCCCCCCCGCTTGTAACATTCACCAGGGTCCTGGCTGAGGTCGGGGGGCTCCAGGCCCCCCCAATGTCCAATGCTCAGGAAAGGCTCCATAACTCCAGGTAGGAAAGCGGCAGCGGATCCCGTTACTGTGGAGAGAAGAAACAATGAGAAATATGGCAGCAGTCACCACCCTCCACATCACACCACCGACCTGCCTGAGCATGGGCCGGGACCACCAGCTCGGCAGCCGTCATCACCCTCCACATCACACCATGGGCCGGGACCACCAGCTCGGCAGCCATCATCACCCTCCACATCACACCATGGGCCGGGACCACCAGCTCGGCAGCCGTCATCACCCTCCACATCACACCATGGGCCGGGACCACCAGCTCGGCAGCCGTCATCACCCTCCACATCACACCATGGGCCGGGACCACCAGCTCGGCAGCCGTCATCACCCTCCACATCACACCATGGGCCGGGACCACCAGCTCGGCAGCCATCATCACCCTCCACATCACACCATGGGCCGGGACCACCAGCTCGGCAGCCATCATTACTTCCCACATTACACCATGGACCTGCCAGGTCCACCAGCTCGACACATCATCCCACCATTGGCCGGGACCACCAGCTCGGCAGCCATAATCACCCTCCACATCCCACCATTGGCCGGGACCACCAGCTCGGCAGCCGTCATCATCCTCCACATCACACCACCGACCTGCCTGAGCATGGGCCGGGACCACCAGCTCGGCAGCCATCATCACCCTCCACATCACACCATGGGCCGGGACCACCAGCTCGGCAGCCATCATCACCCTCCACATCACACCATGGGCCGGGACCACCAGCTCGGCAGCCATCATCACCCTCCACATCACACCATAGGCCGGGACCACCAGCTCGGCGGCTATCACCAAAGATGGGATAAGCTACTTACAAAACAGATCTCTGTCTCTATCTGACTGGCATCCAGCGCTGCCTCCTCCTCCTCCTCCTCCTCCTCTTCGGGTTGTGTGAGACACTCATCTACCCTGGAGAAAGGGAAACCAATGTTACAAGGGTTAACACCCCACAGAGCCCCCCCAGGAGCGGCACTGAGGGTCTGCACTTCTCACCTCTCCCTAGCGTTCGTCTCGTTCTCCATGGTCTCCGCTTTGTGAACTTCAACCCCAACCGCTCTGCAAACAAGACAAACTGTGAGCGCTCGGCCTCCATACTGTGCCTCCACAGCCGCAAGGAGTGAGTTCCTACCTGTGTGCCGGGGAGTTTAACCCTCCGCTGCCCAGAGACGATGTGGACAGGGTGGTGGCCAGCGAGTCACTGGCGGCTTCATCCACTAGGGGGGTGCGCGGGAGCAGGTCAGGCCGCCCATAACTGGCTCCTAGGAAGATGGAGGCAGGTTAGTCTCTGCGGGATGGAGGAGACTACATGGAGGACACAGGACGGGACTCACCCTGATCCGGCTCCGGGCTCAGATACTGCTTGCCCTCCGTCAGCTGGAGCTCTGTGGGCACGGTGGCCTGGGTGGCCCTGCGGGTGAGGCCTGGCATGATCCGGCTCTTCTTAGAGGGTGAGGCTTTCACTGTGGAGAGGTCACATAGTCAGTACAGAGCCGGGTCACGTGCGCCCCCCCCCCCCCCCCCGCCGACACCTTCTTACTCACATGGGATCTTCTTGAACACTGTGTTACACATGAAGCGTTGGAAACGTTCTGCATAGAAGCCAGGTCTGTGAACCGAAACGGTGTCCTGAACAGAAACGGAACGTTAGCGGGGGCAAGAAGAAAGCCACGCCACAAGAGAGAGCACGCCATCCCCAGGGACTACTCACCCCGTCATGCACCAACGCCTTCCACGAGTGCTCCAGCTTCTTCATGAACCTGAGGGAAGATGAAGATGGAGAGACTGAGCCCAGGTGTGGGAGGCGAGAGAGTGAGCGGGGAGGCGAGAGAGTGACCGGGGAGGCAGAGAGAGTGACCGGGGAGGCAGAGAGAGTGACCGGGGAGGCAGAGAGAGTGACCGGGGAGGCAGAGAGAGTGACCGGGGAGGCAGAGAGAGTGACCGGGGAGGCAGAGAGAGTGACCGGGGAGGCAGAGAGAGTGACCGGGGAGGCAGAGAGAGTGACCGGGGAGGCAGAGAGAGTGACCGGGGAGGCAGAGAGAGTGACCGGGGAGGCAGAGAGAGTGACCGGGGAGGCAGAGAGAGTGACCGGGGAGGCAGAGAGAGTGACCGGGGAGGCAGAGAGAGTGACCGGGGAGGCAGAGAGAGTGACCGGGGAGGCAGAGAGAGTGACCGGGGAGGCAGAGAGAGTGACCGGGGAGGCAGAGAGAGTGACCGGGGAGGCAGAGAGAGTGACCGGGGAGGCAGAGAGAGTGACCGGGGAGGCGAGAGAGTGACCAGGGAGAGACCGAGGAGGTGAAAGGTAGAGAGACCGGGGTGGGGGTGTGGTGGAGGGGGTGCAGATGCGGCACCAGAGGGACCAACCTGTAGGCCTGGAGGATGTCGATGACCCCGATGTACAGCAGCAGGCGCTCTCCTCGTGCATTTCGAGCTGGGATCCCACCCATCCTAGAGACAAAGATCCCACCATTACACACTGACAGACAACCAGGAGCCAGCAGGGGGCAATGATATCATGAGACCTACTGATCGTCCGTCTCTATGGGACCCCCTCGGCGAGCCTCGCCCTGGATAGACTCCATGGCGGTGGAGTACAGCGCTTTCTGTGCAATCGGTTTGCGGGTATCTGCGTGCGTGTGACCGTCCACCACAGTGCTCTCTTTCTGCGCGTGGTCCATGTTGTGGATGCCCACTAGTAAGCTGTAGTCCATGATCTTAAAGCTCTGCAGAACCTAGGGAAGAAGACAAAGATGAGAGCCAGAGCCGGCCCACAACATCCGCCCCATGTACACAGTGATCAGGAGGGCATGCCTCTGCCAGAGCCGGCCCACAACATCCGCCCCATGTACACAGTGATCAGGAGGGCATGCCTCTGCCAGAGCCGGCCCACAACATCCGCCCCATGTACAGTGTGATCAGGAGGGCATGCCTCTGCCAGAGCCGGCCCACAACATCCGCCCCATGTACAGTGTGATCAGGAGGGCATGCCTCTGCCAGAGCCGGCCCACAACATCCGCCCCATGTACAGTGTGATCAGGAGGGCATGCCTCTGCCAGAGCCGGCCCACAACATCCGCCCCATGTACATAGTGATCAGGAGGGCATGCCTCTGCCAGAGCCGGCCCACAACATCCGCCCCATGTACACTGTGGAGGGCATGCCTCTGCCAGAGTCGGCCCACAACATCCGCCCCATGTACACTGATCAGGAGGGCATGCCTCTGCCAGAGCCGGCCCACAACATCCGCCCCATGTACATAGTGATCAGGAGGGCATGCCTCTGCCAGAGCCGGCCCACAACATCCGCCCCATGTACATAGTGATCAGGAGGGCATGCCTCTGCCAGAGCCGGCCCACAACATCCGCCCCATGTACATAGTGATCAGGAGGGCATGCCTCTGCCAGAGCCGGCCCACAACATCCGCCCCATGTACATAGTAATCAGGAGGGCATGCCTCTGCCAGAGCCGGCCCACAACATCCGCCCCATGTACATAGTAATCAGGAGGGCATGCCTCTGCCAGAGCCGGCCCACAACATCCGCCCCATGTACATAGTGATCAGGAGGGCATGCCTCTGCCAGAGCCGGCCCACAACATCCGCCCCATGTACATAGTGATCAGGAGGGCATGCCTCTGCCAGAGCCGGCCCACAACATCTGCCCCATGTACAGTGTGATCAGGAGGGCATGCCTCTGCCAGAGCCGGCCCACAACATCCGCCCCATGTACATAGTGATCAGCAGGGCATGCCTCTGCCAGAGCCGGCCCACAACATCCGCCCCATGAACAGTGTGATCAGGAGGGCATGCCTCTGCCAGAGCCGGCCCACAACATCCGCCCCATGTACATAGTGATCAGGAGGGCATGCCTCTGCCAGAGCCGGCCCATCACCCCCTATCATGGCAGTTCTCCTCACCAGACAGTCCCTCTGGATGGTTTTGCACAGGGCGTTGTGCATGTCGGGGTCCAGGAAGAGGCCATCGTGCATGTCTTGCATGAAGTCCAGGTCTTTGTAGGTGGGAAAGTTCTTCTCTCGCTCTTTAAGGGACGCTCGCCTCTTGTACGTGGACCCTTTAAGATCGTACTTGAGGTGCATCTTGACCGATCGGGGGAGCAGATTGTTCATAACCACGATGCGGATGTTCTTCCCCCCGGCCTGCACACAGTACAAGCCATAGAATTTAGGCAGCAGGGTGCGGGGGTTCTGATTCAGGTTCTGCAGAGGGAAACGGGAGAGAATGACTGCACCGTTACAATCCCGGGACCACCTCAGCAGGACGTAACGCACCGCCCCCTCCCCTCCCCCCCACGGGCGCCTCCCCCCCCCCATGGGGGCGCCTCCCCCGGCCCCTCCTCACCATGTAATATCCAGGCAGCAGCTTCTGCAGGAACTCTGCCTCCTTGTGCTGAACGGTCTTGATGATGAACTCGTCGTCTCCGGACACATAAAAGAGAGAGCCGCTCGCTCCGGAATTAGACAGCTCAATGAGGGGCTCATTACAGAGAGAGTACTGGAGATAGAGACAGTCACATTACTCAGGGCTGATACTAATGGGGGCAGGACCATGTAAGACACCCTCTCTCCACCAGCCCTAGGTCCTCCTACCAGCTGCCGACCCACTAGAGTGTAAGCTCCTCCTACCAGCTGCCGACCCACTAGGATGTAAGCTCCTCCTACCAGTCGCCGACCCACTAGAGTAAGCTCCTCCTACCAGTCACCGACCCACTAGAGTAAGCTCCTCCTACCAGCCGCAGACCCACTAGAGTAAGCTCCTCCTACCAGCCGCCGACCCACTAGTGTAAGCTCCTCCTACCACCCGCTGACCCAATAGGGTGTAAGCTCCTCCTACCACCCGCTGACCCAATAGGGTGTAAGCTCCTCCTACCAGCCGCCGACCCACTAGAGAGTAAGCTCCTCCTACCAGCCGCCGACCCACTAGTGTAAGCTCCTCCTACCACCCGCTGACCCAATAGGGTGTAAGCTCCTCCTACCAGCCGCCGACCCACTAGAGCAGTGATTTTCAACCTTTTTTGAGCCGCGGCACACTTTTTATACTTAAAAAAATCCCGGGGCACACCACCAACCAAAATGGCACAAAATGACACTAAAACAGGACATATTATACATATAGTTAATAATATAGATTCTAAATGTATTTATACTCAGTGTGACCTGGGCCTGTTTTCTTCTCCCCCCTGCGCTTCTCTCTCCCATGCTTCTCCCCCATCCTTATGTTTCTCTCCCCCATCCCCATGTTTCTCTCCCCCATCCCCCATGCTTTTCTCCCCCATCCCCATGTTTCTCTCCCCCATTGTTTTCTCCTGTTTCTCTCCCCCATCCCCATGTTTCTCTCCCCCATCCCCATGTTTCTCTCCCCCATCCCCCATGCTTTTCTCCCCCATCCCCATGTTTCTCTCCCCCATTGTTTTCTCCTGTTTCTCTCCCCCATCCCCATGTTTCTCTCCCCCATCCCCAGGTTTCTCTCCCCCATCCCCAGGTTTCTCTCCCCCATCCCCAGGTTTCTCTCCCCCATCCCCCATGCTTTTCTCCCCCATCCCCATGTTTCTCTCCCCCATCCCCATGTTTCTCTCCCTGTCTCTCCCCCATGCTTTTCTCCCCCATCCCCATGTTTCTCTCCCTGTCTCTCCCCCATGCTTTTCTCCCCCATCCCCATGTTTCTCTCCCCCATTGTTTTCTCCTGTTTCTCTCCCCCATCCCCAGGTTTCTCTCCCCCATCCCCCATGCTTTTCTCCCCCATCCCCATGTTTCTCTCCCCCATCCCCATGTTTCTCTCCCCCATCCCCATGTTTCTCTCCCCCATTGTTTTCTCCTGTTTCTCTCCCCCATCCCCATGTTTCTCTCCCCCATTGTTTTCTCCTGTTTCTCTCCCCCATCCCCATGTTTCTCTCCCCCATCCCCATGTTTCTCTCCCCCATCCCCCATGCTTTTCTCCCCCATCCCCATGTTTCTCTCTCCCATTGTTTTCTCCTGTTTCTCTCCCCCATCCCCATGTTTCTCTCCCCCATCCCCATGTTTCTCTCCCTGTCTCTCCCCCATGCTTTTCTCCCCCATCCCCATGTTTCTCTCCCCCATTGTTTTCTCCTGTTTCTCTCCCCCATCCCCATGTTTCTCTCCCCCATCCCCATGTTTCTCTCCCCCATCCCCCATGCTTTTCTCCCCCATCCCCATGTTTCTCTCCCCCATTGTTTTCTCCTGTTTCTCTCCCCCATCCCCAGGTTTCTCTCCCCCCCTTCCTCCTCACCTCCTCCGGGATGGTCGCCGCTGCTGTCCGCCTCACCTACTGGCCGCTCGTAGGGCCCGGACGTGCTCCACGCACCCGGTATCCGCACGTCCAGGCGCTACAGGCGGCCAGTAGGTGAGACGGACAGCAGCAGCGGGGCAATCTGCAGGGGCACCATAGTTTGGGGAACTTTCCCCGCGGCACACCCGACCATGTGTCGCGGCACACTGGTTGAAAATCACTGCACTAGAGAGTGAGCTCCTCTTACTAGCCGCCGACCCACTAGGGAGTAAGCTTTTCCTTCCGGTCGCCGACCAACTAAAAATTAAGCTCCTCCTACCGGTCGCCGACCCACTGGAGAAAAAGCTCCTCCTACCAGTCGCCAACGCACTTGAATGTAAGCTCCTCCTACCAGCCGCCAACCCACTAGAGTGTAAGCTCCTCTTACCAGCTGCTGACCCATAAGAGTAAGCTCCACCTACTAGCCACTGACCCACTAGCGTGTAAGCTCCTCCTACTAGCCGCTGACCCAGAAGAGTAAGCTCCTCCTACCAGCCACGACCCACTAGGGTGTAATCTCGTACTAGCCGCCAACCCACTAGAGTGTAAGCTCCTCCTGCTGGCCACCGACGCACTAGAAAATAAGCTCCTCCTACTGGCCGCTGACCCACTAGAGTAAGCTCCTCCTACCAGCCGCTGACCCACTAGGGCAGGGGTCCTCAAATGGCGGACCGCGGTCCGAACCCGGACCACGGGGGGCAGCTGTCCGGACCCCTGCTGCGGCGCTGTTCCCTGCACAGTAAGTATCTAT
The DNA here is from genome assembly GCA_027789725.1 of Dendropsophus ebraccatus. Taxonomy (NCBI): domain Eukaryota; kingdom Metazoa; phylum Chordata; class Amphibia; order Anura; family Hylidae; genus Dendropsophus; species Dendropsophus ebraccatus. The sequence continues at coordinate 131,769 of JAQFWZ010000059.1, forward strand.
GAGGGCTCGTAACGAGCGCTCATAGATACCGAGCGGCAGCAGCAGCACTGGCAGAGGGGAAGCCATTGGCTCCCTCCATGTCAGTTACCTCTCACTGGCCGCAGCGGTCACAAGAGGCCGCGCTCCCCCTCTGGTGTCGGCGCTGGAGTGACGTTCCTGCGCCGGCGGGGAGTGGGGCCTCTAGTGACCGCTGCAGTGCGGCACAGGAGGAAGAGAAGAGGACGCGCAGGAGACGCGCAGGTGAGTATAAAGTGTTTGTAGGGGGCTATATACCGGGGGAGAGCACACAGGGGGGCTATATACCGGGGGAGAGCACACAGGGGGGCTATATACCGGGGGAGAGCACACAGGGGGGCTATATACCGGGGGAGAGCACACAGGGGGGCTATATACCGGGGGAGAGCACACAGGGGGGCTATATACCGGGGGAGAGCACACAGGGGGGCTATATACCGGGGGAGAGCACACAGGGGGGCTATATACCGGGGGAGAGCACACAGGGGGGCTATATACCGGGGGAGAGCACACAGGGGGGCTATATACCGGGGGAGAGCACACAGGGGGGCTATATACCGGGGGAGAGCGCACAGGGGGGCTATATACCGGGGGAGAGCACACAGGGGGGCTATATACCGGGGGAGAGCACACAGGGGGGCTATATACCGGGGGAGAGCACACAGGGGGGCTATATACCGGGGGAGAGCACACAGGGGGGCTATATACCGGGGGAGAGCACACAGGGGGGCTATATACCGGGGGAGAGCACACAGGGGGGCTATATACCGGGGGAGAGCACACAGGGGGGCTATATACCGGGGGAGAGCACACAGGGGGGCTATATACCGGGGGAGAGCGCACAGGGGGGCTATATACCGGGGGAGAGCGCACAGGGGGGCTATATACCGGGGGAGAGCACACAGGGGGGCTATATACCGGGGGAGAGCACACAGGGGGGCTATATACCGGGGGAGAGCACACAGGGGGGCTATATACTGGGGGAGAGCACACAGGGGGGCTATATACTGGGGGAGAGCACACAGGGGGGCTATATACTGGGGGAGAGCACACAGGGGGGCTATATACTGGGGGAGAGCACACAGAGGGGCTATATACTGGGGGAGAGCACACAGGGGGGCTATATACCGGGGGAGAGCACACAGGGGGGCTATATACCGGGGGAGAGCACACAGGGGGGCTATATACCGGGGGAGAGCACACAGGGGGGCTATATACTGGGGGAGAGCGCACAGGGGGGCTATATACTGGGGGAGAGCACACAGGGGGGCTATATACTGGGGGAGAGCACACAGGGGGGCTATATACTGGGGGAGAGCACACAGAGGGGCTATATACTGGGGGAGAGCGCACAGGGGGACTATATACTGGAGGAGAGCGCACAGGGGGGCTATATACTGGGTGTAAGCTCCTCCTACCAGCAGCCAACCCACTAGAGAGTAAGCTCCTCCTTCCAGCCGCCAACCCACTAGAGTGTAAGCTCCTCCTACCAGCCGCCAACCCACTAGAGTGTAAGCTCCTCCTACCAGCCGCTAACCCACTAGAGTGTAAGCTCCTACCGGTTGCCAACCCACTAGAGAATAAGCTTCTCCTACTAGCCGCCGACCCACTAGGGTGTAAGTTCCTCCTACTAGCCGCCGACCCACTAGGGTGTAAGCTCCTCCTACTAGCCGCTGACCCACTAGGGTGTAAGCTCCTCCTTCCAGACAACCCAAATAGAGTGCAAGCTCCTGTGCTAGACTAACCCGCCCTGGCTCTCTATGCCGCTACTCACCAGATAGTCGTCGGGCCGGATGCCGAACAGCTCTCTGAAGTAACGGAAAGCTACGGGGGCGTAGGTCTTAAAGCGGAAATCGTTGTAATGGTGGGCGGGCGTAAGGTTACTGCCCTCGCTGTAAGAGGTAAACAAGGCAGGTGAGACGACATGTGAGCAGACTCCGCCTCCCCCCGGTCAGGGGGCCGCACTGGCACTACAGAAGGGAGGAGGAGGAGGAGGAGGAGCGCTGTGACCACTCACCCAGGGAAGAAAATGCTTTCCACCACATAGAAGTCCTGCATGAGGACATCCCTCTCGGGCTTGGTGCTGAGGCTGCCCACCGTGTGGGTGATGCCCAGCTGGATGGCCCCTTTAAGAGCAGACGATGTGGTCTGTGAAGGAAGAGAAGGCTCCAGTTACTACTCACCACAGAGGGCAGGGACCCATCACCCCCATCATCTTCTGCACCCACCTTCTTATATGTGGTCTCCCCCGTAGAGTCCACACCTCTGTGACCAATCTTCTTCATGGTGGGGACTCCCGGCTGAGCCGAGGGACCGGCCATCTGAGGGACACAGACAGGGTCACCCTAAGGAATCAATGGGCACCTATAGGGGCAAATACCAGTGCCACTCCCACCCTCCAGAGCTGCACTCACTATTCTGCTGGTGGGGTCACTGTGTACATACATTACTGATCCTGAGTTCTATCCTGTATTATCCTCCAGAGCTGCACTCACTATTCTGCTGGTGGGGTCACTGTGTACATTTATTACTGATCCCGAGTTCTATCCTGTATTATCCTCCAGAGCTGCACTCACTATTCTGCTGGTGAGGTCACTGTGTACATTTATTACTGATCCCGAGTTCCATCCTGTATTATACTCCAGAGCTGCACTCACTATTCTGCTGGTGAGGTCACTGTGTACATTTATTACTGATCCCGAGTTCCATCCTGTATTATACTCCAGAGCTGCACTCACTATTCTGCTGGTGAGGTCACTGTGTACATTTATTACTGATCCCGAGTTCTATCCTGTATTATCCTCCAGAGCTGCACTCACTATTCTGCTGGTGGGGTCACTGTGTACATACATTACTGATCCTGAGTTACATCCTGTATTATACTCCAGAGCTGCACTCACTATTCTGCTGGTGAGGTCACTGTGTACATTTATTACTGATCCTGAGTTCTATCCTGTATTATCCTCCAGAGCTGCACTCACTATTCTGCTGGTGGGGTCACTGTGATCCTGTGCTGCACACTCCTGGTACTCACCCCCATGCTGGCCTCTGATTGGTTGCTCCTCTTCATGGTGGGCGGTCCTGCAGACAGAAGAGACAGTCAGGATCCGCTCATTTATGATATACACAATAATGAGATGACAGTATTATACCCTTATAACCCCGCCCCCATTGTAATGATGTCACAAGGTCAGGTGTTAGGGGCCACTGCACCAACCACAGAGGGGTCAGGTGTAACCCCCTCACCTCAGGAAAGGCGCCACCTAGAGGTCACACAGAGTTAGAAACTCACAGGTAGGGCAGGAAGGAGACCGGACCCCTCTATCACTGTACCCTCCCCCCAGGCTTCCTGCCCCCTCTATCACTGTACCCTCCCCCCAGGCTTCCTGCCCCCTCTATCACTGTACCCTCCCCCCAGGCTTCCTGCCCCCTCTATCACTGTACCCTCCCCCCAGGCTTCCTGCCCCCTCTATCACTGTACCCTCCCCCCAGGCTTCCTGCCCCCTCTATCACTGTACCCTCCCCCCAGGCTTCCTGCCCCCTCTATCACTGTACCCTCCCCCCAGGCTTCCTGCCCCCTCTATCACTGTACCCTCCCCCCAGGCTTCCTGCCCCCTCTATCACTGTACCCTCCCCCCAGGCTTCCTGCCCCCTCTATCACTGTACCCTCCCCCCAGGCTTCCTGCCCCCTCTATCACTGTACCCTCCCCCCAGGCTTCCTGCCCCCTCTATCACTGTACCCTCCCCCCAGGCTTCCTGCCCCCTCTATCACTGTACCCTCCCCCAGGCTTCCTGCCCCCTCTATCACTGTACCCTCCCCCCAGGCTTCCTGCCCCCTCTATCACTGTACCCTCCCCCCAGGCTTCCTGCCCCCTCTATCACTGTACCCTCCCCCCAGGCTTCCTGCCCCCTCTATCACTGTACCCTCCCCCCAGGCTTCCTGCCCCCTCTATCACTGTACCCTCCCCCCAGGCTTCCTGCCCCCTCTATCACTGTACCCTCCCCCCAGGCTTCCTGCCCCCTCTATCACTGTACCCTCCCCCCAGGCTTCCTGCCCCCTCTATCACTGTACCCTCCCCCCAGGCTTCCTGCCCCCTCTATCACTGTACCCTCCCCCCAGGCTTCCTGCCCCCTCTATCCCTGTCCCCCCCCCTAGTCTCTGCAGTCTGACGAGTAGTTGTGAGGAGTTACTGGTTCAGGAGCAGGACACCAAGCAGGAAGCATGCCCACTATCATCCAGCACCCCCACACTGCACTCACAAGGTCTACACACCGAGCACAGAACAGCCCCTGCCAGCAACGCCCCCTAGAGGACAAGCTGCATGCTGCACTCTGGACTGCACATCCATGCAGATGGGAAGCCTGATACCTCTGTGAGAGATGAGAGCGCTGAGACCGCAGCAGAGACCGCAGAGAGCTAGAGAGAGGACGAGAATCCATAGCTGAGCTCAAGAGCTGACACTCTAAGGGCCCCACCGTGAGCGCTCATCTCCTATGGGGGGGGGGGTGTATGGAAATCCCAGGGGCCCAGACTATACGGGGAGGTGATCACAGGGGCCCAAACAATAGAGGGGAGGTACGAGAGGAATCACATGAGCCTGAACTATAGGGGGGAGTGCGGGGGGGATCCCAGGGGCCCAGACTATAGGGGGGAGTGCGGGGGGGGATCCCAGGGGCCCAGACTACAGGGGAGAGAGGGGATCCCAGGGGCCCAGACTACAGGGGAGAGAGGGGATCCCAGGGGCCCAGACTACAGGGGAGAGAGGGGATCCCAGGGGCCCAGACTACAGGGGAGAGAGGGGATCCCAGGGGCCCAGACTATAGGGAAGAGGGGATCCCGGGGGCCCAGAATATAGGGGAGAGGGGATCACAGGGGCCCCGGTGACAGGGAGGGGGGACCGGCACTGGTAGAACCTGAACCACAGGTGACGTGCGGCTCACATTCCTGACATGCGACGTGTCGCCGGTGATGTCATCGTTGTCACGGGGAACACGAGTCTCCAGCAGCAGATGAGCAGTCGGCGCCCGGTGCTGCCAAACAGGGAGGAATGCCGAGAATGTGGAGCCGGTGACTGCACCAACAGCCTGTGTGTGGGCCCCGCCCCCAGCCATTGCCAGAGCCCGGGGCCCCGCCCCCAACCAATCCCAGAGCAAGCACACCCCTCCCCCGCACTAACTGCCCCTTGCACCACCTACTCGGTTCTATAAGCCTGGAACAACCTGGCCCAAACCACCGGCCAGTCTGCCTTCCCAGTTTGCCCAGTTGAGGGGCAGATAGTTGAACTGGTGTCTATTTACCCCTGTGGGATCGACTACTCATGTCTGATCTCCCGAGCCCAAGGAGTACAGTCCCACAACTGCTGCATGCCGGCCCCCGTGTATTCTGTACCCCAGGACCGGCCCCTGGCACCACTCAGCACGGGGCCCCCGAGGGCGGCACTGGCACCACTCGGCCCGGGGCCCCCGAGGGCAGCACTGACATCACTCGGCCCAGAGCCCCCGAGGGCAGCACTGACACCACTCAGCCCGGGGCCCCCGAGGGCAGCACTGACACCACTCAGCCTGGGCCCCTGAGGGCAGCACTGACACCACTCAGCCCGGGGCCCCCGAGGGCAGCACTGACACCACTCAGCCTGGGCCCCTGAGGGCGGCACTGACACCACTCGGCCCGGGGCCCCTAAGGGCAGCACTCACACCACTCGGCCCGGGGCCCCCGAGGGCAGCACTGGCACCACTCGGCCCGGGGCCCCTGAGGGCAGCACTGACACCACTCGGCCCGGGGCCCCTGAGGGCAGCACTGACACCACTCGGCCCGGGGCCCCCGAGGGCAGCACTGGCACCACTCGGCCCGGGGCCCCCGAGGGCAGCACTGACACCACTCAGCCCGGGGCCCCCGAGGGCAGCACTGACATCACTCGGCCCAGAGCCCCCGAGGGCAGCACTGACACCACTCAGCCCGGGGCCCCCGAGGGCAGCACTGACACCACTCAGCCTGGGCCCCTGAGGGCAGCACTGACACCACTCAGCCCGGGGCCCCCGAGGGCAGCACTGACACCACTCAGCCTGGGCCCCTGAGGGCGGCACTGACACCACTCGGCCCGGGGCCCCTAAGGGCAGCACTCACACCACTCGGCCCGGGGCCCCTGAGGGCAGCACTGACACCACTCGGCTCGGGGCCCCTGAGGGCAGCACTGACACCACTCGGCCTGGGCCCCTGAGGGCAGCACTGACACCACTCGGCCCGGGGCCCCTGAGGGCAGCACTGACACCACTCAGCCTGGGCCCCTGAGGGCAGCACTGACACCACTCAGCCTGGGCCCCTGAGGGCAGCACTGACACCACTCGGCCCGGGGCCCCTGAGGGCAGCACTGACACCACTCGGCCCGGGGCCCCTGAGGGCAGCACTGACACCACTCAGCCTGGGCCCCTGAGGGCAGCACTGACACCACTCAGCCTGGGCCCCTGAGGGCAGCAGTGAGCCCTCCAGGCCTCAGCCCCATGTCCAGGCTCCTCGGTACACAAGCCCCGCCCCCGCAGAGCCCCTCTTACCTGGGCTGGTGCCCCCCACATGCTCCGCGGCTGCCGCTTCCATCTTAGTCCTCGGGCTCCGCAGTCAGCTCCGGGATGGGGCCCATAAACAATCCACAGGCCGGGGCCCTACAGTCCGCCGACGTTACACGGGGCCCCCGGGTCCACACTCAGCGTTATATCCAAGTACGTGGGGCCCCTCCAGTACAGAAGAGCCCGCGACCTCCCTCAGGCCTCGGCTGCCGAGATGTAACGACGAATCCTGGGCGGCGGCGTCTGGAGACCCTGCGGCTGATCGGTGACGCGCGGTGTAGGCCGGGAGCGCCCCGGTGCCACTAACAAACAATTCCTTCGGTCGCGGTTTCCGATAGAAGCGCATGCGCAAAGCGCGTAATTAGAGAGGCGGAGCAAGTGACGCACAACGTGCCCTGCAAAACCGCTCCTTCCCGTGACGTAGCAGCTTGTACACGTGACCCGGAAGCACATAGCAATAATAACTTGGCGGTACACGGGGCGGGCCTAGAAGCTGCACATGACCGCCTTGCTGTTATGGCAACGAGTCCGTAATTCTTAGCAACTGACCTGTGCTATAGTGATGGGTGAAAAGCCCCATATATTGTAATGGTATCAATACAGCAAGCCCCCATAATCGTATCTATACAGAGAGCCCCCATAATAGTATCTATACAGAGAGCCCCCCCATAATAGTATCTATACAGAGAGCCCCCCCCCATAATAGTATCTATACAGAAAGCCCCCCATAATAGTATCTATACAGCGAGCCCCCCCATAATAGTATCTATACAGCGAGCCCCCCCATAATAGTATCTATACAGAGAGCCCCCCCATAATAGTATCTATACAGAGCCCCCCCATAATAGTATCTATACAGAGAGCCCCCATAATAGTATCTATACAGAGAGCCCCCCATAATAGTATCTATACAGAGAGCCCCCATAATAGTATCTATACAGAGAGCCCCCCCCATAATAGTATCTATACAGAGAGCCCCCATAATAGTATCTATACAGAGAGCCCCCCATAATAGTATCTATACAGAGAGCCCCCATAATAGTATCTATACAGCGAGTCCCCCCCATAATAGTATCTATACAGAGAGCCCCCCCCATAATAGTATCTATACAGAGAGCCCCCCCCCCATAATAGTATCTATACAAAGAGCCCCCCATAATAGTATCTATACAGAGAGCCCCCCATAATAGTATCTATACAGCGAGCCCCCATAATAGTATCTATACAGAGAGCCCCCATAATAGTATCTATACAGCGAGCCCCCATAATAGTATCTATACAGAGAGCCCCCCATAATAGTATCTATACAGAGAGCCCCCATAATAGTATCTATACAGAGAGCCCCCCATAATAGCATCTATACAGAGAGCCCCCATAATAGTATCTATACAGAGAGCCCCCCATAATAGTATCTATACAGAGAGCCCCCCCCCATAATAGTATCTATACAGAGAGCCCCCATAATAGTATCTATACAGAGAGCCCCCCCATAATAATATCTATACAGAGAGCCCCCCCATAATAGTATCTATACAGAGAGCCCCCCATTATAGTATCTATACAGCGAGCCCCCATAATAGTATCTATACAGAAAGCCCCCCCATAATAGTATCTATACAGAAAGCCCCCCCCATAATCGTATCTATACAGCGAGCCCCCATAATAGTATCTATACAGAGAGCCCCCATAATAGTATCTATACAGAGAGCCCCCATAATAGCATCTATACAGCGAGCCCCCATAATAGTATCTATACAGAGAGCCCCCCCATAATAGTATCTATACAGAGAGCCCCCCCATAATCGTATCTATACAGAGAGCCCCCCCATAATAGTATCTATACAGAGAGCCCCCCCATAATAGTATCTATACAGAGAGCCCCCCATTATAGTATCTATACAGAGAGCCCCCCCATAATAGTATCTATACAGAGAGCCCCCATAATAGTATCTATACAGAAAGCCCCCCATAATAGTATCTATACAGAGAGCCCCCCCATAATAGTATCTATACAGAAAGCCCCCATAATAGTATCTATACAGAGAGCCCCCCATAATAGTATCTATACAGCGAGCCCCCATAATAGTATCTATACAGAGAGCCCCCATAATAGTATCTATACAGCGAGCCCCCATAATAGTATCTATACAGAGAGCCCCCCATAATAGTATCTATACAGAGAGCCCCCATAATAGTATCTATACAGAGAGCCCCCCATAATAGCATCTATACAGAGAGCCCCCATAATAGTATCTATACAGAGAGCCCCCCATAATAGTATCTATACAGAGAGCCCCCCCCCATAATAGTATCTATACAGAGAGCCCCCATAATAGTATCTATACAGAGAGCCCCCCCATAATAATATCTATACAGAGAGCCCCCCCATAATAGTATCTATACAGAGAGCCCCCCATTATAGTATCTATACAGCGAGCCCCCATAATAGTATCTATACAGAAAGCCCCCCCATAATAGTATCTATACAGAAAGCCCCCCCCATAATCGTATCTATACAGCGAGCCCCCATAATAGTATCTATACAGAGAGCCCCCATAATAGTATCTATACAGAGAGCCCCCATAATAGCATCTATACAGCGAGCCCCCATAATAGTATCTATACAGAGAGCCCCCCCATAATAGTATCTATACAGAGAGCCCCCCCATAATCGTATCTATACAGAGAGCCCCCCCATAATAGTATCTATACAGAGAGCCCCCCCATAATAGTATCTATACAGAGAGCCCCCCATTATAGTATCTATACAGAGAGCCCCCCCATAATAGTATCTATACAGAGAGCCCCCATAATAGTATCTATACAGAGAGCCCCCCCCATAATAGTATCTATACAGAGAGCCCCCATAATAGTATCTATACAGAAAGCCCCCCATAATAGTATCTATACAGAGAACCCCCCCATAATAGTATCTATACAGAAAGCCCCCATAATAGTATCTATACAGAGAGCCCCCCATAATAGTATCTATACAGAGAGCCCCCCCATAATAGTATCTATACAGAGAGCCCCCCATAATAGCATCTATACAGGGAGCCCCCCATAATAGTATCTATACAGAGAGCCTCCCCATAATAGTATCTATACAGAAAGCCCCCATAATAGTATCTATACAGCGAGCCCCCCCATAATAGTATCTATACAGCGAGCCCCCCCATAATAGTAGCTATACAGAGAGCCTCCCCATAATAGTATCTATACAGAGAGCCCCCATAATAGTATCTATACAGCGAGCCCCCCCATAATAGTATCTATACAGAGAGCCCCCATAATAGTATCTATACAGAGAGCCCCCCCATAATAGTATCCGTACACAGAGTCTTCTATGGTGGATCGGGCACTAGCTGGGTGCTGCCTGCGGCTGGTGTGGGTGCAGGCTGATTGACAGCTCTGTTGCGTTGCCCTGGGTAATCTCTATGAAGCCCCGCCCCCTCAGCGCCGTACAGAATCAGACACAATACGCAGCTCCATCTCCTGCTGTTTAATAATGTTCGTGTCCCATAAGTATGTGCCCCCCCTCCCCCCACCACGTCTGCACCAGCTGCAGCTCACACCGGCAGGGTCAGTCTGCTGAGGGTAAAGGTCGTCAGTCTATGAAGCTGCTCGTCCAGCGCCTTCCGATCCCCGTCATTTGTGATGATCCAATCAAATGTGACCCCGCTGTCCAGGCCGCACTCCGACTCCGCGTCATCCACCTCTGTAGAGAAAGGCTGGGTCAGTGCTGGGACCAGTGCGGGGGAGGGGGGCAGAACGGGATAGGGGTGGGGTCTCACCTCTGGGGAAAAGCGGGGGCAGGGGCAGGGTCTCACCCATCCTCTGGGGCACAGCAGGGGCGGGGACTCACCCATCCTCTGGGGCACAGCAGGGGCGGGGACTCACCCATCCTCTGGGGCACAGCAGGGGCGGGGACTCACCCATCCTCTGGGGCACAGCAGGGGCGGGGACTCACCCATCCTCTGGGGCACAGCAGGGGCGGGGACTCACCCATCCTCTGGGGCACAGCAGGGGCGGGGACTCACCCATCCTCTGGGGCACAGCAGGGGCGGGGACTCACCCATCCTCTGGGGCACAGCAGGGGCGGGGACTCACCCATCCTCTGGGGCACAGCAGGGGCGGGGACTCACCCATCCTCTGGGGCACAGCAGGGGCGGGGACTCACCCATCCTCTGGGGCACAGCAGGGGCGGGGACTCACCCATCCTCTGGGGCACAGCAGGGGCGGGGTCTCACCTGGGGTGTACACCTATCCTCTGGGGCACAGCAGGGGCGGGGTCTCATCCATCCTCTGGGGCACAGCAGGGTTGGGGACTCATCCATCCTCTGAAGCACAGCAGGGGCGGGGTCTCACCTGGGGTGTACACCTAACCTCTGGGGGACAGCGGGGGCGGGGTCTCACCTGGGGTGTACATCTATCCTCTGGGGCACAGCGGAGGCGGGGTCTCACCTGGGGTGTACATCTATCCTCTGGGGCACAGCGGGGGCAAGGTCTCACCGGGGGTGTACATCTATCCTCTGGGGCACAGCAGGGGCGGGGTCTCATCCATCCTCTGGGGCACAGCAGGGGCGGGGTCTCAACTGGGGTGTACACCTATCCTCTGGGGCACAGCAGGGGCGGGGTCTCATCCATCCTCTGGGGCACAGCAGGGGTGGGGACTCATCCATCCTCTGAAGCACAGCAGGGGCGGGGTCTCACCTGGGGTGTACACCTAACCTCTGGGGCACAGCGGGGGCGGGGTCTCACCTGGGGTGTACATCTATCCTCTGGGGCACAGCGGAGGCGGGGTCTCACCTGGGGTGTACATCTATCCTCTGGGGCACAGCGGGGGCAAGGTCTCACCTGGGGTGTACATCTATCCTCTGGGGCACAGCAGGGGCGGGGTCTCAACTGGAGTGTACATCTATCCTCTGGGGCACAGCAGGGGCGGGGTCTCATCCATCCTCTGGGGCACAGCAGGGGCGGGGTCTCACCTGGGGTGTACACCTAACCTCTGGGGCACAGCGGGGGTGGGGTCTCACCTGGGGTGTTCATCTATCCTCTGGGGCACAGCGGAGGCGGGGTCTCACCTGGGGTGTACATCTATCCTCTGGGGCACAGCGGAGGCGGGGTCTCACCTGGGGTGTACATCTATCCTCTGGGGCACAGCGGGGGCAAGGTCTCACCTGGGGTGTACATCTATCCTCTGGGGCACAGCAGGGGCGGGGTCTCAACTGGGGTGTACATCTATCCTCTGGGGCACAGCAGGGGCGGGGCCTCATCCTTCCTCTGGGGCACAGCAGGGGCGGGGTCTCACCTGGGGTGTACACCCATCCTCTGGACCTCCGCGTCTCTTCTGATGCCACCACACGGACGGTTTGCGTTACGTCGCCATAAGCCGCCCGGAACCAGTCCACGTCAGACCTACGTCGAGCGTCACTGATGATCTGGGGGAACAATGACCATGATTTGGAGAGCGCCACCTAGCGGCCACTTCCCGGGGTCTCCCCATCTCTTACCCACAGCGGGCGGCGCTCCCCCTCCACAATCAGCCGGCAGAAGAATCCGGGGTCGGAGCGCCTCTTCTCTTCCCCCCAGCGGATCATGTCCCCCCGGTAACGCTCCTTGTAGTCGCTGGCGTCCAGGAGGCGCTCATAGTCCAGGGCCCGCTCCTGCGGAGGACAAGCAGAGCTGTCAGGGGCCCAGAACAAGGGGGGCCCCAACAAGGGCCCGGGGGGACACTTACCAGAGCGTACTGCTGTTTCAGGGGTCCCGAGAGGCGCAGGATGGCACACAGATCCCCCCCTAAACTGAGAGACATTAGGAAGAGGGTTACAGGTCACCCCAACACTACACCCGGGACCCCACATACAGTATACAGCAGAGTGCCCCCTAATGACCATGTGACCCCCATCTCAGCAGAGTGCCCCCTAATGACCATGTGACCCCCATCTCAGCAGAGTGCCCCCTAATGACCATGTGACCCCCCCCACATCTCAGCAGAGTGCCCCCTAATGACCATGTGACCCCCATCTCAGCAGAGTGCCCCCTAATGACCATGTGACCCCCATCTCAGCAGTGCCCCCTAATGACCATGTGACCCCCCCATCTCAGCAGAGTGCCCCCTAATGACCATGTGACCCCCCATCTCAGCAGAGTGCCCCCTAATGACCATGTGACCCCCATCTCAGCAGAGTGCCCCCTAATGACCATGTGACCCCCCCCATCTCAGCAAAGTGCCCCCTAATGACCATGTGACCCCCCCATCTCAGCAGAGTGCCCCCTAATGACCATGTGACCCCCCATCTCAGCAGAGTGCCCCCTAATGACCATGTGACCCCCATCTCAGCAGAGTGCCCCCTAATGACCATGTGACCCCCCATCTCAGCAGAGTGCTCCCTAATGACCATGTGACCCCCATCTCAGCAGAGTGCCCCCTAATGACCATGTGACCCCCCATCTCAGCAGAGTGCCCCCCTAATGACCATGTGACCCCCCCACATCTCAGCAGAGTGCCCCCTAATGACCATGTGACCCCCATCTCAGCAGAGTGTCCCCTAATGACCATGTGACCCCCATCTCAGCAGAGTGCCCCCTAATGACCATGTGACCCCCATCTCAGCAGAGTGCCCCCTAATGACCATGTGACCCCCCCATCTCAGCAGAGTGCCCCCTAATGACCATGTGACCCCCCCATCTCAGCAGAGTGCCCCCTAATGACCATGTGACCCCCCCATCTCAGCAGAGTGCCCCCTAATGACCATGTGACCCTCATCTCGGCAGAGTGCCCCCTAATGACCATGTGACCCCCCCATCTCAGCAGAGTGCCCCCTAATGACCATGTGACCCCCCCATCTCAGCAGAGTGCCCCCTAATGACCATGTGATCCCCCATCTCAGCAGAGTGCCCCCCAATGACCATGTGACCCCCATCTCAGCAGAGTGCTCCCTAATGACCATGTGACCCCCATCTCAGCAGAGTGCCCCCTAATGACCATGTGACCCCCATCTCAGCAGAGTGCCCCCTAATGACCATGTGACCCCCATCTCAGCAGAGTGCCTCCTAATGACCATGTGACCCCCCCATCTCAGCAGAGTGCCCCCTAATGACCATATGACCCCCATCTCAGCAGAGTGCCCCCTAATGACCATGTGACCCCCATCTCAGCAGAGTGCCCCCTAATGACCATGTGACCCCCATCTCAGCAGAGTGCCCCCTAATGACCATGTGACCCCCCCCATCTCAGCAGAGTGCCCCCTAATGACCATGTGACCCCCCCATCTCAGCAGAGTGCCCCCCAATGACCATGTGACCCCCATCTCAGCAGAGTGCCCCCTAATGACCATGTGACCCCCCATCTCAGCAAAGTGCCCCCTAATGACCATGTGACCCCCCCATCTCAGCAGAGTGCCCCCTAATGACCATGTGACCCCCCATCTCAGCAGAGTGCCCCCTAATGACCATGTGACCCCCATCTCAGCAGAGTGCCCCCTAATGACCATGTGACCCCCCCCATCTCAGCAGAGTACCCCCTAATGACCATGTGACCCCCCCCCATCTCAGCAGAGTGCCCCCTAATGACCATGTGCCCCCTAATGACCATGTGACCCCCCCCATCTCAGCAGAGTGCCCCCTAATGACCATGTGCCCCCCAATGACCATGTGACCCCCCCATCTCAGCAGAGTGCCCCCCAATGACCGCTCTCTGCCCCCGGGTCACCTCTCCCGCAGCCGCTCGGTGATATAATCCTTCCCAGATTTCCTCTTCCCGCTAAAGATGAAAACCAACCGGGGAGCCGCCATTACTGTCGGAGGACGGAGCCCCGCCTCCCGACCGGCACACAGCGAGCAGACACGCCCCCTAAGATAACACTAGACACCATAGAACCGCCCCCATACCGGGACCGCCGATTTTCGCCCCGCCCACTTTCTAAGGTAACCAAGTGAGCCCGCCCACTGCTCACTGTCACGCCATCCGCCCGAGAGGCGGAAGTCACCGCATGTAAACACGGGAGCCAGAGCAACCAATCAGAGAGCAGGGATCGCCGCTCATAGGGAGGAGCTACAAGTGTTTCTCATTGACACCGCCCACCTGTTCTCCAGACCTTTTTCACCCCAGACCCCTCTATCCCCCTCCCAAACCTCAGACTCCTCTATCCCCCTGCTAGACTCCTCCCAAACCCCAGACTCCTCTATCCCCCTCCCAAACCCCAGACCCCTCTATCCCCCTCCCAAACCCCAGACCCCTCTATCCCCCTCCCAAACCTCAGACTCCTCTATCCCCCTCCCAAACCCCAGACCCCTCTATCCCCCTCCCAAACCTCAGACTCCTCTATCCCCCTCCCAAACCCCAGACTCCTCTATCCCCCTCCCAAACCCCAGACCCCTCTATCCCCCTCCCAAACCCCAGACCCCTCTATCCCCCTCCCAAACCTCAGACTCCTCTATCCCCCTCCCAAACCCCAGACCCCTCTATCCCCCTCCCAAACCTCAGACTCCTCTATCCCCCTCCCAAACCTCAGACTCCTCTATCCCCCTCCCAAACCTCAGACTCCTCTATCCCCCTCCCAAACCCCAGACTCCTCTATCCCCCTCCCAAACCTCAGACTCCTCTATCCCCCTCCCAAACCTCAGACTCCTCTATCCCCCTCCCAAACCTCAGACTCCTCTTTCCCCCTCCCAAACCTCAGACTCCTCTTTCCCCCTCCCAAACCCCAGACCCCTCTATCCTTCTCCCAGACTCCTCTATTCACCCTCCTAGATTCCTTCTAAACCCCAGACCCCTCTATCCCCCTCCCAAACCCCAGACCCCTCTATCCCCCTCCAGACTCCTCTATCCCCTCCAGGCCCCTCTCAAACCCGACTCCTCTATCCCCCTCCCAAACCCGACTCCTCTATCCCCCTTCTATCCCCCTCCCAGACCCCTCTATCCCCCTCCTAGACTCCTCCCAAACCCCAGACCCCTCTATCCCCCTCCCAGACCCCTCTATCCCCCTCCTAGACTCCTCCCAAACCCCAGACTCCTCTATCCCCCTCCCAAACCCCAGACCCCTCTATCCCCCTCCCAAACCCCAGACTCCTCTATCCCCCTCCTAGACTCCTCCCAAACCCCAGACTCCTCTACCCCCCCCAAACTCCAGTCTCCTCTATCCCCCCCAAACCCCTAGACTCCTCTATCCCCCCCAAACCCCTAGACTCCTCTATCCCCCTCCCCAAACTCCAGACTCCTCTATCCCCCCCAAACCCTAGACTCCTCTATCCCCCCCAAACCCCTAGACTCCTCTATCCCCCTCCCAAACCCCTAGACTCCTCTATCCCTCCTCTATCCCCCTCCCAAACCCCTTTATCCCCCTCCCAAACCGCAGACTCCTCTATCCCCCTCCCAAACCCCTCTATCCCCCTCCCAAACCCCAGACTCCTCTATCCCCCCTCTATCCCCCTCCCAAACCCCAGACTCCTCTATCCCCCTCCCAAACCCCAGACCCCTCTATCCCCCTCCCAAACCCCAGACTCCTCTTTCCCCACTCTATCCCCCTCCCAAACCCGACTCCTCTATCCCCCCTCTATCCCCCTCCCAAACCCCAGACTCCTCTATCCCCCCTCTATCCCCCTCCCAAACCTCAGACTCCTCTATCCCCCTCCCAAACCTCAGACTCCTCTATCCCCCTCCTAGACTCCTCCCAAACCCCAGACTCCTCTATCCCCCTCCTAGACTCCTCCCAAACCCCAGACTCCTCTATCCCCCTCCTAGCATCCTCTATCCCCCTCCTAGACTCCTCCCAAACCCCAGACTCCTCTATCCCCCCAAACTCCAGTCTCCTCTATCCCCCCAAACTCCAGACTCCTCTATCCCCCCCAAACCCTAGACTCCTCTATCCCCCCAAACCCCTAGACTCCTCTATTCCCCTCCCAAACCCCTAGACTCCTCTATCCCTCCTCTATCCCCCTCCCAAACCCCAGACTCCTCTATCCCCCTCCCAAACCCCTCTATCCCCCTTCCAAACCCCAGACCCCTCTATCCCCCTCCCAAACCCCAAACCCCAGACTCCTCTTTCCCCCCCTCTATCCCCCTCCCAAACCTCAGACTCCTCTATCCCCCTCCCAAACCTCAGACTCCTCTATCCCCCTCCTAGACTCCTCCCAAACCTCAGACTCCTCTATCCCCCTCCCAAACCTCAGACTCCTCTATCCCCCTCCTAGACTCCTCCCAAACCTCAGACTCCTCTATCCCCTACCCAAACCTCAGACTCCTCTATCCCCCTCCCAAACCCCAGACTCCTCTATCCCCCTCCCAAACCCCAGACTCCTCTATCCCCCTCCCAAACCCCAGACTCCTCTATCCCCCTCCCAAACCTCAGACTCCTCTATCCCCCTCCCAAACCTCAGACTCCTCTATCCCCCTCCCAAACCTCAGACTCCTCTATCCCCCTCCCAAACCCCAGACTCCTCTATCCCCCTCCCAAACCCCAGACTCCTCTATCCCCTCCCAAACCCAACTCCTCTATCCCCCTCCCAAACCCCAGACTCCTCTATCCCCCTCCCAAACCCCAGACTCCTCTATCCCCTCCCAAACCCGACTCCTCTATCTCCCTCCCAAACCCCAGACTCCTCTATCCCCCTCCTAGACTCCTCCTAAACCAGACCCCTCTATCCCCCTCCTAGACTCCTCCCAAACTCCAGACTCCTCTATCCCCCTCCCAAACCCCTCTATCCCCCCTCCCAAACCCCAGACCCCTCTATCCTTCTCCCAGACTTCTCTATCCCCCTCCCAGACTCCTCTATTCACCCTCCTAGATTCCTTCTAAACCCCAGACCCCTCTATCCCCCTCCCAAACCCCTCTATCCCCCTCCCAAACCCCAGACCCCTCTATCCCTCTCCAGACTCCTCTATCCCCTCCAGACCCCTCTCAAACCTCAGACTCCTCTATCCCCCTCCCAAACCCGACTCCTCTATCCCCCTCCCAGACCCCTCTATCCCCCTCCCAAACCCCAGACTCCTCTATCCCCCTCCCAAACCCCAGACCCCTCTATCCTTCTCCCAGACTTCTCTATCCCCCTCCCAGACTCCTCTATTCACCCTCCTAGATTCCTTCTAAACCCCAGACCCCTCTATCCCCCTCCAGACTCCTCTATCCCCTCCAGACCCCTCTCAAACCCCAGACTCCTCTATCCCCCTCCCAAACCCGACTCCTCTATCCCCCTTCTATCCCCCTCCCAAACCCCAGACTCCTCTATCCTCCTCCTAGCATCCTCTATCCCCCTCCAGACCCCTCCCAAACCCCAGACTTCTCTATCCCCCTCCCAAACCCCCCTATCCCCCTCCCAAACCCCTCTATCCCCCTCCCAGACCCCAGACCCCTCTATCCCCCTCCCAAACCAAACCCCAGACTCCTCTATCCCACTCCTAGACTCCTCCCAAACCCCAGACTCCTCTATCCCCCTCCCAAACCCCAGACCCCTCTATCCCCCTCCCAAATCCCAGACGCCTCTATCCCCCTCCCAGACTCCTCTATCCCCCTCCCAGACTCCTCTATCCCCCTCGCAAACTCCTCTATCCCCCCTCACAGACTCTTCTATCCCAGTCCAGACTCCTCTATCCCCCTCCCAGACTCCTCTATCTCCCTCCCAAACCCGACCCTATCCCCCCTCCAGACTCTTCTATCCCCCCTCCCAGACTCCTCTATCCCCCTCATAAACCCCAGACTCCTCTATCCCCCTCCCAGACTCCTTTATCCCCCCTCCAGACCCCTTTCATCCCCCTCCCAAACCCCAGACTCCTCCTGTAAGGGGGGGGGGGGGCGAACCTGCACCCAGCAGACGTAGATGTGGATCAGGATTTGTGAGCAGGTGTAAATCACGATAAATGAGGCGCAGGAGGAGGCCCTCCCTCAATGGCAGGCATACCTCTATGTCTTCCTCCAGACCCCTCTCTATCTCTTCCTACGGGGGTCCTTTATCTCCCCAGACCCCTCTACCTCCTCCTCCAGGGGTCCCTCATCTCCCCCAGACCCCTCTATCTCATCCTCCCTGGATCCTTCATCTCCCCCAGACCCCTCTATCTCTTCCTTTGGGGGTCCTTCATCTCCCCCAGACCCCTCTATCTGTTCCTCCGGGGGTCCTTTATCTCTTCCTCCAGACCCCTCTATCTCTTCCTCCGGGGGGTCCTTCATCTCCCCCAGACCCCTCTATCTCTTCCTCTGGGGGTCCTTCATCTTCCCCAGACCCCTCTATCTCTTCCTCCTTCATCTCCCCCAGAACCCTCTATCTCTTCCTCCCTGGATCCTTCATCTCCCCCAGACCCCTCTATCTCTTCCTCCGGGGGTCCTTTATCTCCCCCAGACCCCTCTCTTTCTTCCTCCCTGGATCCTTCATCTCCCCCAGACCCCTCTCTCTCTTCCTCCCTGGATCCTTCATCTCCCCCAGACCCCTCTATCTCCTCCTTCGTGGGTCCTTCATCTCCCCCTGACCCCTATCTCTCTTCCTCCGGGGGTCCTTCATCTCCCCCAGACCCCTCTATCTGCTCCTTCGTGGGTCCTTCATCTCCCCCAGGCCCCCCTCTCTCTTCCTCCGGGGGTCCTTCATCTCTCCCAGAAACCTCTATCTCTTCCTCCGGGGGTCCTTCATCTCTCCCAGACCCCTCTATCTCTTTCTCCAGGGGTCCTTCATCTCCCCCAGACCCCTCTCTCTCTTCCTCCCGGGGTCCTTCATCTCCCCCAGAACCCTCTATCTCTTCCTCCGGGGGTCCTTCCTCTCCCCCAGAACCCTCTATCTCCTCCTTCAGGGGTCCTTCATCTCCCCCAGAACCCTCTATCTCCTCCTTCGTGGGTCCTTCCTCTCCCCCAGAACCCTCTATCTCCTCCTTCGGGGGTCCTTCATCTCCCCCAGACCCCTCTCTCTCTTCCTCCCTGGATCCTTCATCTCCCCCAGACCCCTCTATCTCCTCCTTCGTGGGTCCTTCATCTCCCCCTGACCCCTATCTCTCTTCCTCCGGGGGTCCTTCATCTCCCCCAGACCCCTCTATCTGCTCCTTCGTGGGTCCTTCATCTCCCCCAGGCCCCCCTCTCTCTTCCTCCGGGGGTCCTTCATCTCTCCCAGAAACCTCTATCTCTTCCTCCGGGGGTCCTTCATCTCTCCCAGACCCCTCTATCTCTTTCTCCAGGGGTCCTTCATCTCCCCCAGACCCCTCTCTCTCTTCCTCCCGGGGTCCTTCATCTCCCCCAGAACCCTCTATCTCTTCCTCCGGGGGTCCTTCCTCTCCCCCAGAACCCTCTATCTCCTCCTTCGGGGGTCCTTCATCTCCCCCAGAACCCTCTATCTCCTCCTTCGTGGGTCCTTCCTCTCCCCCAGAACCCTCTATCTCCTCCTTCGGGGGTCCTTCATCTCCCCCAGAACCCTCTATCTCTTCCACCTTCGGGGGTCCTTCATCTCCCCCAGAACCCTCTATCTTTTCCACCTTCGGGGGTCCTTTATCTACCCCAGAACCCTCTATCTCTTCCACCTTCGGGGGTCCTTCATCTCCCCCAGAACCCTCTATCTCTTCCTCCAGGGGGTCCTTCATCTCCCCCAGACCCCTCTATCTCTTCCTCCGGGGGTCCTTCATCTCCCCCAGACCCCTCTCTCTCTTCCTCCGGGGGTCCTTCATCTCCCCCAGAACCCTCTCTCTCTTCCTCCGGGGGTCCTTCATCTCCCCCAGAACCCTCTCTCTCTTCCTCCGGGGGTCCTTCATCTCCCCCAGAACCCTCTATCTCTTCCTCCGGGGGTCCTTCATCTCCCCCAGAACCCTCTATCTCTTCCTCCGGGAGTCCTTCATCTCCCCCAGAACCCTCTATCTCTTCCTCCGGGGGTCATTTATCTCCCCCCGAACCCTCTATCTCTTCCTCCGGGGGTCCTTCATCTCCCCCAGACCCTTCTATCTCTTCCTCCGGGGGTCCTTCATCTCCCCCAGACCCCTCTCTCTCTTCCTCCCGGGGTCCTTCATCTCCCCCAGAACCCTCTATCTCTTCCTCTGGGGGTCATTTATCTCCCCCCGAACCCTCTATCTCTTCCTCTGGGGGTCCTTCATCTCCCCCAGACCCTTCTATCTCTTCCTCCGGGGGTCCTTCATCTCCCCCAGACCCCTCTATCTCTTCCTCCGGGGGTCATTTATCTCCCCCAGACCCCTCCTATCTCTTCCTCCGGGGGTCATTTATCTCCCCCCGAACCCTCTATCTCTTCCTCCGGGGGTCCTTCATCTCCCCCAGACCCCTCTATCTCTTCCTCCGGGGGTCATTTATCTCCCCCCGAACCCGCTATCTCTTCCTCCGGGGGTCCTTCATCTCCCCCAGACCCTTCTATCTCTTCCTCCGGGGGTCATTTATCTCCCCCCGAACCCTCTATCTCTTCCTCCGGGGGTCCTTCATCTCCCCCAGACCCCTCTATCTCTTCCTCCGGGGGTCCTTCATCTCCCCCAGACCCCTCTATCTCTTCCTCCGGGGGTCCTTCATCTCCCCCAGACCCCTCAGTTCCTTATTCTGACTCTTCTCCGGATTCTCCTACCCTCTTCCAGAGACCTCTGTCCTCCTTCTAGAACTGTATGTTGCCTCTTCCTTTCCTTCTGTCTCTTCTTCCAGACTCCTCTGTTCTCGTTCTGACTTCTTGCCTTGCGCCGCAGACCCCCTGTCACTACAGTAATTTGCGCAGGGAGCGCCCCACAGTGACAGAAACTGCAGCATTTTAACATTTTATTTCAAAAGTGCATTTAGTTCAGTGAGTTAAATTAAAATAGCAAACAGCATCAAACACACACAAAAAACCTAAGCGTAACTCAGTGTATGTAGGAGGAGAGAAGCAGTGAGTGCGTCCTCTGGTCAGGTGGGTGGCACAGGTGGCTGTGCCAGAGGAGGCAGAATATCTGCACGGCCTTTCCGAATACAATTGTCCCTTGTAGCTATTTCTGGATCATGGGGAGATTCTTCTGATTATATAAAGCTTGTAAAGAAAGACAAAAGAATGTAGGAGAAGAACAAGGGAAGAAGTGTGGAGGGAGAAGTAATAAAGACAGCAGTATGAAGGAAGGAGCAGGAAAGGGAAGAACAAGGGAAGAAGAAACGATTATAAAGACAGCAGTATGAAGGAAGGAGCAGGAAAGCGAAGAACAAGGGAAGAAGAAACAAGATTATAAAGACAGCAGTATGAAGGAAGAAGGAAGGAAGAAGCATAAAACAAAGACAGAAGTATGAAGGAAGGAGTAGGAAAGGGAAGAACAAGGGAAGAAGAAACAAGATTATAAAGACAGCAGTATGAAGGAAGAAGGAAGGAAGAAGCATAAAACAAAGACAGAAGTATGAAGGAAGGAGCAGGAAAGGGAAGAACAAGGGAAGAAGAAACAAGATTATAAAGACAGCAGTATGAAGGAAGAAGGAAGGAAGGAAGAAGCATAAAACAAAGACAGAAGTATGAAGGAAGGAGTAGGAAAGCGAAGAACAAGGGAAGAAGAAACGATTATAAAGACAGCAGTATGAAGGAAGGAAGGAAGAAGCATAAAACAAAGACAGAAGTATGAAGGAGAAGAACAAGTGAAGAAGTGTGGAGGGAAAATAAAGACAGCAGTATGAAGGAAGGAGCAGGAAAGGGAAGAACAAGGGAAGAAGAAACAAGATTATAAAGACAGCAGTATGAAGGAAGGAAGGAAGGAAGAAGCAAGAAAGACAGAAATATGAAGGAAGGAGCGGGAAAGGGAAGGAGAAGGGAAGAAGAAACAAGAAAGACAGAAGTATGAAGGAGAAGAAAGGAGGGAAGAAGGAGGAGCAGGAAAGGGAAGGAGAAGCAAGAAAGACAAGTATGAAGGAAGGAGCAGAAAAGACAGAAGGAGGAAGAAATGTGGCAGGAGAAGTAATAAAGCAAACAGCAATATGAAGGAAGAAGAAAGTAGGAAGGAAGTAAAGAGTCATGAAGGTGAAAGCACTATAAACAAAATAGCATAAAGGAAGCAGAAAAGAAGAACAAATATAAAGGAAAATGCAGTGCAGTAAAGAAGTAGTGTATAGGAAGAATCCTAAACAATTGCGAAACATAAAGGTATAATTAGTATAAGGAGCACAAAGGAAGAGGTAGGAAAAGGGAAGATGGAGAGGCACAAAGGAAGAACAGGAAGCATGAGGGAAGGAAGGGGAAGCATGGCGGATAGAAGGAGAAGCATCGCGGATGGAAGGGGAAGCAAGAAGGAGAGTGAAGGAAGAGGAAGCATGCGCATGGCGGATGGAAGGGGAAGCATGGCGGATGGAAGGGGAAGCAAGAAGGAGAGTGAAGGAAGAGGAAGCATGCGCATGGCAGATGGAAGGGAAAGCATGGCAGATGGAAGGGGAAGCATGGCAGATGGAAGGGAAAGCATGGCAGATGGAAGGGGATGCATGAGGGAAGGAACAGGAACCATGGCGGAGGGAAGGGGAAGCATGGCGGATGGAAGGGAAAGCATGGCGGATGGAAGGGGATGCATGAGGGAAGGAACAGGAACCATGGCGGAGGGAAGGGGAAGCATGGCGGATGGAAGGGAAAGCATGGCGGATGGAAGGGGAAGCATGAGGGAAGGAACAGGAAGCATGAGGGAAGGAAGAGGAAGCATGACGGATGGAAGGGGAAGCATGATGAAAGAAAGGAGAAGAGTGAAGGAAGAGGAAGCATGACGGATGGAAGGGGAAGCATGATGAAAGAAAGGAGAAGAGTGAAGGAAGAGGAAGCATGACGGATGGAAGGGGAAGCATGGCGGATGGAAGGGAAAGCATGGCGGATGGAAGGGAAAGCATGGCGGATGGAAGGGAAAGCATGGCGGATGGAAGGGAAAGCATGGCGGATGGAAGGGAAAGCATGGCGGATGGAAGGGGAAGCATGAGGGAAGGAAGAGGAAAGCATGGCAGATGGAAGGGAAAGCATGGCGGATGGAAGGGGAAGCATGAGGGAAGGAAGGGGAAGCATGAGGGAAGGAAGAGGAAGCATGGCAGATGGAAGGGGGAGCATCATGGAAGAAAGGAGAGGAGTGAAGGAAGAGGAAGCACGATGGATGGAAGAGGAAGCATGATGGATGGAAGGGGAAGCATGATGGATGGAAGGGGAAGCATGATGGATGGAAGGGGAAGCATGAGGGAAGGAAAAGGAAGCATGGCGGAAGAAAGGAGAAGAGTGAAGGAAGAGGAAGCATGATGGATGGAAGGGGAAGCATGGCGGATGGAAGGGGAAGCATGGCGGAAGAAAGGAGAAGAGTGAAGGAAGACGACACACGAAGGAAGTAGAGCTGTGAAATAAAGAGATGCACAGAGGGAGGAAAGGGCAGCATGGAGGACAGATATGTCTCCTCTTCTGGCTAATAGTGACCTTCCCAGATCGTGCCCTGTGGGTCCATCCTTACCGCCTGTGTACACAAGACTATCCAGCTAACATGTCTTCTCGGCCCACAGCAGCCATACATTAAAGTATCTGGAGTGTGTGATCCATAGCTGGTCTGTAGGCGCTATGGAGGTGTACACCTTCATGTCTGCACTCGTCTTTGAATGTCTCCGCACCCAGACTTCCATATTCTGCCGCTGTTAGAACAGGTTACTGGTATGAAATGCTACTATCCTACAACTACTTTCCGTCATCTTGGCACAAAAAGGATCAAAAATAAAATAAAATACAAGACAAAAACACAGCAAAGTCCTAAGAACAAAATGGAAAACTGGAGAGGACGATTGCGACGTAGGACGGACCCGAGTGAGGGATGGGACATCAGATCCACACAGTCACCAGTGTTATATCCCTTTAAGCAAAGAAAGTCCAAAAATACGTCACATGACCATAAACAGCTAGAACTATAAGAGGAGTGTGACTGCAATACGGCAACAAGCAACACATCAGCCTCTTCCTGAGTCTTAGGTCTTCTGACCGTGAAATGCCACCTCACCCCAGACCATGGAGATCACTGTGACTGGTGAAGATCTAGTACTGCCTGGGGGCATTATGATGGTCGTCCTGCTCATGGTGGGGGTAGTCCCTCTGTCTTCTCTCTTCTTCATGTTTGTCATTGCCATGCTTATCCTTCCCTTTTTTATACTTGTGGTGATCTCCGTGTTTATGGTGGTCTTTATCATATTTGTAGTGGTAGTCTCCATCTCTGTGATCTTTAAGCTTATCCTTGCCTTCTTTATATTTGTGGTGGTAGTCCCCATCCCTGTCATGTTTGTGGTGGTCTTTGTCATACTTGTGGTGGTAGTCCCCATCCCTGTCATGTTTATGGTGGTCTTTGTCGTACTTGTTGTGGTGGTCCCCATCCCTGCCATCTCCATGCTTATCCTTGCCCTCTTTATACTTGTGGTGATAGTACCCATCCCTGGGATCTCCATGTTTATAGTAGTCTTTGTTATATTTGTGGTGGTCTTTGTCTCCATCATTGGCATCTCCATGCTTATGGTGGTCTTTATTATACTTGTGGTGGTAGTCTCCGTCATTGGCCTCTCCATGCTTGTGGTGGTAGTCTCTATCCCTGTCATATTTATGGTGGTCATTGTTATACTTGTGGTGGTAGTCTCCATCAGTGGCATCTCCATGTTTCTGATGGTGTGTGTCATATTTATGTTGGTAATGCCCATCACTGTCCTTGGCTTGTTTATTCTTTTCACTGTAATTTCCATGTTGGTCCTTGCCATACTTCTGGTGGTAGTTCCTGGGATCGCCCTTAGATTTACCATGTTTGTGGTGATGGTCTCTATCTCTGCCCTCTTTATCTTCACGTTGGTGGTGAGCCTTTGGTGAGTAATGCTGAATGGGTCCTTGGTGATTTTTGTGGAGGTCAGGTTGTATGTGGTCACCATCTGTCCATGATTTCTGATCAGTGTGTCTCTGTGATGACTGATAACGCTTGTTGTTGGTGTCTTTCTCACGCTTCTTTAAGTAATGTTCATAGTTTGCGTCTTCCTTTTGTTTATCCGAGTTCTTACATTTATACTTGTCGGATTCTTTGAAAGACTTCTTGTATGTATTTTCATGTCCAGGAATGTTGGGGTTGTGGTTATGTTTGCCTTGGTTTTGTTTCTTCCAGTCTTCTTGATATTCCTTATGAAAGTGGTGACCACTGTGGTGGTGCCCTGCAGGTCTTTCGTCAGGCTTTGCGTAAGAATATTTGGACTTTTCAGAATGGCCGCCATGATTATGAAATGAGCCACTCTTCTTATCATTGTGTTTGTGGTCAGATTCTTCTTTATAGTGCGTTTCTACAGACCAGGGCTTGTGCTGTTTCATAGGTTTGAAATCATGGGAGTCTACATGGTGGGCGGTTCTTGTGATGTTGTCTATGGGGAGTCTGTCATATGAGTAGTTGAAGCCCTGGTCATAAGTCTTCTCCAGTTTTCCAGCGGGTTTTTGATATTTGTTGGTTTTATGTTGCACATCCTTCTTTGCATATCTACATGGGGAATTAAGACCTGGAAAACGTTATTAGAGGAAGTACCATTGACTAATCAGACAAGACTAATAATAATCTAGTTTGCAGGCTCTGGAGCATGATACTAGGGAAGAGGAGGGCATGATGACCCCAGGCAGCAGCAAGCTGCTAGTAGTGGTCACTTAAAGAGGGAAAGTTGGGAATTTTGTCTATGGGGGTAATCCAAGCACTGTCCGCTGTAATGGCCGTCTATGCCTATGGGGGTAATGTGCAGCTCTGAGCACTGTAAAGACCATCTATATCTATGGGGTAATGTGGAGCTCTGACCTCTGTAAAGACCATCTTTATCTATGGGGTAATGTGGAGCTCTGACCTCTGTAAAGACCATCTATATCTATGGGGTAATGTGGAGCTCTGACCTCTGTAAAGACCACCTTTATCTATGGGGTAATGTGGAGCTCTGACCTCTGTAAAGACCATCTACATCTATGGGGTAATGTGGAGCTCTGACCTCTGTAAAGATAATCAATATCTATGGGGGTAATGTGGAGCACTGAAGAGACTGTCTCTTTCTATGCAGGTAATGTGGAGCTCTGAGCACTGAAGAGACTGTCTCTTTCTATGCAGGTAATGTGGAGCTCTGAGCACTGAAGAGACTGTCTCTATCTATGCAGGTAATTTGGAGCTCTGAGCACTGAAGAGACTGTCTCTTTCTATGCAGGTAATGTGGAGCTCTGAGCACTGAAGAGACTGTCTCTTTCTATGCAGGTAATGTGGAGCTCTGAGCACTGAAGAGACTGTCTCTTTCTATGCAGGTAATGTGGAGCTCTGTCCACTGTAAAAATATAATATAACATCAGTCAACAACGAATTTGGGACCTGAAGCAATGTGATTATGAAAGCAGACAGAAGACAACCAAACGTTTAGTTCTCGGACACAACCAACTCACCTTTTCTTAGTGGCGGCTTCTCCAAAGAAGCTGGTGTAGACATATCTCTCAAAGTCATCCACAATGTCATCATTTCCTGTCTCTTTTCTGGCCAGATCTTCCAGGAAATCCTCTACATCATCCACAAAGTCCTTAAAGCGGATCTTGTGGTGAGAGAAGTGAGGCCCCTCAAAGAAGCCATCAAGAAGGGGCATGAGCTCGGGCAGGTGCTCCGATAGCTGGGTCTTGGCCAGGTAGTTCAGCAGGACCTTCTCAAAGTGGGCCCTCTCCACAGGCTTCAGCTCCACGCTGAACAGGTCCATCCCATCCTTCCGAGCGCAGTCCTCCAGGCCAGAACATCCCAGAGGAACCCGATACTGATGGTCTGAAAGTTTTTTCCAGAACTTGTTGTGGTCATGGTGCCGATGGTCCTTCCCTTTCTCACTGTCATCTCGTCTCTTGTGACTGTCTGTAAATTCCTTCTGTCCCTTCCTAGGATGGAATCCCTCCCTGGCTTCTTCTCCCTGGTGATGCCGACCCTGCCTCTCGGGACTGTCATGGCGGTGGTGCACGGCAGAGTCTTTGCTCCGGTGTTCTCTGGCCTTGTTTTTCCAGTGGTCTTTCTCCTCTGGGATCTCGGCTCCAGCTTTCTCCCCTTCCCAGTGCCGCTGCTTCCTGTCCTTCCAGTGTTTGTCCTCATGTTTTTTGCTCCTCCATTCCTCATGCTGGGTCTCTGGCTGACTTTCTTCTGTCCATCGCTTGCTGTGCTCTTTGTCATGCTTGTGATGAGCCTTCCTGGGGTCTCCTCCAGGAGTGGAGGTGTCTGATGTCTTGCTGTACTTGTCAGGCTTCTTCCACTCCTTATGACCATGGTCTCTCCTTAGTTCTCCCACCTGCTCCTTCCTCCTCTGCGCGTGTTCCACATACGTCTTCTCCCACGTTTCTGATCTTTGAGCCTCCATGGCCAGCCTGTTGCTCACCTCCGAGAGCCTTTCTTGGAGTAACTTCTCGTCCTCAGCTTCTGTAGTTTTTGCCACTAGATTTTCTAGATCTTGCCTGATGGTCGCCACCAACAGCCGTTGTTTATCCAGTTCCTGACGCAGCATTTGGGACTCGGCCACCAAGGTCTCCTTCTGAGCCAAGAAGCCTTCGATCTGCTTCCTGAAGGAATCCAGGTCCACCTTCAGCTGGGAGTTCTCCACCACAAGAGCTTCCTTGTCCACATGGCTGCCTTCCAGGGCTTCCAGCTTCTCCTGCACATTTTGCAGCTCCTCCTTGGCAGACAAATGGGCGGTCTCTTCTTTTAGGAGGGCATCCTTAAGCCTGACGTTCTCTTCTGTCAGTCTTGTATGCGGAGGTCCTGGAGTGACCTTCTCCCCATCACTGACGGACAGCAGAGTTTCTAAGTCCTCTTTCTGTGCCTGTAAATGCAAACACCGATCCTCCATAAGTATTACACAGAAATGACAATCAGCAACCTCCCTGGGGCGTACCCCTTACCGTCCTCCCAGGGATTCCCCAATATAAATAGGTACAAAACACACAGAACAGCTCTGGGTGATTAGACATAAAGTAAAAGCAGAAAGATGAGTGCGGCTCTGGAGGATTAGACATTATATACCAGCAGAATGGTGAGTGCAGCTCTGGAGGATTAGACATTATATACCAGCAGACTAGAGAGCGCAACTCTGGAGGTAACTGGAGAATAAGACAATATAACAGAGGAACAGTGAGCGCAGCTCTGGAGGTGACAGGAGGATTAGACATGATGTAACAGCAGAATGATGAGTGCTGCTGTGGAGGTGAGAGTTTGGCCCGTGATATAGTTCAGGAGGAATCTGGTAATACAAGTGATCTGGATGGGGTTGTCTAGCGCGGGTTGTGTCTATACTGTGGGGTCTCACATGCTGAGAGCAGATAACCTGCAGTACACAGAACGGTGACACATCACATGGGGTCTGGTGACCTGTAGCTTGGCCTGCATGTGCCGGATCTCCTGGTTTTCCTTGGCAACCTTGTCTAGGAGGCCGCTCATAACCTGCAGGCTGCTGGGATCCCCGGTGAACTGGTCTGCATGCTGCGTGATCCACGCCTGGTCAAGAGGAGAAGACAGATCAAGAGTGAGTGCATCCCCCCTCCAAACCACAGACCAGAATACAGGGGCCCCCCGCAGACACAAACACAGGGGCCCCCGCAGACACACACACAGGGGCCCCCCGCAGACACACACACAGGGTCCCCCGCAGACACACACACAGGGTCCCCCGCAGACACACACAGGGGCCCCTGCAGACACAAACACAGGGGCCTCCACAGACACACACACAGGGGCCCCCCGCAGACACACACACAGGGTCCCCCGCAGACACACACACAGGGGCCCCCGCAGACACACACACAGGGGCCCCCGCAGACATACACACAGGGTCCCCTGCAGACACACACACAGGGGCCCCTGCAGACACACACAGGGGCCCCTGCAGACACACACACAGGGGCCCCTGCAGACACACACAGGGGCCCCCCGCAGACACACACACAGGGGCCCCCCGCAGACACACACACAGGGGCCTCCGCAGACACATACACAGGGGCCCCCCGCAGACACAAACACACACAGGGTTCCCCGCAGACACACACACAGGGGCCCCTGCAGACACACAAACACAGGGGCCCCCGCAGACACACACACAGGGGCCCCTGCAGACACACAAACACAGGGGCCCCCGCAGACACACAAACACAGGGGCCCCCGCAGACACACACACAGGGGCCCCCGCAGACACAAGCCGCATACAGAGGCCCCACAGAGAGCAGTGTATGGAGATCTCCTTTCAGCTGGGACACTCACCTGGATGTCGGAGATGATTTGTGGTGGCTGCCCATCTCCCACCTTCATGCTGCGGGACACTACAGTCTGAGTTGAATCTGGGTGGGAGAGAGACTGATGAGTGCACGTCATACTCCTCCCTGCACTCACTATACATACTCCTCCCTGCACTCACTATACATGGAGATGGGATGAGTGCACGTCACATACTCATCCCTGCACTCACTATACATAGAGGAGACTGTAAGGAGTGCACGTCACATACTCCTCCCTGCACTCACTATACATAGAGGAGACTGTAAGGAGTGCACGTCACATACTCCTCCCTGCACTCACTATACATAGAGGAGACTGTAAGGAGTACACGTCACATACTCCTCCCTGCACTCACTATACATAGAGGAGACTGTAAGGAGTACACGTCACATACTCCTCCCTGCACTCACTATACATAGAGGAGACTGTAAGGAGTTCACGTCACATAGTCCTCCCTGCACTCACTATACAGGGAGGAGACTGGGATGAGTGCACGTCACATACTCCTCCCTGCACTCACTATACATGGAGGAGACGGGGATGAGTGCACGTCACATACTCCTCCCTGCACTCACTATACATGGAGGAGACGGGGATGAGTGCACGTCACATACTCCTCCCTGCACTCACTATACATGGAGGAGACTGTAAGGAGTGCACGTCACATACTCCTCCCTGCACTCACTATACATAGAGGAGACTGTAAGGAGTGCACGTCACATACTCCTCCCTGCACTCACTATACATGGAGGAGACTGTAAGGAGTGCACGTCACATACTCATCCCTGCACTCACTATACATGGAGGTGACTGTAAGGAGTGCACGTCACATACTCCTCCCTGCACTCACTATACATAGAGGAGACTGGGATGAGTGCACGTCACATACTCATACCTGCACCCACTATACATGGAGGAGACTGGGATGAGTGCACGTCACATACTCCTCCCTGCACTCACTATACATGGAGGTGACTAAGGAGTGCACGTCACATACTCCTCCCTGCACTCACTATACATAGAGGAGACTGTAAGGAGTGCACGTCACATACTCCTCCCTGCACTCACTATACATAGAGGAGACTGTAAGGAGTGCACGTCACATACTCCTCCCTGCACTCACTATACATGGAGGAGACTGGGATGAGTGCACGTCACATACTCATCCCCGCACTCACTATACATGGAGGAGACTGTAAGGAGTGCACGTCACATACTCCTCCCTGCACTCACTATACATAGAGGAGACTGTAAGGAGTTCACGTCACATAGTCCTCCCTGCACTCACTATACAGGGAGGAGACTGGGATGAGTGCACGTCACATACTCCTCCCTGCACTCACTATACATGGAGGAGACTGGGATGAGTGCACGTCACATACTCATCCCTGCACTCACTATACATGGAGGTGACTGTAAGGAGTGCACGTCACATACTCCTCCCTGCACTCACTATACATAGAGGAGACTGGGATGAGTGCACGTCACATACTCCTCCCTGCACTCACTATACATAGAGGAGACTGGGATGAGTGCACGTCACATACTCATACCTGCACTCACTATACATGGAGGAGACTGGGATGAGTGCACGTCACATACTCCTCCCTGCACTCACTATACATGGAGGTGACTAAGGAGTGCACGTCACATACTCCTCCCTGCACTCACTATACATGGAGGAGACTGGGATGAGTGCACGTCACATACTCCTCCCTGCACTCACTATACATGGAGGAGACGGGGATGAGTGCACGTCACATACTCCTCCCTGCACTCACTATACATGGAGGAGACTGGGATGAGTGCACGTCACATAATCCTCCCTGCACTCGCTATACATGGAGGAGACGGGGATGAGTGCACGTCACATACTCCTCCCTGCACTCACTATACATGGAGGAGACTGGGATGAGTGCACGTCACATACTCCTCCCTGCACTCACTATACATAGAGGAGACTGTAAGGAGGGCATGTCACATACTCCTCCCTGCACTCACTATACATAGAGGAGACTGTAAGGAGTGCACGTCACATACTCCTCCCTGCACTCACTATACATAGAGGAGACTGTAAGGAGTGCACGTCACATACTCCTCCCTGCACTCACTATACATAGAGGAGACTGTAAGGAGTTCACGTCACATACTCCTCCCTGCACTCACTATATATAGAGGAGACTGTAAGGGGTGCACGTCACATACTCCTCCCTGCACTCACTATACATGGAGGAGACGGGGATGAGTGCACGTCACATACTCATACCTGCACTCACTATACATGGAGGAGACTGGGATGAGTGCACGTCACATACTCCTCCCTGCACTCACTATACATGGAGGAGACGGGGATGAGTGCACGTCACATACTCCTCCCTGCACTCACTATACATAGAGGAGACTGTAAGGAGTGCACGTCACATACTCCTCCCTGCACTCACTATACATAGAGGAGACTGTAAGGAGTGCACGTCACATACTCATCCCTGCACTCACTATACATGGAGGAGATTGAACTCACCATCATCAGAAATGAAGCTGCCGCCTGTGGAGAGAATGATACTAAGTCAATGACCACAGAAATGAGAGAACTTCAATGCCGTCATGTGTCCCCAGAGCTCGTACAGCTGCCTAATATCCAGCCAGCAGGGGGCACTAGTCCTACCTCACCTGAGAAGACCAGAATGCCAATACAGAGGAGGCCGACAGCTGCAATGACCAATGTACTGAGGTTGGAGGAGGACCCGGCATCTGCGTCCTGCTGTGCTGCATCTCTGAACCCAGGGCCGACACTGACGGGGGGAGCCCCCCGGCCCACCCTCTTCCTGAGACCCTCCACGTCATCCTCACTGCTGGAGCAGCTCACTTCCTCTAGGTCCCCGCCTGCGGAGGTAGAATAAGGGGGCATGAGAGACACGAAGACAAGGCGCGGGGGGCACACGGGGTGAGGAAGCCGGGCACTAATGTCAGGAGGAGGCCGCACAAGCCACAGCAATGCCATGCAGCACCTGGTCCACTAGCCGAGCGCTGACCCCAGGTCCTCAGGCCGCCCAGTGACAAGGACGCGGGGAAGAGTTGTGCTAGTCTCTGAAAACAAATCTCTTCAAGACAAGAAGAAGATAGAGGGGCGGAGTTAGAGGTGAAGATTTCAGAATGAGGGGCGTGCTTGTCCATGCACTGATCAGAGGGGCGTGTGGTGCACCCTACGCTACTCACCCAGGGTGCCGGGCCCTCGGGGGCCCTCTGTGTCAGGAGGTGGCCCCGACTCCTCATCAGGCTTCTCAGGCTCCACAGTAAGCAACTCCTCCTGGGGTTTGGGGCCCTCACTGGGTTCCTGGTGGGCAAAATCCCCTTATATGACACTGATCTCTAGTCATGAACAACATGGCTGCCACACAGACTCTCCTGGTCTGATCTTACCGTGGAGGGCGGCTTCACATCCGGCAGCTGCGTGGTCTCCTGGTTGTCAGGGGGAGGGGCTGCTTCAGAGCCTGGAATGACAGACAAGACTAGTGAGACCCCACCCCTGTGTGGCTGCAGAACAGCAAACCTATCCCCCTTCAGGATCATCACCTGAAGCTGCAGCTTCCTCTTCTCCACCCTGGACCGCTCCCACCGTCTCCACTGCTAAACTCTGCAAAGAAAAAAAAACAGTCAGAGGAGGCGGGCCACCTCAGCACAGTCCTCACCCAATGGAGAAGGACCACCCCCGTGGAGAGAGGCGACCTCAGCACAGCCCTCCCCGATAGGGGAGAAGGACCACCCCCGAGGAGAGAGGCGACCTCAGCACAGCCCTCCCCGATAGGGGAGAAGGACCACCCCAAGGAGAGAGGCGACCTCAGCACAGCCCTCCCCGATAGGGGAGAAGGACCACCCCCGAGGAGAGAGGCGACCTCAGCACAGCCCTCCCCGATAGGGGAGAAGGACCACCCCAAGGAGAGAGGCGACCTCAGCACAGCCCTCCCCGATAGGGGAGAAGGACCACCCCCGAGGAGAGAGGCGACCTCAGCACAGCCCTCCCCGATAGGGGAGAAGGACCACCCCAAGGAGAGAGGCGACCTCAGCACAGCCCTCCCCGATAGGGGAGAAGGACCACCCCCGTGGAGAGAGGCGACCTCAGCACAGCCCTCCACCGATAGGGGAGAAGGACCACCCTTGAGGAGAGAGGCAACCTCAGCACAGCCCTCCCCCGATGGGGGAGAAGGACCACCCCCGAGGAGAGAGGCAACCTCAGCACAGCCCTCCCCGATAGGGGAGAAGGACCACCCCAAGGAGAGAGGCGACCTCAGCACAGCCCTCCCCGATAGGGGAGAAGGACCACCCCAAGGAGAGAGGCGACCTCAGCACAGCCCTCCCCGATAGGGGAGAAGGACCACCCCAAGGAGAGAGGCGACCTCAGCACAGCCCTCCCCAATAGGGGAGAAGGACCACCCCCGTGGAGAGAGGCGACCTCAGCACAGCCCTCCACCGATAGGGGAGAAGGACCACCCTTGAGGAGAGAGGCGACCTCAGCACAGCCCTCCCCGATAGGGGAGAAGGACCACCGCAAGGAGAGAGGCAACCTCAGCACAGCCCTCCCCCGATAGGGGAGAAGGACCACCCCCGAGGAGAGAGGCAACCTCAGCACAGCCCTCCCCCGATAGGGGAGAAGGACCACCCCCGAGGAGAGAGGCGACCTCAGCACAGCCCTCCCCGATAGGGGAGAAGGACCACCCCCGAGGAGAGAGGCGACCTCAGCACAGCCCTCCCCCGATAGGGGAGAAGGACCACCCCCGTGGAGAGAGGCGACCTCAGCACAGCCCTCCCCCGATAGGGGAGAAGGACCACCCCCGAGGAGAGAGGCGACCTCAGCACAGCCCTCCCCGATAGGGGAGAAGGACCACCCCCGTGGAGAGAGGCGACCTCAGCACAGCCCTCCACCGATAGGGGAGAAGGACCACCCTTGAGGAGAGAGGCGACCTCAGCACAGCCCTCCCCGATAGGGGAGAAGGACCACCCCCGAGGAGAGAGGCAACCTCAGCATAGCCCTCCCCCGATAGGGGAGGAGGACCACCCCCGAGGAGAGAGGCAACCTCAGCACAGCCCTCCCCCGATAGGGGAGAAGGACCACCCCCGAGGAGAGAGGCAACCTCAGCACAGCCCTCCCCCTATGGGGGAGAAGGACCACCCCCGAGGAGAGAGGCAACCTCAGCACAGCCCTCCCCCAATGGGGGAGAAGGACCACCGCCGAGGAGAGAGGCAACCTCAGCACAGCCCTCCCCCAATGGGGGAGAAGGACCACCGCCGAGGAGAGAGGCAACCTCCGCACAGCCCTCACCCAATGGAGGAGAAGTACCACCCCCGAGGAGAGATGTGGTGTCCCACTAGGGGTGTTACTGATACATACACCCTTTGCAAAAGTCTGTACGTTTTGTGGTCTTATTATGATGAAAGTGGTATTAAGGGTTGACCACTAAATGTTGCTGTATTGTGTATTAGTGTATGGAAGCTGCACAGCTGAAGGATAGCAAAGGGTTTTTGTGTTCATGTTTTACCAGAATCTGTAGACCAGTAGGATTTCTGCTTTCTTCTTTCCTATCACCTCTCCTCTCTCTTCTTCTATTGCACTCGTTTCACCCAATCACAGCGCACTACACAGACTGTAGAGGAAGTAAGTCACACAGGAGACAGGAAGAGCAGGTCAGTCTTAGCCAGTACCCCGCATGGGTAGGATGCAAGACAGTACACTGTTACCAACCTTCTCATAAGTACCTACACCAAGCCTATGCAGTGTTAAGCCTCTCAGGAGAGGACTAGCCAAAAGATAACCTCAACCTACGTCGAGAACAAGGAGAAGTAACAGAGCAGGACAGTATCCACTATAGAGCCACAGAGCCAGGAACTGATCCGGACATAGCAAAGTTGCAGTAAAACTATGAACTCTGTATCGCAGTGTCGGTGTCAGCAGGGAACCCTCAGCATTCCGCTCATCCCAGGTAACAAGGTCTGGGGCCTGTGTCACACATTAGTACGGTTCGGCCAAAGCTAGTGGGCATAAGGTGGTGTGAAGACACACAGGCACAGGTGTTCTTCTTCTTCTAAGTATTCTACCTCATCCTCCAACATCCCGGCAGAGCACACTACTACATGGGTTGAGACTCTCACGGCATCCTCCTCTCTGCTACTCTGCTTCTTGTATTACTCAGTACAACGCAACCAACAGGACTATATCCTATATTGCACTTATACTACAGATCTGGTCGTTCTATTGCCAAGTGTTTATTGGAACTTTGTCAAGTGTGTCTCAGAGACTGTATTTAAGGAAACCTCAGATTGCCTGTTTTGTATTACCTGCTGCACATTTACAAGTAGTAAATCAACTCAACTTTATTCAAAAAGTCTGTGATTATCCCCACCTACACAGCATCCACACCGCAACCTTGGGACACTTCCCCTTTCGGTGGGTGGGGGGGTCCTACTATCCGGAAGGGTCATTATACCACTCTGACCACCTGTGACTACACCATCTGTGACATTATCCCAAGGGACCCAGTAGCAGCCCGGCAGGACACAGACCATAGGGGAAAAGGGTACAACCGGCCTTACACACTAAAAGCAGGCGTGCCAACACACCTGTGTGCCCCCAGGCACTGGCATCACGTGACAACCCATTAAGGTCCGGCTGTATCTCAGCCATCCACCACAGGAGTGGCGTCACACTACAACAGCTAGCAAATGACCGTCCGTCCCTCCGATACCACACCTCCGGGGGTACACCAGAGAGAGGTAAGCTCAGCACAGCCCTCTCCCAATGGGGGAGAAGGACCACCCCAGAGGAGAGAGGCCACCTCAGCACAACCCTCACCCAATGGGGGAGAAGGACTGTCCCCGAGGAGAAAGGCTACCTCAGCACAGTCCTCACCCAATGAGGGAGAAGGACCACCCCCAAGGAGAGAGCCCCCATCAGCACAGCCATCAACCAATGAGGGAGAAGAACCGTCCCCTAGGAGAGAGGCCACCTCAGCATAGTCCTTACCCAATGGGGGACAATGACCACCCCCGAGGAGAGAGGCCCCCTCAGCACAGCCCTTATCTAATGTGGAAGAAGGACCACCCCCAAGGAGAGAGGCCCCCTCAGCACAGCCCTCTCCCAATGGGGGAGAAGGACCACACCAGAGAAGAGAGGCCACCTCAGCACAGTCCTCACCCAACAGAGGAGAAGGACCACCCCAAGGAGAGAGGCCACATCAGCACAGCCCTCACCAAATGTGGAAGAACAACCGCCCCTGAAGAGAGAGGCCACCTTAGCACAGTCCTCACCCAATGGGGAAAAAGGACCACCCCCGAGGAGAGAGCCCCCTCAGCACAGCCCTTACCCAATGGAGGACAATGACCACCCCCGAGGAGAGAGCCCCTTTAGCACAGCCCTCACCCAATGGGGGACAATGACCACCCCCGAGGAGATATGCCCCCTCAGCACAGCCCTCACCCAATGGGGGACAATGACCACCCCCGAGGAGAGATGCCCCCTCAGCACAGCCCTCACCCAATGGGGGAGATTACCGCCCCTGAGGAGAGAGGCCTGGCCAAGATCTCAAGGAAAATGTTAACCTCACAGAGACTTTAATAACAGTACAAGAGTGTAATAGGAGGATAAGATCAGGTATAGGAGCTCCTGACCCTACAACCTAGAGGATAGAATAGTGTTGGAGCGTAATACCGATATCAGTCACATGCAGGAGTATAGAGAGGTCACACATAGTGATATAGAGAGGGGTCACACATAGTGATATAGAGAGGGGTCACACATAGTGATATAGAGGGGGGTCACACATAGTGATATAGAGGGGTCACACAGTGATATAGAGAGGTCACACATAGTGATATAGAGAGGTCACACATAGTGATATAGAGAGGGGTCACACATAGTGATATATAGAGAGGTCACACATAGTGATATAGAGAGGGGTCACACATAGTGATATAGAGAGGGGTCACACATAGTGATATAGAGAGGGGTCACACATAGTGATATAGAGGGGTCACACATAGTGATATAAAGCGGTCATCCAAAGTCCCAGATGTATCAGCTCTCTGTCAGCGTCCACGCTCCTGAATCATCACGGCCCCATAGGAACTACAGCTGTGTCCCGCCTCACACACTGATTGGCTGAGCGGACATTTCTGAGTGGTGCCGCGACATCACAGGATTTGGAGCCCAGCTGGGACCATGAGCGGTGACGGTGCAATACGGGGCAGGTAACCAGGACGTCTTTATTATGATCCCACCACCTCCTGCCCCCCTGGATTTTTCACTGTTGCCCAGACTGCCCCTTTAAAGGACAACTCCAGCCCAAAGCATTTTTTAATATTACTTATGGAAAGTTAGACAAATTCCTGATGTACATTAATTATGGGAAATGCACATATAGGACTACACTCACCGGCCACTTTATTAGGTACACCTGTCCAACTGCACGTTACCACTTAATTTCTAATCAGCCAATCACATGGCGGCAACTCAGTGCATTTAGGCATGTAGACATGGTCAAGACAATCTCCTGCAGTTCAAACCGAGCATCAGTATGGGGAAGAAAGGTGATTTGAGGCCTTTGAACGTGGCATGGTTGTTGGTGCCAGAAGGGCTGGTCTGAGTATTTCAGAAACTGCTGATCTACTGGGATTTTCACGCACAACCATCTCTAGGGTTTACAGAGAATGGTCCGAAAAAGAAAAACCATCCAGTGAGCGGCAGTTCTGTGGGCGGAAATGCCTTGTTGATGCCAGAGGTCAGAGGAGAATGGGCAGACTGGTTCCAGCTGATAGAAAGGCAACAGTGACTCAAATAGCCAACCGTTACAGCCAAGGTAGGCAGAAGAGCATCTCTGAACGCACAGTACGGCCAACTCTGAGGCAGATGGGCTACAGCAGCAGAAGACCACCCGTTACCAGCATGGTGTACCTAATAAAGTGGCCAGTGAGTGTATTTCCCTTAATTTATTAGATCATGGAGACTTCAAATTCTATCAAAAACTGCGACGTCACGAATCAGGGTGTAATTCCTATGGAGTGTCCAGCACTGGGCGCAATATATGTAGAAGCCTATGGACTGTATTGAAGTATATGGGAGATATAACGTGCAATGTAATGTAATGTAAACTACACTTTATTGGTACTATGTGTATGGGATAATTTGGGGAGCAAGGACACTTACTCCCCCAATGGAGGTCACCGAGCAGGGAGGGAGAGAGGAGCCGGTGCATCTAACTACCTCCTCCCTCCCTCCCTGCTTGCTGCACTGGGACAGACAGACACTACTACTCCTCCCATCATCTGCTCATAGTATGAGCAGATAATGGGAGGAGTAGTACCAGGGAGATACCCAAAACCATGCCCCCCCCTCAGCCAAGAGCCCCCACCACCGACCCCACACCTGCCGCACAGCTGCTGCTTCTGACGCCTGCATCTTCCCAGCTCCCCCACGCACCCGCCGCCAGTAAGCTTATACATCTGGCCCCCTTGCTGGGAGGCTGGGGGTTTGTGATGGGGGGATGGGGGCTGGGAGGTTACTGGCGTTAGCCTTGCAGCCGGTGTGTGGAATGGCTGGGGGCCAGATATATAAGGTTACCGGCGGCGGCTGTGCGGCAGGCACGTGGGGTGGCTGGAGAGTCACTAGCGGCGGCAGCAGCTGTGCGGCAGGTGTGGGGTCAGTGGTGGGGGCTGTCAGT
Source organism: Dendropsophus ebraccatus (assembly GCA_027789725.1). Classification (NCBI taxonomy): domain Eukaryota; kingdom Metazoa; phylum Chordata; class Amphibia; order Anura; family Hylidae; genus Dendropsophus; species Dendropsophus ebraccatus. The sequence goes on from JAQFWZ010000059.1 coordinate 171,231, forward strand.
TGAGGAGGGGCTTGGTTCTCGGGATCTCCCTGGTACTACTTCTCCCATCATCTGCTCATACTATGAGAGTAGTAGTAGTGTCTATCTGTCCCAGTGCAGCAAGCAGGGAGGGAGGAGGTAGTTAGATGCACGACTCATCTCTCCCTCCCTGCTTGGGTCTCCTCCATTTAGGGAGCAAGTATCCTTGCTCCCCAAATTATCCCATACACATAGTACCAATAAAGTGTAGTTTACATTACATTACATCTCACATAGACTTCAATACAGTCCATAGGCTTCTACATATACAGCGCCCCCTGCTGGACACTCTATAAAAATTACATCCTGATTCGTGACGTCACGGTATTTGATAGAATTTGAAGTTTCTGCCTCTAGCGCACACACACAGCCTGGCTGGTACAGTCCTAGCGCATGCACACACACACACACAGCTTGGCTACCCGGTCCAAGGCCCCTCCACAGTTGGCTCTCTGAGTGGGGCCGAGCCTTGAGCCTGCGCTCTCTGGATGGGGGCCGAGCCTTGGGCCTGCGCTCTCTGGATGAGGGCCGAGCCTTGGGCCTGCGCTCTCTGGATGGGGGCCGAGCCTTGGGCCTGCGCTCTCTGGATGGGGGCCGAGCCTTGAGCCTGCGCTCTCTGGATGGGGGCCGAGCCTTGGGCCTGCGCTCTCTGGATGGGGGCCGAGCCTTGAGCCTGCGCTCTCTGGATGGGGGCCGAGCCTTGGGCCTGCGCTCTCTGGATGGGGGCCGAGCCTTGGGCCTGCGCTCTCTGGATGGGGGCCGAGCCTTGGGCCTGCGCTCTCTGGATGGGGGCCGAGCCTTGGGCCTGCGCTCTCTGGATGGGGGCCGAGCCTTGGGCCTGCGCTCTCTGGATGGGGGCAGAGCCTTGAGCCTGCGCTCTCTGGATGGGGGCCAAGCCTTGAGCCTGCGCTCTCTGGATGGGGGCCAAGCCTTGAGCCTGCGCTCTCTGGATGGGGGCCGAGCCTTGGGCCTGCGCTCTCTGGATGGGGGCCGAGCCTTGAGCCTGCGCTCTCTGGATGGGGGCCGAGCCTTGGGCCTGCGCTCTCTGGATGGGGGCCGAGCCTTGGGCCTGCGCTCTCTGGATGGGGGCCGAGCCTTGGGCCTGCGCTCTCTGGATGGGGTCGAGCCTTGGGCCTGCGCTCTCTGGATGGGGGCCGAGCCTTGGGCCTGCGCTCTCTGGATGGGGGCCGAGCCTTGGGCCTGCGCTCTCTGGATGGGGGCCGAGCCTTGAGCCTGCGCTCTCTGGATGGGGGCCGAGTCTTGAGAGTTTATTTAGTGAGAACCAGAGAAGTCAGAAGATTTTATCTGTATCTTTTTCAGGAAGGAACAGTGATTGGAAGCCCTCAAAGCCACTTTATCCAGATGGATACGGCAGACTGGTCACCCTGTCTCTGTATAATCAGTCTAGTGATGTCATTACTCATCCTGTCTCTGTATAATCAGTCTAGTGATGTCATCCTGTCTCTGTATAATCAGTCTAGTGATGTCATCAGTCACCCTGTCTCTGTATAATCAGTCTAGTGATGTCATCAGTCACCCTGTCTCTGTATAATCAGTCTAGTGATGTCATCAGTCACCCTGTCTCTGTATAATCAGTCTAGTGATGTCATTACTCATCCTGCCTCTGTATAATCAGTCTAGTGATGTCACCCTGTCTCTGTATAATCAGTCTAGTGATGTCACCCTGTCTCTGTATAATCAGTCTAGTGATGTCACCCTGTCTCTGTATAATCAGTCTAGTGATGTCATCAGTCATCCTGTCTCTGTATAATCAGTCTAGTGATGTCACCCTGTCTCTGTATAATCAGTCTAGTGATGTCATCCTGTCTCTGTATAATCAGTCTAGTGATGTCATCAGTCACCCTGTCTCTGTATAATAAGTCTAGTGATGTCATCACTCACCTTGTCTCTGTATAATCAGTCTAGTGATGTCACCCTGTCTCTGTATAATCAGTCTAGTGATGTCATCCTGTCTCTGTATAATCAGTCTAGTGATGTCATCCTGTCTCTGTATAATCAGTCTAGTGATGTCATCCTGTCTCTGTATAATCAGTCTAGTGATGTCATCCTGTCTCTGTATAATCAGTCTAGTGATGTCATCCTGTCTCTGTATAATCAGTCTAGTGATGTCATCAGTCACCCTGTCTCTGTATAATCAGTCTAGTGATGTCATCAGTCACCCTGTCTCTGTATAATGAGTCTAGTGATGTCATCAGTCACCCTGTCTCTGTATAATCAGTCTAGTGATGTCATCCTGTCTCTGTATAATCAGTCTAGTGATGTCATCCTGTCTCTGTATAATCAGCCTAGTGATGTCATCCTGTCTCTGTATAATCAGTCTAGTGATGTCATCCTGTCTCTGTATAATCAGTCTAGTGATGTCATCACTCACCCTGTCTCTGTATAATCAGTCTAGTGATGTCATCACTCACCCTGTCTCTGTATAATCAGTCTAGTGATGTCATCCTGTCTCTGTATAATCAGTCTAGTGATGTCATCAGTCATCCTGTCTCTGTATAATCAGTCTAGTGATGTCATCAGTCACCCTGTCTCTGTATAATCAGTCTAGTGATGTCATCAGTCACCCTGTCTCTGTATAATCAGTCTAGTGATGTCACCCTGTCTCTGTATAATCAGTCTAGTGATGTCATCAGTCATCCTGTCTCTGTATAATCAGTCTAGTGATGTCACCCTGTCTCTGTATAATCAGTCTAGTGATGTCATCCTGTCTCTGTATAATCAGTCTAGTGATGTCATCCTGTCTCTGTATAATCAGTCTAGTGATGTCATCAGTCACCCTGTTTCTGTATAATCAGTCTAGTGATGTCATCAGTCACCCTGTCTCTGTATAATCAGTCTAGTGATGTCATTACTCATCCTGCCTCTGTATAATCAGTCTAGTGATGTCATCCTGTCTCTGTATAATAAGTCTAGTGATGTCATCCTGTCTCTGTATAATCAGTCTAGTGATGTCACCCTGTCTCTGTATAATGAGTCTAGTGATGTCATCAGTCACCCTGTCTCTGTATAATCAGTCTAGTGATGTCATCAGTCACCCTGTCTCTGTATAATCAGTCTAGTGATGTCATCAGTCACCCTGTCTCTGTATAATCAGTCTAGTGATGTCATCAGTCACCCTGTCTCTGTATAATCAGTCTAGTGATGTCATCCTGTCTCTGTATAATCAGTCTAGTGATGTCATCAGTCACCCTGTCTCTGTATAATCAGTCTAGTGATGTCATCCTGTCTCTGTATAATCAGTCTAGTGATGTCATTACTCATCCTGCCTCTGTATAATCAGTCTAGTGATGTCATCCTGTCTCTGTATAATCAGTCTAGTGATGTCATCCTGTCTCTGTATAATCAGTCTAGTGATGTCATCAGTCACCCTGTCTCTGTATAATCAGTCTAGTGATGTCATCCTGTCTCTGTATAATCAGTCTAGTGATGTCATCAGTGATGACTATGTTTCAGTTGTGTGGTGCGGCTGCACAGTGGGTGGAGTCTGAGCAGTAATCGATGACATCACTGACATGTCGCTGTGGAGCGCTCTCTTACCTCTGCACTGGGTATCACCCAGTTATTCTCTGAGTCCCGACCCTCGTGACCCTGCGACATCCTTCACCCCAATATGGAGGATTGAGTCCTGCGGGGAAGAAACATCATGAAGCTCGTGGCCAACCATCACCCAAGTCCTACCTGACCGCATCCCGAGAAGCAAACCCTCAGCTCTGAGAACTAGAAGGCAAGCCTGCCATTCACTGACAGCAAGCAGAAGCGATGAGGATACCACAGAGGAGTCTGACCCTATAGAATCCATATCAGCCTGCTCGCTGATGGTTTCCAGGTACCAAAAGAAATGTAGGGGAGACAGCACATCCAAAGGAAATCTTCACTTTAATCACACCAGTGCAAGCAGCCACTCAAGCAGTGACGCCAATCATTTACCACCACAAAGGAGCAGAAAATGTATATAGTGTATATAGTGATGAGGGTATATAGTGATGAGGGTATATAGTGATGAGGGTATATGGTGTATATAGTGATGAGGGTATATAGTGTATATAGTGATGAGGGTATATGGTGTATATAGTGATGAGGCTATATAGTGTATATAGTGATGAGGGTATATGGTGTATATAGTGATGAGGGTATATAGTGTATATAGTGATGAGGCTATATAGTGATGAGGGTATATAGTGTATATAGTGATGAGGCTATATAGTGATGAGGGTATATAGTGTATATAGTGATGAGGCTATATAGTGATGAGGGTATATAGTGTATATAGTGATGAGGGTATATAGTGTATATAGTGACGAGGGTATATAGTGTATATAGTGATGAGGCTATATAGTGATGAGGGTATATGGTGTATATAGTGATGAGGGTATATAGTGTATATAGTGATGAGGGTATATGGTGTATATAGTGATGAGGGTATATAGTGTATATAGTGATGATGGTATAAAGTGTATATAGTGATGAGGGTATATGGTGTATATAGTGATGAGGCTATATAGTGTATATAGTGATGAGGGTATATGGTGTATATAGTGATGAGGGTATATAGTGATGAGGGTATATAGTGTATATAGTGATGAGGGTATATAGTGTATATAGTGACGAGGGTATATAGTGTATATAGTGATGAGGCTATATAGTGATGAGGGTATATGGTGTATATAGTGATGAGGGTATATAGTGTATATAGTGATGAGGGTATATGGTGTATATAGTGATGAGGGTATATAGTGTATATAGTGATGAGGGTATATAGTGTATATAGTGATGAGGCTATATAGTGATGAGGGTATATAGTGTATATAGTGATGAGGGTATATAGTGTATATAGTGACGAGGGTATATAGTGTATATAGTGATGAGGCTATATAGTGATGAGGGTATATGGTGTATATAGTGATGAGGGTATATAGTGTATATAGTGATGAGGGTATATGGTGTATATAGTGATGAGGGTATATAGTGTATATAGTGATGAGGGTATATAGTGTATATAGTGATGAGGGTATATGGTGTATATAGTGATGAGGCTATATAGTGTATATAGTGATGAGGGTATATGGTGTATATAGTGATGAGGCTATATAGTGTATATAGTGATGAGGGTATATGGTGTATATAGTTATGAGGGTATATGGTGTATATAGTGATGAGGGTATATAGTGTATATAGTGATGAGGCTATATAGTGATGAGGGTATATAGTGTATATAGTGATGAGGGTATATAGTGTATATAGTGACGAGGGTATATAGTGTATATAGTGATGAGGCTATATAGTGATGAGGGTATATAGTGTATATAGTGATGAGGGTATATGGTGTATATAGTGATGAGGGTATATAGTGTATATAGTGATGAGGGTATATAGGGTATATAGTGATGAGGGTATATGGTGTATATAGTGATGAGGGTATATAGTGTATATAGTGATGAGGGTATATAGTGTATATAGTGATGATGAGGGTATATAGTGATGAGGGTATATGGTGTATATAGTGATGATGGTATAAAGTGTATATAGTGATGAGGGTATATAGGGTTTATAGTGATGAGGGTATATAGTGTATATAGTGATGAGGGTATATAGTGTATATAGTGATGAGGCTATATAGTGATGAGGGTATATAGTGTATATAGTGATGAGGGTATATGGTGTATATAGTGATGAGGGTATATAGTGTATGTAGTGATGAGGGTATATAGTGTATATAGTGATGAGGGTATATAGTGTATATAGTGATGAGGGTATATAGTGTATATAGTGATGAGGGTATATAGTGTATATAGTGATGAGGGTATATAGTGTATATAGTGATGAGGGTATATAGGGTATATAGTGATGAGGGTATATAGTGATGAGGGTATATAGTGTATATAGTGATCAGGGTATATAGTGATGAGGGTATATGGTGTATATAGTGATGAGGGTATATAGTGTATATAGTGATGAGGGTATATAGTGTATATAGTGATGAGGGTATATAGTGTATATAGTGATGAGGGTATATAGTGTATATAGTGATGAGGGTATATAGTGATGAGGGTATATAGTGATGAGGATATATAGTGTATATAGTGATAAGGGTATATGGTGTATATAGTGATGAGGGTATATAGGGTATACAGTGATGAGGGTATATAGGGTATACAGTGATGAGGGTATATAGGGTATACAGTGATGAGGGTATATAGGGTATACAGTGATGAGGGTATATAGTGTATATATCAGGGGTGGAGCTTGTCGTGATGTCACTGCGGCCATTCAGAACCTGGAGAACCAGTCCGCTCTGTTTGTTTATGGTTCATTTTACTGTCAAATTCCTCCAAATGATCAGCGGGAGAGGAGACGGCTGTGCGGCTGCTGCCTGACACTGATCTGCCCCATCCACAGGCCGACGGCTGCATACAGCTGTATACAGATCTGAGGTCAGGGTGGGGTCAGGGACACAGCTGTATACAGATCTGAGGTCAGGGTCGGGTCAGGGACACAGCTGTATACAGATCTGAGGTCAGGGTGCGGTCAGGGACACAGCTGTATACAGATCTGAGGTCAGGGTGGGGTCAGGGAAACAGCTGTATACAGATCTCATGGTGCCTGATATCATGCACTATGCCAGCAGCTCCCCACTTGTTCTTCACCAGGGAATGACAGATGCAAGGTCACTCCTCCTACTGCTCCCATCATTGTGATTACTAAGCTGCACTGTGTATACACCTTTGACCACGCTCCTTCCTAGTTACAGCAGTGCGCTCCTCCCTCCCCCTGTACAGTTACAGCAGTGCGCTCCTCCCTCCCCCTGTACAGTTACAGCAGTGCGCTCCTCCCTCCCCCTGTACAGTTACAGCAGTGCGCTCCTCCCTCCCCCTGTACAGTTACAGCAGTGAAATCCTCCCTCCCCCTGTACAGTTACAGCGGTGCGCTCCTCCCTCCCCCTGTACAGTTACAGCAGTGCGCTCCTCCCTCCCCCTGTACAGTTACAGCGGTGCAATCCTCCCTCCCCCTGTACAGTTACAGCAGTGCGCTCCTCCCTCCCCCTGTACAGTTACAGCAGTGCGCTCCTCCCTCCCCCTGTACAGTTACAGCAGTGCAATCCTCCCTCCCCCTGTACAGTTACAGCAGTGCGCTCCTCCCTCCCCCTGTACAGTTACAGCAGTGCGCTCCTCCCTCCCCCTGTACAGTTACAGCAGTGCAATCCTCCCTCCCCCTGTACAGTTACAGCAGTGCGCTCCTCCCTCCCCCTGTACAGTTACAGCAGTGCGCTCCTCCCTCCCCCTGTACAGTTACAGCAGTGCAATCCTCCCTCCCCCTGTACAGTTACAGCAGTGCGCTCCTCCCTCCCCCTGTACAGTTACAGCGGTGCACTCCTCCCTCCCCCTGTACAGTTACAGCAGTGCAATCCTCCCTCCCCCTGTACAGTTACAGCGGTGCACTCCTCCCTCCCCCTGTACAGTTACAGCGGTGCACTCCTCCCCCTGTACAGTTACAGCGGTGCACCTCTCCCTCCTCCTGTACAGTTACAGCGGTGCGCTCCTCCCTCCCCCTGTACAGTTACAGCGGTGCGCTCCTCCCTCCCCCTGTACAGTTACAGCGGTGCGCTCCTCCCTCCCCCTGTACAGTTACAGAGGTGCGCTCCTCCCTCCCCCTGTACAGTTACAGAGGTGCGCTCCTCCCTCCCCCTGTACAGTTACAGCAGTGCGCTCCTCCCTCTGCCCTGTACAGTTACAGCAGTGCGCTCCTCCCTCCCCCTGTACAGTTACAGCGGTGCACTCCTCCCTCCCCCTGTACAGTTACAGCAGTGCACTCCTCCCTCCCCCTGTACAGTTACAGCAGTGCGCTCCTCCCTCTGCCCTGTACAGTTACAGCGGTGCACTCCTCCCCCTGTACAGTTACAGCGGTGCACTCCTCCCCCTGTACAGTTAGAGCGGTGCACTCCTCCTCCTTTACAGTTACAGCGGTGCACTCCTCCCTCCCCCTGTACAGTTACAGCGGTGCACCCCTCCCTCCTCCTGTACAGTTACAGCAGTGCACTCCTCCCTCCCCTGTACAGTTACAGAGGTGCGCTCCTCCCCCTGTACAGTTACAGCGGTGCACTCCTCCCCCTGTACAGTTACAGAGGTGCGCTCCTCCCCTTGTACAGTTACAGCGGTGCACTCCTCCCCCTGTACAGTTACAGCGGTGCACCCCTCCCTCCTCCTGTACAGTTACAGCAGTGCACTCCTCCCTCCCCTGTACAGTTACAGAGGTGCGCTCCTCCCCCTGTACAGTTACAGCGGTGCACTCCTCCCCCTGTACAGTTACAGAGGTGCGCTCCTCCCCCTGTACAGTTACAGCGGTGCACTCCTCCCCCTGTACAGTTACAGAGGTGCGCTCCTCCTCCTGTACAGTTACAGCGGTGCACTCCTCCCCCTGTACAGTTACAGCGGTGCGCTCCTCCCCCTGTACAGTTACAGCGGTGCACTCCTCCCCCTGTACAGTTACAGAGGTGCGCTCCTCCCCCTGTACAGTTACAGCGGTGCACTCCTCCCCCTGTACAGTTACAGCGGTGCACTCCTCCTCCTGTACAGTTACAGAGGTGCGCTCCTCCTCCTGTACAGTTACAGCGGTGCGCTCCTCCCCCTGTACAGTTACAGCGGTGCACTCCTCCCCCTGTACAGTTACTGTTGTAAACTCTTGATGCCCTCCTGCCAGAGCACAATGTCTTTGTGGTTACAGTTTGGGGAAGTGAGCGCACTCTGTGCACACGATGAGACAGCTGTGGAGGGTTGTCAAACGAGCTCATACAGATGTGATGCTCGGGGGGCACATACAGTTCATACCCTGCACACACGTACACATGCGGCACACACCAGCCCCCCCCGCCCCGCAAGCTTCAGTGTCTCCTCATAAAGGCTCCATCATCACTGCCTCTTCATCACTACTACACCATCATCACTGCCCCCTCATCACTACTACACCATCATCATTACTGCCCCCTCATCACTACTACACCATCATCATTACTGCCCCCTCATCACTACTACACATCATCATCACTGCCCCCTCATCACTACTACACCATCATAATCATCATCACTGCCCCCTCATCACTACTACACCATCATCATCATCACTGCCTCCGAATCACTACTACACCATCATCATCACTGCCTCCGAATCACTACTACACCATCATCATCACTGCCCCCTCATCACTACTACACCATCATCATCATCACTGCCCCCTCATCACTACTACACCATCATCATCATCACTGCCCCCTCATCACTACTACACCATCATCATCATCACTACTACACCATCATTATCATCACTGCCCCCTCATCACTACTACACCATCATCATCACTGCCCCCTCATCACTACTACACCATCATCATCATCATCATCACTGCCCCCTCATCACTACTACACCATCATCATTACTGCCCCCTCATCACTACTACACATCATCATCATCTCTGCCCCCTCATCACTACTACACCATCATCATTACTGCCCCCTCATCACTACTACACATCATCATCACTGCCCCCTCATCACTACTACACCATCATCATTACTGCCCCCTCATCACTACTACACATCATCATCACTGCCCCCTCATCACTACTACACCATCATCATCATCACTGCCCCCTCATCACTACTACACCATCATCATCATCACTGCCCCCTCATCACTACTACACCATCATCATCATCACTACTACACCATCATTATCATCACTGCCCCCTCATCACTACTACACCATCATCATCACTGCCCCCTCATCACTACTACACCATCATCATCATCATCATCACTGCCCCCTCATCACTACTACACCATCATCATTACTGCCCCCTCATCACTACTACACATCATCATCATCTCTGCCCCCTCATCACTACTACACCATCATCATTACTGCCCCCTCATCACTACTACACATCATCATCACTGCCCCCTCATCACTACTACACCATCATCATTACTGCCCCCTCATCACTACTACACATCATCATCACTGCCCCCTCATCACTACTACACCATCATAATCATCATCACTGCCCCCTCATCACTACTACACCATCATCATCATCACTGCCTCCGAATCACTACTACACCATCATCATCACTGCCTCCTCATCACTACTACACATCATCATCACTGCCCCCTCATCACTACTACACCATCATCATTACTGCCCCCTCATCACTACTACACATCATCATCACTGCCCCCTCATCACTACTACACCATCATAATCATCATCACTGCCCCCTCATCACTACTACACCATCATCATCATCACTGCCTCCGAATCACTACTACACCATCATCATCACTGCCTCCGAATCACTACTACACCATCATCATCACTGCCCCCTCATCACTACTACACCATCATCATCATCACTGCCCCCTCATCACTACTACACCATCATCATCATCACTGCCCCCTCATCACTACTACACCATCATTATCATCACTGCCCCCTCATCACTACTACACCATCATCATCACTGCCCCCTCATCACTACTACACCATCATCATCATCATCATCACTGCCTCCTCATCACTACTACACCATCATCATCACTGCCCCCTCATCACTACTACACCATCATCATCTCTGCCTCCTCATCACTACTACACCATCATCATCATCACTGCCCCCTCATCACTACTACACCATCATCATCATCATCACTGCCCCCTCATCACTACTACACCATCATCATCATCATCACTGCCTCCTCATCACTACTACACCATCATCATCATCATCATCATCACTGCCCCCTCATCACTACTACACCATCATCATCATCATCATCACTGCCCTTTCATCACTACTACACCATCATCACCATCATCTCTGCCCCCTCATCACTACTACACCATCATCACCATCATCTCTGACCCCTCATCACTACTACACCATCATCATCACTGCCTCCTCATCACTACTACACCATCATCATCACTACCCCCTCATCACTACTACATCATCACTGCCCCCTCATCACTACTACACCATCATCATCATCACTACCCCCTCATCACTACTACACCATCATCATCAATACCCCCTCATCACTACTACATCATCACTGCCCCCTCATCACTACTACACCATCATCATCACTGCCCCCTCATCACTACTACATCTTCATCACTGCCCCCTCATCACTACTACACCATCATCATCACTACCCCCTCATCACTACTACACCATCATCATCTCTGCCTCCTCATCACTACTACACATCATCATCACTGCCCCCTCATCACTACTACACCATCATCATCATCACTGCCCCCTCATCACTACTACACCATCATCATCACTGCCCCCTCATCACTACTACACCATCATCATCATCATCACTGCCTCCTCATCACTACTACACCATCATCATCATCATCATCATCATCACTGCCCCCTCATCACTACTACACCATCATCATCATCATCATCACTGCCCTTTCATCACTACTACACCATCATCACCATCATCTCTGCCCCCTCATCACTACTACACCATCATCACCATCATCTCTGACCCCTCATCACTACTACACCATCATCATCACTGCCTCCTCATCACTACTACACCATCATCATCACTACCCCCTCATCACTACTACATCATCACTGCCCCCTCATCACTACTACACCATCATCATCATCACTACCCCCTCATCACTACTACACCATCATCATCAATACCCCCTCATCACTACTACATCATCACTGCCCCCTCATCACTACTACACCATCATCATCACTGCCCCCTCATCACTACTACATCTTCATCACTGCCCCCTCATCACTACTACACCATCATCATCACTACCCCCTCATCACTACTACACCATCATCATCTCTGCCTCCTCATCACTACTACACCATCATCATCTCTGCCTCATCACTACTACACCATCATCATCATCATCATCACTGCCCCCTCATCACTACTACACCATCATCATCTCTGCCTCCTCATCACTACTACACCATCATCATCATCACTGCCTCTTCATCACTACTACACCATCATCATCATCACTGCCCCCTCATCACTACTACACCATCATTATCTCTGCCTCCTCATCACTACTACACCATCATCATCACTGCCTCCTCATCACTACTACACCATCATCATCATCACTACCCCCTCATCACTACTACATCATCATCACTGCCCCCTCATCACTACTACACCATCATCATCACTGCCCCCTCATCACTACTACACCACCATCACTGCCCCCGAATCACTACTACACCATCATCATCATCACTGCCCCCTCATCACTACTACACCATCATCATCACTGCCCCCTCATCACTACTACACCATCATCATCACTGCCCCCTCATCACTACTACACCATCATCATCACTGCCCCCGAATCACTACTACACCATCATCATCATCTCTGCCTCCTCATCACTACTACACCATCATCATCATCTCTGCCTCCTCATCACTACTACACCATCATCATCTCTGCCTCATCACTACTACACCATCATCATCATCATCATCACTGCCCCCTCATCACTACTACACCATCATCATCATCACTGCCTCTTCATCACTACTACACCATCATCATCATCACTGCCCCCTTATCACTACTACACCATCATCATCTCTGCCTCCTCATCACTACTACACCATCATCATCACTGCCCCCGAATCACTACTACACATCATCATCATCACTGCCCCCTCATCACTACTACACCATCATCATCATCACTGCCCCCTCATCACTACTACACATCATCATCATCTCTGCCCCCTCATCACTACTACACCATCATCATCACTGCCTCCTCATCACTACTACACATCATCATCATCTCTGCCCCCTCATCACTACTACACCATCATCATCACTGCCCCCTCATCACTACTACACAATCATCACTGCCCCTTCTTATTTATTTTTAATTTTTTGTTTTTTTTATATGACTCCAAACTCTACAATACAGACTCATATGTGAAAAAAACTTCATGTTCCCAAATTTAGCTTCTACCCCTTCGAAAATTCCCTCAAAAACACCCTGACAGCGCTGTATAATACACCCAGTTACAGTCCTGTCCCCTTTTTAAGTCCTGTGCTTTAATAGCCAAGAAATATTTCTGAAAATCGGGGAGAGCAATCCCCCCTCCCCCACTAACTGTGTCCATACTCCATATCTCGATCTGGCTTTTTTCCCACCCCAAACAAATTGATTCTATATTCTTGTCAGCCTCCTAAACCGCGATACAGTTATCCACACCGGTGAAGCATATAAAAAGTAAAGAATCTGAGGGAGAACTACCATCTTTATAATCGCAACTCCATCTGCAAATGAAACAAGAAGCCCGACCATATCCCCATTTATTCCTCAGCTTGTTACCCAGGGGCTGTAGCTTGGCTTCTATATACCTGTGTACGGATGACGGTCACTCCCAAGTATTCCAATGCCTCACTAGGCCCAGTAATTGAGACTGAGTGATTTACCTCGCTCCCATCACCTTCTAACACTAAAAGATACAAAACCAAAGTCATCAATAATACTCATAATTTTGGGGATACTCGATTTCTGATTCCTTAAAAAAAGCAAAATGTCATCAGCGTAAAGCAAAGAACGCTCCTCCACGCCAGCTATGCCAAACCCTTCCCACTCCTCTGAAGGTCGCATCTAAACAGCCAGCGCTTCGATGGAAAAAGCGAATAAGAGTGGCCACAGGGGGCACCCCTGCCTGCTTCCTCTATATAGAATGTGTACCCCTCCCCTACTGAAACCCTTGCCCTAGGCCCGGTATACAACAACTTCACCCACCTGATGAAATTTAGCACCAAGTCAAAGGCTTCCAACATCTTCCAAAGGACCCCCCATTCCACCCTGTCAAACGCCTTCATAGCATCCAAGGACAGGATGGAATGGGGGGTCCCGGACCCTAATTGGGCATTTGCAAAGGCTCTAATAATATTGTCGTAGATAGACCTGCCGGGAACGAAGCCTGTCTGCTCCCTCCCAATGCGCCACTCTCGCCAGCCTCTGGGCCAGTACTTTCACTATTAACTTATAGTCTGTATTTAAGAATGATATAGGGCGAAAAGCTTCTACATTCAGGGGGTCTTTATATAGATATTCTAGATATATCTAGATATTCGCCTCACACATTGAGGATTCATTAAAGGTTTCGTACAGTAATAGTTCAGAAAGATGACTGTATACCTTGAATGGCAGGCCGTCATTACCCGCTGCAGAGTGAGCTTGGGACCTATCAGCAGCCAGCGTCATTTCCTCTAGAGTAACAGGACTATTCAGCATCTCCTTCATGTCAGGGTCTGCTTTAGGAATGGGAAGACGACTTAAATAGTCCCCCATTTCCAATTCAGTAGCTGCATCGGAGGATTTATACAATTTTTTGTAGCCCATCGGGGTTATTAGTAACTATCCCCTGTGATCGTATAAGGCGGAGATAGAACTTCTTTCTTGCTGTGCCCTGATTATCCCTGCCAGTAACTTCCCCGCTTTACCAGCCCCAGCAAAGAATTTCTGTCCCTGAAAAAAAAACTTGTGTTGCGCTTTCTCAAACAAAACTTTCGAGTACTCCTCCTGGGCGTTTGTTACTTTATCCCCATGCTGGGGTGAAGGTGACTCACTAAATCCCCCTCAGCTATCTGTATGGCCTCTTCTAAGTTGGCCTGTCTATTGTGGAAGTCTTTCTTTTTCCATGAAATTTCTCTTAGAGTTTTTATTCACTTCCCAGAATGCTCTGGTCTCATCTGCCATTTTCTCCTTCTGATCCACAATAGAGCCAGTGCGGATGTCTCCTAAGGGATCTTCCTCTCACCCCGCCCCGAGACCACAGGAGAGTGATCACACACCGACCTGGATTCATATGACATGTCTCAAGGCAAAGTCATTACCAAAGAGTCTATCCTGGAGGCAGCCTCAAACGTCGTGCTAAAGCAAGAAAACGCCACCCTCTCCCCATAGAGATGTCTCCATACGTCCGTCAGGCCCGCCCCACCCATCAGACTCGCCAGGGCAGCAGGACTTCTATCTATCGTCTATCTTTCATTGGGTCCATAACCGCATTAAAATCTCCACATATGAACACAGGGAGAAGATCTCAGTTATAGATAAACTCAAATAAGTCCATAATGTGAGGTGAACGGGGGGGGCCCCCTTCACACGTCCGGAAAATCTGTCCGGATTTCCTATCAGGAAATCCGGACGGATTTCCGGACTCATAGACTAACATTAGACACGGACACCCTTCCGGATTTTTCCGGAAGGGTGTCCGTTCCGGAAAATAGGACCGGATTTTTTAGATCCTGTCCTATTTTCGTCCGGAAATCCGGCACGGACGCCCCCATAGAAGTCTATGGGAGCGCCGGAATCACGGGCATTTTCCTGATGTATATCAGGAAAGTGCCCGCGATTCCGGACTGGTAGAGAGCCAGCCCCGGCCGCCGTCCGATCACCCGCACACCCCCATCCCCCCCCGCACCGCATCGGTGCAGATCCCCCCCCCCCCGCCGCCGCCTAACCCCAGTACCCGCTAGCCCCCGACAACCACCCCGCGCCCCCATACCCGCCGCCACCGCTCACCACCGGAACACCGCCTGAACACACTGACCCGAACCCGGACCCCAACCTCGCGGCCCCGACAGAGCAGGATCCGGGACAGGTGAGATTACCCCTTAGGACTACTACTCCCACCATGCTCTGCTGGCAGGCCATGATGGGAGTTGTAGTTCTGCAGCCTGTGGCCATCCAGGTTGCAGAAGTACAACTCCCATCATGGCTCTGCTGGCAGGCCATGATGGGAGTTGTAGTTCTGCAGTCTGTGGCCATCCAGGTTGCAGACGTACAACTCCCATCATGCCTTGCTGAGAGGCCATGATGGGAGTTGTAGTTCTGCAGCCTGTGGCCATCCAGGTTGCAGAAGTACAACTCCCATCATGGCTCTGCTGGCAGGCCATGATGGGAGTTGTAGTTCTGCAGCCTGTGGCCATCCAGGTTGCAGAAGTACAACTCCCATCATGGCTCTGCTGGCAGGCCATGATGGGAGAGTTGTAGTTCTGCAGTCTGTGGCCATCCAGGTTGCAGCCGTACAACTCCCATCATGCCTTGCTGACAGGCCATGATGGGAGTTGTAGTTCTGCAGCCTGTGGCCATCCAGGTACACGGGTACCTGTGATTTATGTTGGCATACTAGACAATATTATCTCATCAGGAAATCCTGAAGGTTTTTCCTGATGGTAAAAACGGATTACTGTCAGGAAATCCTGATACTATCCTGATGACATTTGAGGTCTCCTGATCAGGATTTCCTGACAGTAAAAACTGACACGGACGTGTGAATGGGGCCTAAGAGGCCGAGATAATTACTTCAGAATCAAACAAAACACAATGTAAAAAAAGATATCTGCCCCATGTGCCTAACTTCTTATTTAACAATTTAAAAGGCCGTATATACACTGATCACTGAGTGTACACTGATATATTGTAATCCCCATATTATCCCTGGTCATTGATCTGCTGTGTAATCAGGCCGTATATATATATATATATATATATATATATACTGATCACTGAGTGTACACTGATTTATTATAATCCCCATATTATCCCAGGTCATTGATCTGCTGTGTAATCAGGTGGTATATATATATATATATATATATATATATACTGATCACTGAGTGTACACTGATTTATTGTAATCCCCATATTATCCCTGGTCATTGATCTGCTGTGTAATCAGGCCGTATATATATATACACACACTGATCACTGAGTGTACACTGATTTATTATAATCCCCATATTATCCCTGGTCATTGATCTGCTGTGTAATCAGGTGGTATATATATATATCTATATATATATATATACACTGATCACTGAGTGTACACTGGTTTATTGTAATCCCCATATTTATACATAATTACTCCCATGATCTGATCACTAATGAATTGATTGATGTGAATTGTGTTGCACATATATACGGGGTCTGTAGACCAGGTTGTATCACTGCTTGAAAAAGGCCAAAACGTCGCACTGGTGTGAATATAGGTGTGTGTATCCATATATGGGGTGCATATAGGTGTATATATGTATATATATATATATATATGGGGTGTATAAAGGTGTGTATATATGTATATATATATATATATATATATGGGGTGTATAAAGGTGTATATATATATATATATATATATATATATATAAATATATATGGGGTGTATATAGTGACATCAGTTGCTCCGGGAAACCATAAAAAAAAGTGGCGACTAATCACCGAACCCCGAAACCCTGCAACACGTCTCCTGCCCGACTCTACTGAAAAGCACCCTGGTACTTGTAGTCCTATACACTGTAGGGAGCAGCGCGCTGGTACTTGTAGTCCTATACACTGTAGGGAGCAGCGCCCTGGTACCTGTAGTCCTATACACTGTAGGGAGCAGCAGGCTGGTACTTGTAGTCCTATACACTGTAGGGAGCAGCAGGCTGGTACTTGTAGTCCTATACACTGTAGGGAGCAGCGCCCTGGTACTTGTAGTCCTATACACTGTAGGGAGCAGCGCCCTGGTACTTGTAGTCCTATACACTGTAGGGAGCAGCGCTGGTACTTGTAGTCCTATACACTGTAGGGAGCAGCACGCTGGTACTTGTAGTCCTATACACTGTAGGGAGCAGCGCCCTGGTACTTGTAGTCCTATACACTGTAGGGAGCAGGCTGGTACTTGTAGTCCTATACACTGTAGGGAGCAGCGCGCTGGTACTTGTAGTCCTATACACTGTAGGGAGCAGCACCCTGGTACTTGTAGTCCTATACACTGTAGGGAGCAGCACGCTGGTACATGTAGTCCTATACACTGTAGGGAGCAGCGCCCTGGTACTTGTTGTCCTATACACTGTAGGGAGCAGCAGGCTGGTACTTGTAGTCCTATACACTGTAGGGAGCAGCACCCTGGTACTTGTAGTCCTATACACTGTAGGGAGCAGCACCCTGGTACTTGTAGTCCTATACACTGTAGGGAGCAGCACCCTGGTACTTGTAGTCCTATACACTGTAGGGAGCAGCAGGCTGGTACTTGTAGTCCTATACACTGTAGGGAGCAGGCTGGTACTTGTAGTCCTATACACTGTAGGGAGCAGCGCGCTGGTACTTGTAGTCCTATACACTGTAGGGAGCAGCACCCTGGTACTTGTAGTCCTATACACTGTAGGGAGCAGCACCCTGGTACTTGTAGTCCTATACACTGTAGGGAGCAGCAGGCTGGTACTTGTAGTCCTATACACTGTAGGGAGCAGGCTGGTACTTGTAGTCCTATACACTGTAGGGAGCAGCGCGCTGGTACTTGTAGTCCTATACACTGTAGGGAGCAGCGCGCTGGTACTTGTAGTCCTATACACTGTAGGGAGCAGCAGGCTGGTACTTTTAGTCCTATACACTGTAGGGAGCAGCGCGCTGGTACTTGTAGTCCTATACACTGTAAGGAGCAGCACGCTGGTACTTGTAGTCCTATACACTGTAGGGAGCAGCACGCTGGTACTTGTAGTCCTATACACTGTAGGGAGCAGCAGGCTGGTACTTGTAGTCCTATACACTGTAGGGAGCAGCGCGCTGGTACTTGTAGTCCTATACACTGTAGGGAGCAGCAGGCTGGTACTTGTAGTCCTATACACTGTAGGGAGCAGCGCTGGTACCTGTAGTCCTATACACTGTAGGGAGCAGCAGGCTGGTACTTGTAGTCCTATACACTGTAGGGAGCAGCAGGCTGGTACTTGTAGTCCTATACACTGTAGGGAGCAGCGCGCTGATACTTGTAGTCCTATACACTGTAGGGAGCAGCGCCCTGGTACTTGTAGTCCTATACACTGTAGGGAGCAGCGCTGGTACTTGTAGTCCTATACACTGTAGGGAGCAGCGCTGGTACTTGTAGTCCTATACACTGTAGGGAGCAGCACGCTGGTACTTGTAGTCCTATACACTGTAGGGAGCAGCGCCCTGGTACTTGTAGTCCTATACACTGTAGGGAGCAGCAGGCTGGTACTTGTAGTCCTATACACTGTAGGGAGCAGCGCCCTGGTACTTGTAGTCCTATACACTGTAGGGAGCAGCGCCCTGGTACCTGTAGTCCTATACACTGTAGGGAGCAGCGCCCTGGTACTTGTAGTCCTATACACTGTAGGGAGCAGCAGGCTGGTACTTGTAGTCCTATACACTGTAGGGAGCAGCGCCCTGGTACCTGTAGTCCTATACACTGTAGGGAGCAGCGCCCTGGTACTTGTAGTCCTATACACTGTAGGGAGCAGCGCCCTGGTACTTGTAGTCCTATACACTGTAGGGAGCAGCGCTGGTACCTGTAGTCCTATACACTGTAGGGAGCAGCGCCCTGGTACTTGTAGTCCTATACACTGTAGGGAGCAGCGCCCTGGTACTTGTAGTCCTATACACTGTAGGGAGCAGCGCTGGTACTTGTAGTCCTATACACTGTAGGGAGCAGCACGCTGGTACTTGTAGTCCTATACACTGTAGGGAGCAGCACGCTGGTACTTGTAGTCCTATACACTGTAGGGAGCAGCGCGCTGGTACTTGTAGTCCTATACACTGTAGGGAGCAGCAGGCTGGTACTTGTAGTCCTATACACTGTAGGGAGCAGCGCGCTGGTACTTGTAGTCCTATACACTGTAGGGAGCAGGCTGGTACTTGTAGTCCTATACACTGTAGGGAGCAGCGCGCTGGTACTTGTAGTCCTATACACTGTAGGGAGCAGCAGCGCTGGTACTTGTAGTCCTATACACTGTAGGGAGCAGCGCCCTGGTACTTGTAGTCCTATACACTGTAGGGAGCAGCGCGCTGGTACTTGTAGTCCTATACACTGTAGGGAGCAGCGCGCTGGTACTTGTAGTCCTATACACTGTAGGGAGCAGCACCCTGGTACTTGTAGTCCTATACACTGTAGGGAGCAGCACCCTGGTACTTGTAGTCCTATACACTGTAGGGAGCAGCGCCCTGGTACCTGTAGTCCTATACACTGTAGGGAGCAGCAGGCTGATACTTGTAGTCCTATACACTGTAGGGAGCAGCAGGCTGGTACCTGTAGTCCTATACACTGTAGGGAGCAGCGCGCTGGTACTTGTAGTCCTATACACTGTAGGGAGCAGCGCCCTGGTACTTGTAGTCCTATACACTGTAGGGAGCAGCGCCCTGGTACTTGTAGTCTTATACACTGTAGGGAGCAGCGCGCTGGTACTTGTAGTCCTATACACTGTAGGGAGCAGCAGGCTGGTACTTGTAGTCCTATACACTGTAGGGAGCAGCACGCTGGTACTTGTAGTCCTATACACTGTAGGGAGCAGCGCGCTGGTACTTGTAGTCCTATACACTGTAAGGAGCAGCATCCTGGTACTTGTAGTCCTATACACTGTAGGGAGCAGCAGGATGGTACTTGTAGTCCTATACACTGTAGGGAGCAGCAGGCTGGTACTTGTAGTCCTATACACTGTAGGGAGCAGCACCCTGGTACTTGTAGTCCTATACACTGTAGGGAGCAGCGCGCTGGTACTTGTAGTCCTATACACTGTAGGGAGCAGCAGGCTGGTACTTGTAGTCCTATACACTGTAGGGAGCAGCAGGCTGGTACTTGTAGTCCTATACACTGTAGGGAGCAGCCCGCTGGTACTTGTAGTCCTATACACTGTAGGGAGCAGCGCGCTGGTACTTGTAGTCCTATACACTGTAGGGAGCAGCGCGCTGGTACTTGTAGTCCTATACACTGTAGGGAGCAGCAGGATGGTACTTGTAGTCCTATACACTGTAGGGAGCAGCAGCGCTGGTACTTGTAGTCCTATACACTGTAGGGAGCAGCGCGCTGGTACTTGTAGTCCTATACACTGTAGGGAGCAGCGCGCTGGTACTTGTAGTCCTATACACTGTAGGGAGCAGCACGCTGGTACTTGTAGTCCTATACACTGTAGGGAGCAGCACCCTGGTACTTGTAGTCCTATACACTGTAGGGAGCAGCAGGCTGGTACCTGTAGTCCTATACACTGTAGGGAGCAGCAGGCTGGTACCTGTAGTCCTATACACTGTAGGGAGCAGCGCGCTGGTACTTGTAGTCCTATACACTGTAGGGAGCAGCGCGCTGGTACTTGTAGTCCTATACACTGTAGGGAGCAGGCTGGTACTTGTAGTCCTATACACTGTAGGGAGCAGCGCGCTGGTACTTGTAGTCCTATACACTGTAGGGAGCAGGCTGGTACTTGTAGTCCTATACACTGTAGGGAGCAGCAGGATGGTACTTGTAGTCCTATACACTGTAGGGAGCAGCCCTGGTACTTGTAGTCCTATACACTGTAGGGAGCAGCCCTGGTACTTGTAGTCCTATACACTGTAGGGAGCAGCCCTGGTACTTGTAGTCCTATACACTGTAGGGAGCAGCACGCTGGTACCTGTAGTCCTATACACTGTAGGGAGCAGCAGGCTGGTACCTGTAGTCTATACACTGTAGGGAGCAGCCCTGTACTTGTAGTCCTATACACTGTAGGGAGCAGCCCTGGTACTTGTAGTCCTATACACTGTAGGGAGCAGCGCGCTGGTACTTGTAGTCCTATAACCTGTAGGGAGCAGCAGGATGGTACTTGTAGTCCTATACACTGTAGGGAGCAGCGCGCTGGTACTTGTAGTCCTATACACTGTTGGGAGCAGCCCTGGTACTTGTAGTCCTATACACTGTAGGGAGCAGCAGGCTGGTACTTGTAGTCCTATACACTGTAGGGGTCAGCAGGCTGGTACTTGTAGTCCTATACACTGTAGTGAGCAGCGCGCTGGTACTTGTAGTCCTATACACTGTAGGGAGCATGCGCGCTGGTACTTGTAGTCCTATACACTGTAGGGAGCAGCGCCCTGGTACTTGTAGTCCTATACACTGTAGGGAGCAGCGCAGCTGGTACTTGTAGTCCTATACACTGTAGGGAGCGCAGCACGCTGGTACTTGTAGTCCTATACACTGTATGGGAGCAGCGGCGCTGGTACTTGTAGTCCTATACACTGTAGGGAGCAGGCTTGGTACTGTAGTCCTATACACTGTAGGGAGCAGCGCGCTGGTACTGTAGTCCTATACACTGTAGGGAGCAGCGCGCTGGTACTTGTAGTCCTATACACTGTAGGGAGCAGGCTGGTACTTGTAGTCCTATACACTGTAGGGAGCAGCGCGCTGGTACTTGTAGTCCTATACACTGTAGGGAGCAGGCTGGTACTTGTTAGTCCTATACACTGTAGGGAGCAGCAGGATGGTACTTGTAGTCCTATACACTGTAGGGAGCAGCCCTGGTACTTGTAGTCCTATACACTGTAGGGAGCAGCCCTGTACTTGTAGTCCTATACACTGTAGGGAGCAGCGCGCTGGTACTTGTAGTCCTATACACTGTAGGGAGCAGCAGGATGGTACTTGTAGTCCTATACACTGTAGGGAGCAGCGCGCTGGTACTTGTAGTCCTATACACTGTAGGGAGCAGCCCTGGTACTTGTAGTCCTATACACTGTAGGGAGCAGCAGGCTGGTACTTGTAGTCCTATACACTGTAGGGAGCAGCAGGCTGGTACTTGTAGTCCTATACACTGTAGTGAGCAGCGCTCTGGTACTTGTAGTCCTATACACTGTAGGGAGCAGCGCGCTGGTACTTGTAGTCCTATACACTGTAGGGAGCAGCGCCCTGGTACTTGTAGTCCTATACACTGTAGGGAGCAGCGCGCTGGTACTTGTAGTCCTATACACTGTAGGGAGCAGCACGCTGGTACTTGTAGTCCTATACACTGTAGGGAGCAGCGCGCTGGTACTTGTAGTCCTATACACTGTAGGGAGCAGGCTGGTACTTGTAGTCCTATACACTGTAGGGAGCAGCGCGCTGGTACTTGTAGTCCTATACACTGTAGGGAGCAGCGCGCTGGTACTTGTAGTCCTATACACTGTAGGGAGCAGGCTGGTACTTGTAGTCCTATACACTGTAGGGAGCAGCGCGCTGGTACTTGTAGTCCTATACACTGTAGGGAGCAGGCTGGTACTTGTAGTCCTATACACTGTAGGGAGCAGCAGGATGGTACTTGTAGTCCTATACACTGTAGGGAGCAGCCCTGGTACTTGTAGTCCTATACACTGTAGGGAGCAGCCCTGGTACTTGTAGTCCTATACACTGTAGGGAGCAGCCCTGGTACTTGTAGTCCTATACACTGTAGGGAGCAGCACGCTGGTACCTGTAGTCCTATACACTGTAGGGAGCAGCAGGCTGGTACCTGTAGTCCTATACACTGTAGGGAGCAGCCCTGGTACTTGTAGTCCTATACACTGTAGGGAGCAGCCCTGGTACTTGTAGTCCTATACACTGTAGGGAGCAGCGCGCTGGTACTTGTAGTCCTATACACTGTAGGGAGCAGCAGGATGGTACTTGTAGTCCTATACACTGTAGGGAGCAGCGCGCTGGTACTTGTAGTCCTATACACTGTAGGGAGCAGCCCTGGTACTTGTAGTCCTATACACTGTAGGGAGCAGCAGGCTGGTACTTGTAGTCCTATACACTGTAGGGAGCAGCAGGCTGGTACTTGTAGTCCTATACACTGTAGTGAGCAGCGCGCTGGTACTTGTAGTCCTATACACTGTAGGGAGCAGCGCGCTGGTACTTGTAGTCCTATACACTGTAGGGAGCAGCAGGCTGGTACATGTAGTCCTATACACTGTAGGGAGCAGCAGGCTGGTACCTGTAGTCCGGCTCCTATCCCCGCTCCTTACCTCCTCCGTGTCTCCGTCTCTCGGTTTCGCCACTTTCCTCAAACTTCTGAAGAAACAGAGACCTGCACCACGTGACCACTCCTAACCAATCAGAGGCGCCAGAAAGGCTGTCACTGGTTACCAAGGGGAAGATCCGCCCCGCCCTTAGCAACGCTACAAAAGGAAAGAGAGCAAAACCCGAAGATTGACAGGGGAAGGATTAACCCTGCGCCTGCCGGAAGTGAGTGACAGCAACAGGTGGATGACAGCTGCGGGAGGGAGGGGCCAAGTGTGTGATAGGAGATTGGAGTGTCAGCTCCTGGGGTCAGGGAGGATGATGGGAGTGATGATACACTGTGTGTGATAGGAGATTGGAGTGTCAGCTCCTGGGGTCAGGGAGGATGATGGGAGTGATGATACACTGTGTGTGATAGGAGATTAGAGTGTCAGCTCCTGGGGTCAGGGAGGAGGATGATGGAAGTGATGATACACTGTGTGTGATAGGAGATTAGAGTGTCAGCTCCTGGGGTCAGGGATGATGGGAGTGATGATACATTGTGTGTGATAGGAGATTAGAGTGTCAGCTCCTGGGGTCAGGGAGGATGATGATGGGAGTGATGATACACTGTGTGTGATAGGAGATTAGAGTGTCAGCTCCTGGGGTCAGGGAGGAGGATGATGGGAGTGATGATACACTGTGTGTGATAGGAGATTGGAGTGTCAGCTCCTGGGGTCAGGGAGGAGGAGGATGGGAGTGATGATACACTGTGTGTGATAGGAGATTAGAGTGTCAGCTCCTGGGGTCAGGGATGATGGGAGTGATGATACACTGTGTGATATGAGATTAGAGTGTCAGCTCCTGGGGTCAGGGAGGATGATGGGAGTGATGATACACTGTGTGTGATAGGAGATTAGAGTGTCAGCTCCTGGGGTCAGGGAGGAGGATGATGGGAGTGATGATACACTGTGTGTGATAGGAGATTAGAGTGTCAGCTCCTGGGGTCAGGGAGGAGGATGATGGGAGTGATGATACACTGTGTGTGATAGGAGATTAGAGTGTCAGCTCCTGGGGTCAGGGAGGATGATGGGAGTGATGATACACTGTGTGTGATAGGAGATTAGAGTGTCAGCTCCTGGGGTCAGGGAGGATGATGGGAGTGATGATACACTGTGTGTGATAGGAGATTGGAGTGTCAGCTCCTGGGGTCAGGGAGGATGATGGGAGTGATGATACACTGTGTGTGATAGGAGATTGGAGTGTCAGCTCCTGCAGTGCTATGCTGGGACCTGTAGTCCTGCAGACGGTGGGTATAGGATGAGTGTATGAGGAGCGGCTCCCCTGTTACATGAATAGGAGGCCTGGAGCTGCTGCTGCCCCTGCAGAATACTAAATACCAGCAGCCGGACACTATAAATACCCGGAGCGGCTGCCGCTATTTATATCCTGGAGCAGCTGTGACACAGAAGCTCCGCTCCAACCCCCGCACCCATACACACCGCTCCAACCCCCCCCCCCCCACCCATACACACACCGCTCCAACCCCCCCCCCCCCACCCATACACACACCGCTCCAACCCCCCCCCGCACCCATACACACACCGCTCCAACCCCCCCCGCACCCATACACACCACTCCAACCAGCCACCCCCCACCCATACACACCACTCCAACCCCCCACCCCCCCCGCACCCATACACACCACTCCAACCAGCCACCCCCCACCCATACACACCACTCCAACCCCCCCCCCCCCGCACCCATACACACCACTCCAACCCCCCCCCCCCCCCGCACCCATACACACCACTCCAACCAGCCACCCCCCACCCATACACACACCGCTCCAACCCCCCCCACACCCATACACACCACTCCAACCAGCCACCCCCCACCCATACACACACCGCTCCAACCCCCCCCACACCCATACACACACCGCTCCAACCCCCCCCACACCCATACACACCACTCCAACCAGCCACCCCCCACCCATACACACCACTCCAACCAGCCACCCCCCACCCATACACACCACTCCAACCAGCCACCCCCCACCCATACACACCACTCCAACCAGCCACCCCCCACCCATACACACCACTCCAACCCCCCCCCCCCCCCGCACCCATACACACCACTCCAACCCCCCCCCCCCGCACCCATACACACCACTCCAACCAGCCACCCCCCACCCATACACACACCACTCCAACCAGCCACCCCCCACCCATACACACCACTCCAACCCCCCCCCCCCCCGCACCCATACACACCACTCCAACCAGCCACCCCCCACCCATACACACACCGCTCCAACCCCCCCCCCCGCACCCAGACACACCACTCCAACCAGCCACCCCCCACCCATACACACACCGCTCCAACCCCCTCACACCAATACACACACCGCTCCAACCCCCCCCACACCCATACGCACCGCTCCAACCCCCCCCACACCCATACGCACCGCTCCAACCCCCCCCACACCCATACGCACCGCTCCAACCCCCCCCACACACCCATACGCACCGCTCCAACCCCCCCCCACACCCACCGCTCCAACCCCCCCTCCCACACCCATACGCACCGCTCCAACCCCCCCCCACACACCCATACGCACCGCTCCAACCCCCCCCCACACGCACCGCTCCAAACCCCCCCCACACCCATACGCACCGCTCCAACCCCCCCCCCCCCACACCCATACGCACCGCTCCAACCCCCACACCCATACGCACCGCTCCAACCCCCCCCCACACGCCTCTCTAACCAGCCACCCACCACACCCATACGCACCGCTCCAACCCCCCCACCACACCCATACGCACCGCTCCAACCCCCCCCCCACACGCCTCTCTAACCAGCCACCCCCCCACACCCATACGCACCGCTCCAACCCCCCCCCCCCCACACACACGCCTCTCCAACCAGCCACCCCCCACACACACACACGCCTCTCCAACCAGCCACCCACCACACCCATACGCACCGCTCCAACCCCCCCACACACACGCCTCTCTAACCAGCCACCCCCCCACACCCATACGCACCGCTCCAAACCCCCTCCACCCATACACACACAGCTTTAACCCCCCCACACACACACCGCTCCAGCCCCCTCCACCCACACACACACCGCTCCAGCCCCCTCCACCCACACACACCGCTCCAGCCCCCTCCACCCACACACACACCGCTCCAGCCCCCTCCACCCACACACACACCGCTCCAGCCCCCTCCACCCACACACACACCGCTCCAGCCCCCTCCCCCCACACACACACCGCTCCAGCCCCCTCCACCCACACACACACCGCTCCAGCCCCCTCCACCCACACACACACCGCTCCAGCCCCCTCCACCCACACACACACCGCTCCAGCCCCCTCCACCCATACACACACCGCTCCAGCCCCCTCCACCCACACACACCGCTCCAGCCCCCTCCACCCATACACACACCGCTCCAGCCCCCTCCACCCATACACACACCGCTCCAGCCCCCTCCACCCACACACACACCGCTCCAGCCCCCTCCACCCACACACACACCGCTCCAGCCCCCTCCACCCATACACACACCGCTCCAGCCCCCTCCACCCATACACACACAGCTCCAGCCCCCCCCACACACACAGCTCCAGCCCCCCCCCCCCACACACACCGCTCCAACCCCCCCCATACACACACCGCTCCAACCCCCCCATACACACACCGCTCCAACCCCCCCCATACACACACCGCTCCAACCCCCCCCATACACACACCGCTCCAACCCCCCCCACACACACCGCTCCAACCGCCCCCCCACACACACAACGCTCCAACCCCCCCCCACACAAACAACGCTCCAACCCCCCCACATCTCTGCCCCCCCCACACCCATACACACACCGCTCCAACCCCCCCCCCCACACCGCTCCAAACCCCCCGCACCCATTCACACACCTCTCCAACCAGCCACCCCCCCCCCCCATACGCACCGCTCCCAACCCCCCCACACACCCATACGCACCTCTCCACTCAAACCCCCCCACCCATACACACACCACTCATACCCCCCCACTGCTCCAATCCCCCCACCCAAACACACACCGCTCCAACCCCCACCATACACACACCGCTCCAACCCCTCATACACACCGCTCCAACCCCCCCACCCATACATACACCGCTCCAACCCCCACCATACACACACCGCTCCAACCCCTCATACACACCGCTCCAACCCCTCATACACACCGCTCCAACCCCCCCACCCATACACACAACGCTCCAAACCCCCTATACACACCGCTCCAACCCCCCCCACCCATACACACACCGCTCCAACCCCCTCACACCAATACACGCTTACCGCTCCAACCCCCCCCGCACCCATACACACACCTCTCCAACCAGCCACCCCCCCCCACCCATACGCACCACTCCACTTCAAACCCCCCCCATACACACACCGCTCCAAACCCCCCACACCCATACACACACCGCTCCGACACCCACCCCCATACACACACTGCTCCAACCCCCCCCCCACACCGCTCCAACCCCCCCACCAATACACACACTGCTCCAACCCCCTCGCACCCATACAGACAACCCTCCAACCAGCCACCCCCCCCACACCCATACGCACCGCTCCAACCCCCCCACCCACACGCACCGCTCCACTCCAACCCCCCCCATACACACACCGCTCCAAACCCTCCCAAGTCTCCGACCCCCTCCACACCCATACACACACCACTCCAACACCCCCCCACCGCTCCAATCCCCCCCCCCATACACACACCGCTCCAACCCCCCCACCCATACACACACCGCTCCAACCACCCCACCCATACACACACGGCTCCAACCCCCCCATACACACACGGCTCCAACCCCCCCACCCATACACACACGGCTCCAACCCCCCCACCCATACACACACCCCTCCAACCCCCCCACCCATACACACACCCCTCCAACCCCCCCACCCATACACACACCCCTCCAACCCCCCCACCCATACACACACCCCTCCAACCCCCCCACCCATACACACACCCCTCCAACCCCCCCACCCATACACACACCCCTCCAACCCCCCCACCCATACACACACCCCTCCAACCACCCCACCCATACACACACGGCTCCAACTTCCCATACACAACGCCCCAACCCCCCCACCCATACACACACCGCTCCAACCCCCCCACCCATACACACACCGCTCCAACCCCCCCACCCATACACACACCGCTCCAACCCCCCCACCCATACACACACCGCTCCAACCACCCCACCCATACACACACGGCTCCAACTTCCCATACACAACGCCCCAACCCCCCCACCCATACACATCGCTCCAACCCCCCCACCCAAACACACACCGCTCCAACCCCCCCACCCATACACACACCGCTCCAACCACCCCACCCATACACACACCGCTCCAACCACTCCACCCATACACACACCGCTCCAACCCCCCACCCATACACACACCGCTCCAACCCCCCCACACCTCTCCAACCCCCCCACACACCGCTCCAAACCCCCCGCACCCATTCACACACCTCTCCAACCAGCCACCCCCCACACCCATACGCACCGCTCCAACCCCCCCCCACACACCCATACGCACCTCTCCACTCAAACCCCCCCACCCATACACACACCACTCATACCCCCCCACTGCTCCAATCCCCCCCCATACACACACCGCTCCAACCACCCCACCCATACACACACCGCTCCAACCCCCCCACCCATACACACACCGCTCCAACCACCCCACCCATACACACACGGCTCCAACCCCCCCATACACACACCGCTCCAACCCCCCCCACCCATACACACACCGCTCCAACCCCCCCACCCATACACACACCGCTCCAACCACCCCACCCATACACACACGGCTCCAACTTCCCATACACAACGCCCCAACCCCCCCCACCCATACACATCGCTCCAACCCCCCCACCCATACACACACCGCTCCAACCCCCCCACCCATACACACACCGCTCCAACCACCCCACCCATACACACACGGCTCCAACTTCCCATACACAACGCCCCAACCCCCCCCACCCATACACATCGCTCCAACCCCCCCACCCATACACACACTGCTCCAACCCCCTCGCACCAATACACGCATACCGCTCCACCCCCCCGCAACCATACACACACCTCTCCAACCAGCCACCCCCCACACCCATACGCACCACTCCAACCCCCCCCACACCCATACGTAACGCTCCACTCCAACCCCCCACCCATACACATACCGTTCCAAACCCCCCGTCTCCGACCCCATCCACACACCACTCCAACACCCCCCCACCGCTCCAACCCCCCCCATACACCGCTCCAACCCCCCCATACACACTGCTCCAACCCCCCCATACACACTGCTCCAACTCCCTCGCACCAATACACGCATACCGCTCCAACCCCCCCTCACCCATACTGCTCCAACCCCCCCGCACCCATACCGCTCCACTCCCCCCGCACCCATACCGCTCCAACACCCGCATACCGCTCCAACCCCCCCGCACCCATACCGCTCCAACCCCCCCGCACCCATACCGCTCCAACCCCCCCGCACCCATACCGCTCCAACCCCCCCGCACCCATACCGCTCCAACCCCCCCGCACCCATACACTCATACCGCTCCAACCCCCCCTTGAAACAATACACACCGCTCCAACCCCCCTCCAGTCCACCTCAGGCCACTTCACTCCAAGCCCCCCCCCACCCATACACACTGCTCCAACCCCCCTCCAGTCCACTTCACTCCAAGCCCCCCCCCCACCCATATACTCATACTGCTCCAACCCCCTCGCACCCATATACTCATACCGCTCCAACCCCCCCTGCACCCATATACACACACCGCTCCAGCCCCCTCGCACCCATACCGCTCCAACCCCCCCACACACCGATACACGCATACCGCTCCAACCCCCCGCACCCATACCGCTCCAACCCCCTCACACCCATACCGCTCCAACCACCCAGCACCCATACCGCTCCAACCCCCCCGCACCCATACCGCTCCAACCCCCCCGCACCCATACCGCTCCAAACACCCCCCCCCCCCCACACACCCATATCGCTCCAACCCCCCTCCGCCCCACCTCAGGCCACTTCGCTCCAAGCCCCACCCCCCACACCCATACTGCTCCAACCCCCCCAGCACCCATGCCGCTCCAAACCCCCCCTGCACTCATACACGCATGCCGCTCCAACCCCCCCCCCCCGCACCCATACGCGCATAACGCTCCAACCCCTCCGCACCCATACAAGCATCCCGCTCCAACCCCCCCGCACCCATACAAGCATCCCGCTCCAACCCCCCCGCACCTATACACGCATCCATCTCCGACCCCCCCGCACCCATACAAGCATCCCGCTCCAACCCCCCCGCACCTATACACGCATCCATCTCCGACCCCATCCACACCAATACACACACCACTCCAACACCCCCCCACTGCTCCAATCCCCCCACCCATACACACCGCTCCAACCCCCCCCCATACACACACCGCTCCAACCCCCCCACCCATACACCGCTCCAACCCCCCCATACACACTGCTCCAACTCCCTCGCACCAATACATGCACACCGCTCCAACCCCCCCTCACCCATACTGCTCCAACCCCCCCGCACCCATACCGCTCCAACCCCCCCGCACCCATACCGCTCCAACCCCCCCACACCGCTCCAACACCCGCATACCGCTCCAACCCCCCGCACCCATACCGCTCCAACCCCCCCGCACCTATACACACACACCGCTCCAACCCCCCTCCAGCCCACTTCACTCCAAGCCCCCCCACACCCATACACACACTGCTCCAACCCCGTCGCACTCATACCGCTCCAACCCCCCCGCACCGAAACACGCATACTGCTCCAACCCCCCCTGCACCCATACATGCATACCGCTCCAACCCCCCCCCCGCACCCATACACACACCACTCCAACACTCTCCCCCATACACAGACCTACACACACTGCTCCAATCCCCCGCATCCATACACGCACCGCTACAACCCCCCCGCACCCGTATACTCATACCGCTACAACCCCCCTCCGCCCCAACTCCCCCCCCCCCGTACCCATACACGTATACCGCTCCAACCCCCCTGCACCCATACCGCTCCAACCCCCCCGCTGCACCCATACACACACTACTCCAACCCTCTCCCCCATACCCACACCGTTCCAACAACCCCCCCAAAACCACACACACAGCTCCACCCCTTCTCCGTCCCACCTCTCAGGCCACTCCACTCAAAGCCCCCCCACACCCAATCACTCACCGCTCCAACCCCCCAGGCCACTCCACTCCAAGCCCCCCCAACACCCATACACACACACCGCCCCACCTCTCAGGCCACCCCCCGGGCTACCCTTCTCCTAGACCCCTGGGTAGGTATCCTGGCGCTGCCAAAAATTCCTTCACAACGAGCAGAGTATAAAACATAAAATGGCTGATTTATTGGATAAAATCAGTAAAATTGTACATAAAATAAGCAATTACGCGTTTCGGGAGTTGCATCTCCCTTCATCAGATTGCATGTATGCCATGTGCCAAACAATCTGATGAAGGGAGATGCAACTCCCGAAACGCGTAATTGCTTATTTTATGTACAATTTTACTGATTTTATCCAATAAATCAGCCATTTAATGTTTTATACTCTGCTCGTTGTGAAGGAATTTTTGGCAGCGCCAGGATACCTACCCAGGTACTGTATTCTTCTGTCTACTGCATGAAACCACGGGTCCCGACACTTGGAGAGTCCCGTTTCCTGGATCCTTTGGCCGGCAGCCATCATCCGACGCTACAAGCTACAAGGGGCTAAAAGGTGAGAGTCCACCTATAATTTTAATGCACACATTTTCATGTAACAGGATTACACGAGGCGCCATCCTCCCGACTCCTTTTTTTTCCCCCTCTTGTCTTATGTCTGAATGGGTTAGTGACCAGGATGACGCAGCACCTCTCCCCCCGCCCCCCCCCCCCAGGGGGTACAGGTATACAGCCTGAATGAGTTAGTGACCAGGATGACACAGCACCTCTCCCCCCGCCCCCACCAAGGGGGTACAGGTATACAGCCTGAATGAGTTAGTGACCAGGATGACGCAGCACCTCTCCCCCCGCCCCCCCCCAGGGGGTACAGGTATACAGCCTGAATGAGTTAGTGACCAGGATGACGCAGCACCTCTCCCCCCGCCCCCACCAAGGGGGTACAGGTATACAGCCTGAATGAGTTAGTGACCAGGATGACGCAGCACCTCTCCCCCCGCCCCCACCAAGGGGGTACAGGTATACAGCCTGAATGAGTTAGTGACCAGGATGACGCAGCACCTCTCCCCCCGCCCCCACCAAGGGGGTACAGGTATACAGCCTGAATGAGTTAGTGACCAGGATGACGCAGCACCTCTCCCCCCGCCCCCACCAAGGGGGTACAGGTATACAGCCTGAATGAGTTAGTGACCAGGATGACGCAGCACCTCTCCCCCCGCCCCCACCAAGGGGGTACAGGTATACAGCCTGAATGAGTTAGTGACCAGGATGACGCAGCACCTCTCCCCCCCTCCAGTAACAACGACGTCTGATAAAAATCACGAGACCCGGGCCATGGATTTATTAAGTGCATATGATATGAGAAGCGGCAGCAAGGAGCCGCCTGGTCACAAGTGTCTTCTGTGGAATCTTATTACAATGAGGTAGAATGACAGAAAACAGAGCAGCCCATGCAGAGGGGATATATACAGAGCGCCTCCCTGGAGGCCACACAGAGTAATGACAACAGCCAAGGAAAGTGCTGCTCCTTGGGGTCACCGGAGGCCCTGGACCAGGGCATGGGGAAGGGAAGGCCAGCACCCAGTCCCAGATCAGGAAACGGGGGCAGACCGGCTGAACCCGGTCCCTGACATGGGGGAAGGGACGGACAGCACCCAGTCCCAGATCAGGAAACGGGGGCAGACCGGCTGAACCCGGTCCCTGACATGGGGGAAGGGACGGGCAGCACCCAGTCCCAGATGAGGAAACGGGGGCAGACTGGATGAACCTGGCACCGGAACAGAACACGGAGGCAGCTCAGTCCGAGATCAGAAAACGGAGGCGGATCAGCAGCACCCAGCCCCGGGTCAGAACATGGGGGTGGACCGAAAGCACCCGTTCCTGGATCAGTCCGCTGGGGAGTCTTGGACACAGTCTATCCCTGTATATACGGCAGACACAGACACCTCTCTTTGACCTGTACAATAGAATAGCCCATCTCCGCACTGTAGCCAGCAGCCTGTATCCTGGTCACAAAGGCTCAGCAGTGGGGGTGCTCAGCCATCATTGGCAGCCACCAGCTGGCCCATGGGTTCCCTTATGTACACAGACTGGATGTCCTTAGTCTTCAGGCAGTAGTCGCAGGCCCACACAGCAGACGCCTCCCTGGTCAGCAGACTGTAGGCGCTCTCAGTCATCCCCGTGCACTCTCGATGAAACCACTTCTGACATGAGGCTTCGCACAAGATGGCGTCCTGGTCGTCGTTTACCTCGTTCCGACAGGCTCCACATGGGTACACCAGGCCTGGGGGCGGCTGGTGGCCAGAGTTGCCGCTGGGTTTGCTGGGTGGGGGAATGTTGTTGACCTCGGGGGTGCTGCTGTTCCCCCGGGGGGCACTGTTTGGAGTAAAGTTTTGCTGGTTGCCGTTGATGGCGGACGGCGAGCCTACATGCTGCTCCTGGCTGAAGGTGTTGCTGGGAGGGTTTAAGTTCTTG
Source organism: Dendropsophus ebraccatus (assembly GCA_027789725.1). Taxonomy (NCBI): domain Eukaryota; kingdom Metazoa; phylum Chordata; class Amphibia; order Anura; family Hylidae; genus Dendropsophus; species Dendropsophus ebraccatus. The sequence continues at coordinate 205,865 of JAQFWZ010000059.1, forward strand.
CTGTGCTCCTCCACGCCTGGCGGGAAGGTCTGGTCAGTGCCGGCAAAGGGGCTGCTGTTAGGGGGGAGGCTGGGTCTCTGCATAGCCGCTTGTCCAAAGGGGTGACCAGGAGAGCCGAACCTCTGAGAGAACGGAGGACCACCCGGCGAGCTTAACACAGGGCCAGGGCCTGGACCCATTTCTCCCCGTGGAGGCTGTCCCATTGTGGGTGACATCATAGGGCCAAACCCGCCTACTGGCCCCTGCATCATCTGCCCGGCCGGGGGGCTGAAGCTTTGCCCCATTCCCTGGTTGAAGGGTGGGTTGGAGAAGTTCATGTTCCCCGGTTGCACATAATTGGGATTTTGAGGCATTCCAAACCCCGGGCCCATCTGGTTGGGAGGGAAGGGAGGAGGCTGTCGTCTCATTGGCTGCGGACCCCCAGGATATCCGGGAGGGACCTGGTGCGGCATGCCTCCCTGCACACGGAAATTTCCAAATGGCACTGGATTGTTCATGAAGGGAGAGGCTGCAGCGCTGACCTTCTGGGCCCCAAAGTCATCTTCAAATGGATTAGAAGCAACCAGATGATCCACCATGGGAGTGGGTGGAGGGGCAAACTCCGAGAGGTGAGAGTAAGCAGGGCCCTGCCAAAGAGAAGAAAACAAGGTGACTGATCACAGCAACGGACAGTGACAGGATACAGCGCCACCTGTAGGTCAACTCTGGTACCACACACCCGGAGGAGTCATCCCTTCCCTCCAAGTCTGCATCACACAATGCATGTAACATCTCCACATATACACCGCGTACCAATACCACATATACACCGCGTAATTATATCTCATATACACCGCGTAATTATATCTCATATACACCGCGTACCAATACTACATATACACCGCGTAACATGTCAGGAGGTAACATGTGTACGCTATGGCTGTCAGGAGGTAACATGTGTATGCTATGGCTGTCAGGAGGTAACATGTGTACGCTATGGCTGTCAGGAGGTAACGTGTACGCTATGGCTGTCAGGAGGTGACATGTGTACGCTATGGCTGTCAGGAGGTGACATGTGTACGCTATGGCTGTCAGGAGGTGACATGTGTACGCTATGGCTGTCAGGAGGTGACATGTGTACGCTATGGCTGTCAGGAGGTGACATGTGTACCCTATGGCTGTCAGGAGGTGACATGTGTACCCTATGGCTGTCAGGAGGTGACATGTGTACGCTATGGCTGTCAGGAGGTAACATGTGTACGCTATGGCTGTCAGGAGGTAACATGTGTACGCTATGGCTGTCAGGAGGTAACATGTGTACGCTATGGCTGTCAGGAGGTAACATGTGTACGCTATGGCTGTCAGGAGGTAACATGTGTACGCTATGGCTGTCAGGAGGTAACATGTGTACCCTATGGCTGGCACACACACTGGCCTTTACTCTCTGCTTACCCCAGACCCCCTGTCCGTACCTGAGTGTTTGACTTGCGCCGCTTCTTCTCTGGGCTCTTCATTTGCATGCCTGGAAAGTAAAGGAGACCAATCATAAGACAGGACATTGTCATGTGATGACCCCTTGCTGGACACATGTGGCGGAGGGGGCTCTATACACACAGACTGATACCGCTGAGGGATCTGTGGCAGCAGGGCTCTAACCCGAATATATATTGAGCCAATAAACAGCGACTCACTGTGGCGGGGGTCCCGGGTTACCAACCCATCATCATCCCCCCCCTATGTGCTTATATTATGCCCGGATCTCTCCCCCACTAGGGCTCATACCCCCATTACTCTGTCTCCTCCACCCCCTCACCAATTATTCCTCTTTATCCCCCCCCATTACCCTCTCTGCCTCCTTCTCTACTCATTATATACCCATGTCTCCATGACCCCCTCACCTCACCCCCTGCTCTGCCCCCCTTATATAACACCAAAAGATTCTGCAGCGCTGTACAATTCTGGGTACGCAGACAACACAGAGATGCCCGCCCACGCGCATAGAGGGAGCCCGCTAGGGCTGGGCGATAATGGCCTAAATCAATATTGTGGTTTATCGTACATGTAGCCGCGGTAACGATAAATTGAACAATAATTATGACACGCCCCTTTTAAAAGCCACAGCCCTTTTGAAAACCCCATTTTCCAATGGTAATACATTTATTCAATATAACAATATGCAGCAAACTTCACAAGTAATACACAAAATTTTGGCATCTCCTACGCCATTTTAAAGTGCCACTTGGAGACGCCAAAACATCGTATATTACTTGTGAAGTTTGCTGCATATTGTTATATCGAATAAATCCACGTTTGTATTACCATCATAGTGCTGCAGAGTATTTTTAAAGCCGAATTGGTTCAAGGTCTGGCATTCGACTGCTGGCACCCACAGTTCGTTGAGTGTTCTGTCTATATTGTTTGCTATATCTACCTATCTATCTATCTATGTATCACCTATCTATCTCTTACTAATATCTACCCCCAGTCACTCAGTGGCTGCGGGGGGTCAGGTATAGGTCAGCACCTCCTTGCTCCCCCGGGCACCGCTCTCTCTCCCGCACAGGAATCCTCGGCCCCTGTCACTCAGTGCTGTAGCACATATATCTGAGTCCCTGCTCCCAGCACTGACTAAACATAACGGGGCTCCGAGGATTCCTGTGCGGGACAGAGTGCGGTGGCCAGTGAAGGGAAGATGTGCCGACCCATACCTGACCCCAACTGTATGTGCGGGAGAGGGGGGGCAGGGCTCACCGTGCAGCTTCCAGAGAAGCTAGAAGAGAGCCACCCAGCAGCAGCAGCAGCGCTGAGCACACACTGGAGGGGACGCTGCCGTCTGTGCGCAGCCTGTCACATCTCCAGCCTTCCTCTTCAGCCCCCACAGCAGGATCTTCCATCCCTTGCCCTGCACCAGTATATGTGCTTCCTGGTTGGGATCGGGAGGTGAATCGGAGGATCAGCTGTCCAGCCCCCACCTATCCACCCGGCACCCCTCTCTCTCCCTGCACCAGAGCATGCGGCCGCCAGGTGGGTGGGGGAAAAACCACAGATACCGTCCTTGCCGACTTAAGGTCGGTTAACCGACGCCAGTGACGGTACCGGTATTTTTGCGGTATACCGCCCAGCCCTAGAGCCCGCCCACGCGCACAAAGAGGGAGCCCGCCCACGCGCACAAAGACTGTGCCCGCCCACGCGCACAAAGAGGGAGCCCGCCCACGCGCACAAAGAGGGAGCCCGCCCACGCGCACAAAGAGGGCCTTAAGGCCCTATTCCATGGAACTGTTATCGTTTATAAACTCGCTCCAACGACCGCTCGTTAACGACAGTCGCTTCGTGGAATTGGTGTAAACAAGCGAACGACAAAGGCGAAATGGTTATATTGTTGTTCAAAATTTCTTTCAGCATGTTAAAAAAAAACAACGTTGGTCTTTGAAAGATAATTCGCTAATCGGTTCGTAAAATTAGAAATCTCTCAGTCGTTCGTAAAAAGGCTTTAAAAAAGTAGGAGTGTTGCCTGCTCCTGATTACCTCGGCGAACGTTTTAAACGACCATGTAACGACCGCAAAATAATCGTTCCACTACATATATCGTTCACGTTCCCACGTGTGTTATGTGTTATTGTTCACACATTTAGTGACCGTTAACAAGCGGTCGTTGGAGCGAGTTTATGAACGATAACACTGGTAAACAGCTAAAAAGGTTCAGACATGTAAACAGTTGAACTTAAAGGACAACTTCGGCGAAAAATTTTTTGGCTTATTTATTACACATTACAAAGTTATATAACTTTGTAATGTGGTTAAATACCCGGTCTGGCCCCCTTCCCCCACTTTCCGACCCCCGACCCCCCACCCCGGAAGTTAAAGAATATATACATTACCTATTACGGTCGTCACGGTCCTCTTCTCTGGTGTCGGGTGATGTCAGAGCTGGGGGCGGTCCGGGTTTTCTTCCTCCTCGGCGTCTTCATTGAGAGTGAATGGGAGAGAAAAGGCTGCTGGTGCACATGCGCACCAGCAGCCTTTTCATTGGCTGGAGCGCATCACATGGCTTCCAGCTTGCTCAGCCCTGATTGGCTGAGCTTGCTGGAAGCCATGTGATGCGCTCCAGCCAATGAAAAGGCTGCCGGTGCGCAAGCGCGCTGGCAGCCTTTTCTCTCTCATGGACCCGGAAGAAGGAGACATCGCTGGACGGCGGACGCAGGTGACGGTGAGGCGGACGGCGGGCGAATGGAGTGGCGATCGTCACCGGAGGGATGGTGAGTATGGTGTCTGTGTTTTTTTTTTTTGGGGGGGTCCCGCCGGAGTTGTCCTTTAATTAATTTTGGGCGCCGAGATAGATAATGATGTTCAAATTTTGAAATTGGCTGTAATTTTCAAGATATAGACGAACTTTCTATACTTCTCACAGCCTGTGATACAATACTGGGAAAAGTTTGCATCATCAGTATTGCATCATTAACTGGTAGATTGCATCATCTTAGAATGACCAATAGTTATGGTATAAGGGTTGGGTTCACACTGCATTTTTGCAATTCGTTTTTTTCAGCCTTTTTTTGCAAAAAAAAAACGGATGAAAATCTGCTTTTCCATTGACTTCCAATATAAAAAAACGGATCTGTTTTTTTAACGGACACAAAAGTAGTGTCAACACTACTTGTGTGTCCGTTAAAAAAAAACTGATCCGCTTCGATGTGTGTCCGTTAAAAAAAAACTGATCCGCTTCGATTTGTTTTTTTATAATGAAAGTCAATGGAAAAACTGATTAAAATGGATGCACACAAATGAAAAGAAAAATGGATTGCAAATCGCAGTGTGAACCTAGCCTAAGGTATGGGGGTAAATGGAAGCCATCAATGCTTGCAGATTACTGTTGGACAGTTATCAGAGACAATCCCATGTATGAATACAAAAGACAGGTGTAAATGCTCCGAGTAGCCATTGAATAACCTCTTAAGGACATAGGACGTATGCGTACGTCATATGTCCTCACTTGCACTTCAAAGCGGGGCCGCGCGGCGGCCCCGCTTTGAAGTGCCGCGATCCCGGGTGCCGCGAGTAGCCCGGGACCGCTGCTATTAGCGGGCACGGTCTGATCGCCGTGCCCGCTAATTAGCTAATCGGAGGCAGCTGTCAAAGTTGACAGCTGCCTCCGATTACCGGAGGCAACGTTTCCCTGAGGTCTAATGGGGGAGATCGCTCCTCCGGGACCTTGTCCCGGAGGAGCGATCTCCGTTACTGATGCCGGCCGGGGACGCGTCCAAGATGGCGCCGTCCTCGGCTCGGCACTCGTTCGTTTTCGGCTGCAGCAGCCGAAAGCAAACGAGTGCCGATCTCATGGATCTCTGCAGCATATCTATGCTGCAGAGATCTCAATGAGAGATCCAAGTGTATATACTAGAAGTCCCCTAGGGGGGCTTCTAGTATATGTGTAAAAAAAAAAAAAAAAAAAGTGTTGTTAATAGTAAAAAGCCCCCTCCCCTAATAAAAGTCTGAATCACCCCCCTTTTCCCAGGTTTTAAATAAAAGTAAACAAATATCGCCGCGTTTGCTATCGCCGCGTGCGTAATCGCCCGAACTATTAATTAATCACATTCCTGATCTCGTACGGTAAACGGCGTCAGCGCAAAAAAATCCCAAAGTGCAAAATTGCGCATTTTTGGTCGCATCAAATCCAGAAAAAATGTAATCTAAAGCGATCAAAAAGTCGTATATGCGCAATCAAGGTACCGATAGAAAGATCACATCATGGCGCAAAAAATGACACCTCGCACAGCCCCATAGACCAAAGGATAAAAGTGCTATAAGCCGGGAATGGAGCGATTTTAAGGAACGTATATTGGTTAACAACGGTTTGAATTTTTTACAGGCCATCAGATACAATATAAGTTATACATGTTATATATCGTTTTAATCGTAACGACTTGAGGAACATGCATAACAAGTCAGTTTTACCCCAGGGCGAATGGCGTAAAAACACATTTCCCCCAAATAAAAGAAATGCGTTTTTTTTTTCAATTTCACCACACTTTGAATTTTTTTCTGGTTTCGCAGTGACTTTATGCAAAAATTCAAAGTAATTGCAAAGTACAATTAGTGACGCAAAAAATAAGGGGTCATGTGGGTTTCTAGGTGGAAAAATGCAAGTGCTATGACCTTTTAAACACAAGGAGGAAAAAACCGAAAACGTAAAAACGAAAATGGGCCATGTCCTTAAAGGAGAAGTCCGGCCAAAATTAATTTTTGATATGTTGTTACTTATGAAAAGTTATACAAATTTCTAATGTACATTAATTATGGGAAATGCACATATACTGCTATTTCCCTTAATTTAGTAGATCAGGAAGTGTTAGAAATATCTCTGAAGAAGTGACGTCACGACCCAGGGTGTAATTCCTATGGAGTGTCCAGCAGGGGGCACTCTCTATATAGAAGTCTATGGGACTTTATTGTTTCTATGGGTTTCTATGTAATGTAATGTAATGTAGTGTACAGTGCTTTATTGAATGAATACATCTATGGAATACTTTGGGGAGCAAGTGTCCTTGCTCCCCAAAGTATTGCATAAATGTATTCATTCAATACACAGTAAGCCCGCCGATCCGCCGCATTCCCGCCGATCCGGACCATATACATTGAACTACAGCTCCCATCATCTGCTTCTAGTATGAACAGGTGATGGGATATGACATGCCGCCGGGCGCAGGGGGGAGCCGCTCAGTACACAGGAGCGCTCCCCCCTCCTCCTCCTCCTTCCGTGATAACTTCCGCCTATACCAATGCTGACTCCCTGCCTGGCCGCCGCTCTCCGCTCACATATACCGGCTCCCGGCATCAGCGCGGACACCAGGATGCATCGGGAGCCGGTATGTATGGGGGGGAGAGCGGAGAGCGGCGGCCAGGCAGGGACTCAGCATTGGTATAGGCGTAAGTTATCACGGAAGGAGGAGGAGGGGGGAGCGCTCCTGTGTACTGAGCGGCTCCCCCCTGCGCCCGGCGGCATGTCATATCCATTACCCAGCTACAGCTCCCATCACCTGTTCATACTAGAAGCAGATGATGGGAGCTGTAGTTCAATGTATATGGTCCGGATCGGCGGGAATGCGGCGGATCAGCGTGTGGCGGATCGGCGGGAATGCGGCGGATCGGCGGGCTTACTGTGTATTGAATGAATACATTTATGCAATACTTTGGGGAGCAAGGACACTTGCTCCCCAAAGTATTCCATAGATGTATTCATTCAATAAAGCACTGTACACTACATTACATTACATTACATAGAAACCCATAGAAACAATAAAGTCCCATAGACTTCTATATAGAGAGCGCCCCCTGCTGGACACTCCATAGGAATTACACCCTGGGTCGTGACGTCACTTCTTCAGAGATATTTCTAACACTTCCTGATCTACTAAATTAAGGGAAATAGCAGTATATGTGCATTTCCCATAATTAATGTACATTAGAAATTTGTATAACTTTTCATAAGTAACAACATATCAAAAATTAATTTTGGCCGGACTTCTCCTTTAAAGGGATAAGGAGCGACATCCCAGAGTTCTATAAAGAGAATTTGTACAAAATTCTTGGATCTGCCTGTAAATTGTAGCTGATTTCAGATAGAACTAAGCTTCCTATGAATATATTTCAGAAGTTTATGAACAGTAACCGAGCTTCCTTATGCTGCAGAAGTAATAAATCTGTCGGCTATTCTACTGTATTCTATACAAATCACAAAGCAGTAACATGAGAACTCTCCCATATCAGAGAAACTAGAGACAATACACATTTTTACGTTAGTTTATCGTTCTGTGTAATAGTACCCTTAGTCCCCCTCTCCCCACCCCCTATCCCTTAGTCCCCCTCTCCCCTCCCCCCTGCACACCTTATTCCACCTCTCCCCCATCCCTTAGTCCCCCTCTCCCCTCCCCCCCTTAGTCAGCCTCTCCCCCAACCCTTAGACCCCCTCTCCCCCCATCCCCTTAGTCCCCCTCTCCCCCCATCCCCTTAGTCCCCCTCTCCCCCCATCCCCTTAGTCCCCCTCTCCCCCCCATCCCCTTAGTCCCCCTCTCCCCTCCCCCCATTCCCTTAGTCCCTCTCCCCTCCCCCTGCACCCTTTATTCCACCTCTCCTCCATCCCTTAGTCCCCCTCTCCCCTCCCCCCTTAGTCAGCCTCTCCCCCAACCCTTAGTCCTCTGCCCCCCATCCCTTAGTCCCCCTCTCCCCTCCCCCCTTAGTCCCCCTCTCCCCTCCCCTCCATCCCCTTAGTCCCCCTCTCTCCTCTCCCCCTTAGTCTCCCTCTCCCCTCCCCTCCATCCCCTTAGACCCCCTCATCCACTTAGTCCCCCTCTCCCCTCCCCCCCATCCCCTAAACCCCCTCTCCCCTCCCCCCCATCCCCTTAGTCCCCCTCTCCCCTCCATCCCCTTAGTAACCCTCTCCCCTCCCCCCCATCCCTAGTCCCCCTCTCCCCTCCCCCCCATCCCCTTAGTACCCCCCCATCCCCTTAGTCCCCCTCTCCCCTCCCACCATCCCCTTAGGCTTCCTCTCCCCTCATCCCCTTAGTCCCCCTCCCCCCAATCCCCTTAGTCCCCCTCTCCCCTCCCCTTAGTCCCCCTTTCCCCTCATCCCCTTAGTCTCCTTCAATCCCCCTCCCCCCCATCCCCTTAGTCCCCCCCCTCCCCCGCATCCCCTTAGTCCCCCCCCTCCCCCGCATCCCCTTAGTCCCCCTCTCCCCTTAGTCCCCCTCTCCCCCCATCCCCTTAGTCCCCCCCTCCCCCGCATCCCCTTAGTCCCCCTCTCCCCTCAGTCTCCCTCAATCCCCCCCCCATCCCCTTAGTCCCCCCCCTCCCCTTAGTCCCCCTCTCCCCTCTCCATCCCCTTAGTCCCCCTCTCCATCCCCTTAGTCCCCCTCTCCATCCCCTTAGTCCCCCTCTCCCCTCCATCCCCTTAGTCCCCCTCTCCCCTCCATCCCCCTTTCCACTCCCCCTAATCCTATTAGTCCCCCTCTCCCCTCCCTCCATCCCCTTAGTCCCCCTCTCCCCATCCCCTTAGTCCCCCTCCCTCCATCCCCTTAGTCCCCCTCCCTCCATCCCCTTAGTCCTCCTCCCCCTCCCCCCCAACCCCTTAGTCCCCCTCTCCCCTCCCCCCCATCCCCTTAGTCCCCCTCTCCCCTCCCCCCCATCCCCTTAGTCCCCCTCTCCCCTCCCCCCATCCCCTTAGTCCCCCTCTCCCCTCCCCCCCATCCCCTTAGTCCCCCTCTCCCCTCCCCCCCATCCCCTTAGTCCCCCTCTCCCCTCCCCCCCATCCCCTTAGTCCCCCTCTCCCCTCCATCCCCCTCTCCCCCATTCCCTTAGTCCCCCTCCCCCATCCCCTTAGTCCCCCTCTCCCCTCCCCCCATCCCCTTGGTCCCCCTCTCCCCATTCCCTTGGTCCCCCTCTCCCCTTCCCCCATCCCTAGTCCCCCTCTCCCCTCAGTCCCCCTCTCCCCTCCCCCCCCATCCCCTTAGTACCCCCCCATCCCCTTAGTCCCCCTCTCCCCTCCCCCCATCCCCTTAGTCCCCCTCTCCCCTCCCACCATCCCCTTAGTCCCCCCCCTCCCCCGCATCCCCTTAGTCCCCCCCCCCTCCCCCGCATCCCCTTAGTCCCCCTCCCTCCCCCGCATCCCCTTAGTCCCCCTCTCCCCTTAGTCCCCCTCTCCCCCCATCCCCTTAGTCCCCCCCTCCCCCGCATCCCCTTAGTCCCCCTCTCCCCTCAGTCTCCCTCAATCCCCCCCCCTCCCCTTAGTCCCCCATCCCCTTAGTCCCCCTCTCCCCTCTCCATCCCCTTAGTCCCCCTCTCCATCCCCTTAGTCCCCCTCTCCCCTCCATCCCCTTAGTCCCCCTCTCCCCTCCATCCCCTTAGTCCCCCTCTCCCCTCCCTCCATCCCCTTAGTCCCCCTCTCCCCTCCCTCCATCCCCTTAGTCCCCCTCTCCCCATCCCCTTAGTCCCCCTCCCCCCCAACCCCTTAGTCCCCCTCCCCCCCCCTCCCCCCCAACCCCTTAGTCCCCCTCTCCCCTCCCCCCCCATCCCCTTGGTCCCCCTCTCCCCTTCCCCCATTCCCTTAGTCCCCCTCTCCCCTTCCCCCATTCCCTTAGTCCCCCTCTCCCCTCCCCCCCCATCCCCTTAGTCCCCCTCCCCCCCATTCCCTTGGTCCCCCTCTCCCCTTCCCCCATTCCCTTGGTCCCCCTCTCCCCTTCCCCCATTCCCTTGGTCCCCCTCTCCCCTTCCCCCATTCCCTTGGTCCCCCTCTCCCCTTCCCCCATTCCCTTGGTCCCCCTCTCCCCTTCCCCCATTCCCTTGGTCCCCCTCTCCCCTTCCCCCATTCCCTTGGTCCCCCTCTCCCCTCCCCCCATTCCCTTGGTCCCCCTCTCCCCTTCCCCCATTCCCTTGGTCCCCCTCTCCCCTTCCCCCATTCCCTTGGTCCCCCTCTCCCCTTCCCCCATTCCCTTGGTCCCCCTCTCCCCTTCCCCCATTCCCTTGGTCCCCCTCTCCCCTTCCCCCATTCCCTTGGTCCCCCTCTCCCCTTCCCCCATTCCCTTGGTCCCCCTCTCCCCTCCCCCCATTCCCTTGGTCCCCCTCTCCCCTCCCCCCATTCCCTTGGTCCCCCTCTCCCCTTCCCCCATTCCCTTGGTCCCCCTCTCCCCTCCCCCCATTCCCTTGGTCCCCCTCTCCCCTTCCCCCATTCCCTTGGTCCCCCTCTCCCCTTCCCCCATCCCCTTGGTCCCCCTCTCCCCTTCCCCCATCCCCTTGGTCCCCCTCTCCCCTTCCCCCATCCCCTTGGTCCCCCTCTCCCCTTCCCCCATTCCCTTGGTCCCCCTCTCCCCTTCCCCCATTCCCTTGGTCCCCCTCTCCCCTTCCCCCATTCCCTTGGTCCCCCTCTCCCCTCCCCCATCCCCTTGGTCCCCCTCTCCCCTTCCCCCATTCCCTTGGTCCCCCTCTCCCCTCCCTTGGTCCCCCTCTCCCCTTCCCCCATCCCCTTGGTCCCCCTCTCCCCTCCCTTGGTCCCCCTCTCCCCTTCCCCCATCCCCTTGGTCCCCCTCTCCCCTTCCCCCATCCCCTTGGTCCCCCTCTCCCCTTCCCCCATCCCCTTGGTCCCCCTCTCCTTAGTCCCCCTCCTCACCGGCTTTGGCTCTGCGGCCCGGGAATGTGAGACCTTCCAGCTTGTCCTGGTCGGCGGCCATGAGGGCAGGAGGTATCGGACCGGGCTCACAGGCCGGGCATCTCCCTCAGCCTCCGGACGGTATGTGGCGGCTCGGTCGCTCTGTGTCGGGGCCCCGGTGGCGCGCTGCCTCCGCTCTCTCCTCAAGCCTTTCACCCGCACAAAAACCGGAAACGCCGACAGCGCGCCGGAAGTTGCTTGGGACATACCAAACGACTAACAGGCGGCGAGCAGTGGGAACGTACCATACCTCACACCGGAGCACACACCGGAATCCACATTCATTCCTCCGGTCTCCTCCGGCCGCTACAACGACTTCAGCTCCGCCCGAACCAAAGCTCTACATGTTGTACAAATAACGCACACCCCTCCCCCAGCAACTCAATGGTAGTGGCCAGGCTTCGCCTTCAGTATGTCGGACTGTCTCAAAACATAAAAGGGGGAGAGGAGGGGGCGTTAGAGTGTGGGTGCCGGTCACACTGAGGAGAGGAGCGGTATTTCCCTATATTATACAGTGTGGTGCCGGTCACACTGCGGAGAGGAGCGGTATTTCCCTATATTATACAGTGTGGTGCCGGTCACACTGCGGAGAGGAGCGGTATTTCCTCCATTATACAGTGTGGTGCCGGTCACACTGAGGAGAGGAGCGGTATTTCCTCCATTATACAGTGTGGTGCCGGTCACACAGCGGAGAGGAGCGGGATTTCCCTATATTATACAGTGTGGTGCCGGTCACACAGCGGAGAGGAGCGGTATTTCCTCCATTATACAGTGTGGTGCCGGTCACACAGCGGAGAGGAGCGGTATTTCCCTATATTATACAGTGTGGTGCCGGTCACACAGCGGAGAGGAGCGGTATTTCCCTATATTATACAGTGTGGTGTCGGTCACACTGCGGAGAGGAGCGGTATTTCCCTATATTATACAGTGTGGTGCCGGTCACACAGCGGAGAGGAGCGGTATTTCCCTATATTATACAGTGTGGTGCCGGTCACACTGAGGAGAGGAGCGGTATTTCCCTATATTATACAGCGTGGTGCCGGTCACACTGAGGAGAGGAGCGGTATTTTCCTATATTATACAGTGTGGTGCCGGTCACAGTGCGGAGAGGAGCGGTATTTCCTCCATTATACAGTGTGGTGCCGGTCACACTGAGGAGAGGAGCGGTATTTCCCTATATTATACAGTGTGGTGCCGATCACAGTGCGGAGAGGAGCGGTATTTCCCTATATTATACAGTGTGGGTGCCGGTCACACTGAGGAGAGGAGCGGTATTTCCCTATATTATACAGTGTGGTGCCGGTCACACTGAGGAGAGGAGCGGTATTTCCTCCATTATACAGTGTGGTGTCGGTCACACTGAGGAGAGGAGCGGTATTTCCCTATATTATACAGTGTGGTGCCGGTCACACAGCGGAGAGGAGCGGTATTTCCCTATATTATACAGTGTGTGCCGGTCACACAGCGGAGAGGAGCGGTATTTCCCTATATTATACAGTGTGGTGCCGGTCACACTGAGGAGAGGAGCGGTATTTCCCTATATTATACAGTGTGGTGCCGGTCACACTGAGGAGAGGAGCGGTATTTCCCTATATTATACAGTGTGGTGCCGGTCACACTGAGGAGAGGAGCGGTATTTCCTCCATTATACAGTGTGGTGCCGGTCACACAGCGGAGAGGAGCGGTATTTCCCTATATTATACAGTGTGGTGCCGGTCACACTGCGGAGAGGAGCGGTATTTCCTCCATTATACAGTGTGGTGCCGGTCACACTGAGGAGAGGAGCGGTATTTCCCTATATTATACAGCGTGGTGCCGGTCACACTGCGGAGAGGAGCGGTATTTCCCTATATTATACAGTGTGGTGCCGGTCACACTGAGGAGAGGAGCGGTATTTCCCTATATTATACAGTGTGGTGCCGGTCACACTGCGGAGAGGAGCGGTATTTCCCTATATTATACAGTGTGGTGCCGGTCACACTGCGGAGAGGAGCGGTATTTCCCTATATTATACAGTGTGGTGCCGGTCACACAGCGGAGAGGAGCGGTATTTCCCTATATTATACAGTGTGGTGCCGGTCACACTGAGGAGAGGAGCGGTATTTCCCTATATTATACAGTGTGGTGCCGGTCACACTGAGGAGAGGAGCGGTATTTCCCTATATTATACAGTGTGGTGCCGGTCACACAGCGGAGAGGAGCGGTATTTCCCTATATTATACAGTGTGGTGCCGGTCACACTGAGGAGAGGAGCGGGATTTCCTCCATTATACAGTGTGGTGTCGGTCACACTGAGGAGAGGAGCTGTATTTCCCTATATTATACAGTGTGGTGCCGGTCACACAGCGGAGAGGAGCGGTATTTCCCTATATTATACAGTGTGGTGCCGGTCACACAGCGGAGAGGAGCGGTATTTCCCTATATTATACAGTGTGGTGCCGGTCACACTGCGGAGAGGAGCGGTATTTCCCTATATTATACAGTGTGGTGCCGGTCACACTGCGGAGAGGAGCGGTATTTCCCTATATTATACAGTGTGGTGCCGGTCACACTGCGGAGAGGAGCTGTATTTCCCTATATTATACAGTGTGGTGCCGGTCACACTGAGGAGAGGAGCGGTATTTCCCTATATTATACAGTGTGGTGCCGGTCACAGTGCGGAGAGGAGCGGTATTTCCCTATATTATACAGTGTGGTGTCGGTCACACAGCGGAGAGGAGCGGTATTTCCCTATATTATACAGTGTGGTGCCGGTCACACTGAGGAGAGGAGCGGTATTTCCATATATTATACAGTGTGGTGCCGGTCACACTGAGGAGAGGAGCGGTATTTCCCTATATTATACAGTGTGGTGCCGGTCACACTGAGGAGAGGAGCGGTATTTCCTATATTATACAGTGTGGTGCCGGTCACACAGCGGAGAGGAGCGGTATTTCCCTATATTATACAGTGTGGTGCCGGTCACACTGAGGAGAGGAGCGGTATTTCCCTATATTATACAGTGTGGGTGCCGGTCACACTGAGGAGAGGAGCGGTATTTCCCTATATTATACAGTGTGGTGCCGGTCACACTGCGGAGAGGAGCGGTATTTTCCTATATTATACAGTGTGGGTGCCGGTCACACTGAGGAGAGGAGCGGTATTTCCCTATATTATACAGTGTGGTGCCGGTCACACTGCGGAGAGGAGCGGTATTTTCCCTCCATATACAGTGTGGTGCCGGTCACACTGAGGAGAGGAGCGGTATTTCCCTATATTATACAGTGTGGGTGCCGGTCACACTGAGGAGAGGAGCGGTATTTCCCTATATTATACAGTGTGGTGCCGGTCACACTGCGGAGAGGAGCGGTATTTTCCTCCATTATACAGTGTGGTGCCGGTCACACTGAGGAGAGGAGCGGTATTTCCCTATATTATACAGTGTGGTGCCGGTCACACTGCGGAGAGGAGCGGTATTTCCCTATATTATACAGTGTGGTGCCGGTCACACTGCGGAGAGGAGCGGTATTTCCCTATATTATACAGTGTGGTGCCGGTCACACAGCGGAGAGGAGCGGTATTTCCCTATATTATACAGTGTGGTGCCGGTCACACTGAGGAGAGGAGCGGTATTTCCCTATATTATACAGTGTGGTGCCGGTCACACTGAGGAGAGGAGCTGTATTTCCCTATATTATACAGTGTGGTGCCGGTCACACTGCGGAGAGGAGCGGTATTTCCCTATATTATACAGTGTGGTGCCGGTCACACTGCGGAGAGGAGCGGTATTTCCTCCATTATACAGTGTGGTGTCGGTCACACTGCGGAGAGGAGCGGTATTTCCTCCATTATACAGTGTGGTGCCGGTCACACTGCGGAGAGGAGCGGTATTTCCTCCATTATACAGTGTGGTGCCGGTCACACTGCGGAGAGGAGCGGTATTTCCCTATATTATACAGTGTGGTGTCGGTCACACTGAGGAGAGGAGCGGTATTTCCCTATATTATACAGTGTGGTGCCGGTCCACACAGCGGAGAGGAGCGGTATTTCCCTATATTATACAGTGTGGTGCCGGTCACACAGCGGAAGAGGAGCGGTATTTCCCTATATTATACAGTGTGGTGCCGGTCACACAGCGGAGAGGAGCGGTATTTCCCTATATTATACAGTGTGGTGCCGGTCCACACTGAGGAGAGGAGCGGTATTTTCCCTATATTATACAGCGTGGTGCCGGTCACACTGAGGAGAGGAGCGGTATTTCCCTATATTATACAGTGTGGTGCCGGTCACAGTGCGGAGAGGAGCGGTATTTCCCTATATTATACAGTGTGGTGCCGGTCACACTGCGGAGAGGAGCGGTATTTCCCTATATTATACAGTGTGGTGCCGGTCACACAGCGAGAGAGGAGCGGTATTTCCTCCATTATACAGTGTGGTGCCGGTCACACTGAGGAAGAGGAGCGGTATTTCCTCCATTATACAGTGTGGTGCCGGTCACACTGCGGAGAGGAGCGGTATTCCCTATATTATACAGTGTGGTGCCGGTCACACTGAGGAGAGGAGCGGTATTTCCCTATATTATACAGTGTGTGTGCCGGTCAACACAGCGGAGAGGAGCGGTATTTCCTCCATTATACAGTGTGGTGCCGGTCACACCAGCAGAGAGAGAGCGGTATTTCCCTATATTATACAGTGTGGTGCCGTCACACAGCGGAGAGGAGCGGTATTTCCCTATATTATACAGTGTGGTGCCGGTCACACTGAGGAGAGGGCGGTATTTCCTCCATTATACACGTGTGGTGCCGGTCACACTGCGGAGAGGAGCGGTATTTCCCTATATTATACAGTGTGGTGCCGGTCACACTGAGGAGAGGAGCGGTATTTCCCTATATGTATACAGTGTGGTGCCGGTCACACAGCGGAGAGGAGCGGTATTTCCCTATATTATACAGTGGTGGTGCCGGTCACACTGAGGAGAAGGAGCGGTATTTCCT
Organism: Dendropsophus ebraccatus; assembly: GCA_027789725.1. Taxonomy (NCBI): domain Eukaryota; kingdom Metazoa; phylum Chordata; class Amphibia; order Anura; family Hylidae; genus Dendropsophus; species Dendropsophus ebraccatus. Next base: position 222,011 of record JAQFWZ010000059.1, read on the forward strand.
CCATTATACAGTGTGGTGCCGCTCACACTGCGGAGAGGAGCGGTATTTCCCTATATTATACAGTGTGGTGCGGTCACACTGAGGGAGAGGAGCGTATTTCCCTATCATTATACAGTGTGGTGCCGGTCACACTGCGGAGAGGAGCGGTATTTCCCTATATTATACAGTGTGGTGCCGGTCACACTGCGGAGAGGAGCGGTATTTCTCTATATTTATACAGTGTGGTGCCGGTCACACTGAGGAGAGGAGCGGTATTTCCCTATATTATACAGTGTGGTGCCCGGTCACACATGCGGAGAGGAGCGGTATTTCCCTATATTATACAGTGTGGTGCCGGTCACACTGAGGAGAGGAGCGGTATTTTCCTATATTATACAGTGTGGTGCCGGTCACACTGAGGAGAGGAGCGGTATTTCCCTATATTATACAGTGTGGTGCCGGTCACACTGAGGAGAGGAGCGGTATTTCCTTATATTATACAGTGTGGTGCCGGTCACACTGCGGAGAGGAGCGGGTATTTCCCATATATTATACAGTTTGGTGCGGTCACACTGCGGAGAGGAGCGGTATTTCCCTATATTATACAGTGTGGTGCCGGTCACACACTGCGGAGAGGAGCGGTATTTCCTCCATTATACAGTGTGGTGGCCGGTCACACTGCGGAGAGGAGCGGTATTTCCCTATATTATACAGTGTGGTGTCGGTCACACTGAGGAGAGGAGCGGTATTTCCCTATATTATACAGTGTGGTGCCGGTCACACAGCGGAGAGGAGCGGTATTTCCCTATATTATACAGTGTGGTGCCGGTCCCACTGAGGAGAGGAGCGGTATTTCCCTATATATACAGTGTGGTGCCGGTCACACTGAGGAGAGGAGCGGTATTTCCCTATATTATACAGTGTGGTGCCGGTCACACTGAGGAGAGGAGCTGTATTTCCCTATATTATACAGTGTGGTGCCGGTCACACAGCGGAGAGGAGCGGTATTTCCCTATATTATACAGTGTGGTGCCGGTCACACTGCGGAGAGGAGCGGTATTTCCCTATATTATACAGTGTGGTGCCGGTCCACACTGAGGAGAGGAGCGGGTATTTCCCTATATTATACAGTGTGGTGCCGGTCACACTGAGGAGAGGAGCGGTATTTCCTATATTATACAGTGTGGTGCCGGTCCACACAGCGGAGAGGAGCGGTATTTCCCTCCATTATACAGTGTGGTGCCGGTCACACAGCGGAGAGGAGCGGTATTTCCCTATATTATACAGTGTGGTGCCGGTCCACACAGCGGAGAGGAGCGGTATTTCCCTATATTATACAGTGTGGTGCCGGTCACACTGAGGAGAGGAGCGGTATTTCCCTATATTATACAGTGTGGGTGCCGGTCACACTGCGGAGAGGAGCGGTATTTCCCTATATTATACAGTGTGGTGCCGGTCACACTGAGGAGAGGAGCGGTATTTCCCTATATTATACAGTGTGGTGCCGGTCACAGTGCGGAGAGGAGCGGTATTTCCCTATATTATACAGTGTGGTGCCGGGTCACACTGAGGAGAGGAGCGGTATTTCCTCATTATACAGTGTGGTGCCGGTCACACTGAGGGAGGAGCGGTATTTCCTCCATTATACAGTGTGGTGCCGGTCACACTGAGGAGAGGAGCGGTTATTTCCCTATATTATACAGTGTGGTGCCGGTCACACTGAGGAGAGGAGAGCGGTATTTCCCTATATTATACAGTTGTGGTGCCGGTCACACTGCGGAGAGGAGCGGTATTTTCCTCCATTATACAGTGTGGTGCCGGTCACACTGAGGAGAGGAGCGGTATTTCCCTATATTATACAAGTGTGGTGCCGGTCACACTGCGGAGAGGAGCGGTATTTTCCCTCCATTATACAGTGTGGTGCCGGTCACACTGAGGAGAGGAGCGGTTATTTCCCTATATTATACAGTGTGGGTGCCGGTCACACTGCGGAGAGGAGCGGTATTTCCCTATATTATACAGTGTGGTGCCGGTCACACTGCGGAGAGGAGCGGTATTTTCCCTCCTATTATACAGTGTGGTGCCGGTCACACTGCGGAGAGGAGCGGTATTTCCCTATATTATACAGTGTGGTGCCGGTCACACATGAGGAGAGGAGCGGTAGTTCCCTATATTATACAGTGTGGTGCCGGTCACACTGCGGAGAGGAGCGGTTATTTCCCTATATTATACAGTGTGGTGCCGGTCACACATGCGGAGAGGAGCGGTATTTCCTATATTATACAGTGTGGTGCCGGTCACACTGAGGAGAGGAGCGGTATTTCCCTATATTATACAGTGTGGTGCGGTCACACTGAGGAGAGGAGCGGTATTTCCCTATATTATACAGTGTGGTGCCGGTCACACTGCGGAGAGGAGCGGTATTTCCCTATATTATACAGTGTGGTGCCGGTCACACTGCGGAGAGGAGCGGTATTTCCTCCATTATACAGTGTGGTGCCGGTCACACTGCGGAGAGGAGCGGTATTTCCTCCATTATACAGTGTGGTGCCGGTCACACTGCGGAGAGGAGCGGTATTTCCCTCCATTATACAGTGTGGTGCCGGTCACACTGCGGAGAGGAGCGGTATTTCCCTATATTATACAGTGTGGTGCCGGTCACACAGCGGAGAGGAGCGGTATTTCCCTATATTATACAGCGTGGTGCCGGTCACACTGAGGAGAGGAGCGGTATTTCCCTATATTATACAGTGTGGTGCCGGTCACACTGCGGAGAGGAGCGGTATTTCCCTATATTATACAGTGTGGTGCCGGTCACAGTGCGGAGAGGAGCGGTATTTCCCTATATTATACAGTGTGGTGCCGGTCACACAGCGGAGAGGAGCGGTATTTCCCTATATTATACAGTGTGGTGCCGGTCACACTGAGGAGAGGAGCGGTATTTCCCTATATTATACAGCGTGGTGCCGGTCACACTGAGGAGAGGAGCGGTATTTCCCTATATTATACAGTGTGGTGCCGGTCACAGTGCGGAGAGGAGCGGTATTTCCCTATATTATACAGTGTGGTGCCGGTCACACTGCGGAGAGGAGCGGTATTTCCCTATATTATACAGTGTGGTGCCGGTCACACATGCGGAGAGGAGCGGTATTTCCCTATTTATACAGTGTGGTGCCGGTCCACACTGAGGAGAGGAGCGGTATTTCCTCCATTATACAGTGTGGTGCCGGTCACACTGAGGAGAGGAGCGGTATTTCCCTCCATTATACAGTGTGGTGCCGGTCACACTGCGGAGAGGAGCGGTATTTCCCTATATTATACAGTGTGGTGCCGGTCACACTGAGGAGAGGAGCGGTATTTCCCTATATTATACAGTGTGGTGCCGGTCACACAGCGGAGAGGAGCGGTATTTCCTCCATTATACAGTGTGGTGCCGGTCACACAGCAGAGAGGAGCGGTATTTCCCTATATTATACAGTGTGGTGCCGGTTCACACAGCGGAGAGGAGCGGTATTTCCCTATATTATACAGTGTGGTGCCGGTCACACTGAGGAGAGGAGCGGTATTTCCTCCATTATACAGTGTGGTGCCGGTCACACTGCGGAGAGGAGCGGTATTTCCCTATATTATACAGTGTGGTGCCGGTCACACTGAGGAGAGGAGCGGTATTTCCCTATATTATACAGTGTGGTGCCGGTCACACAGCGGAGAGGAGCGGTATTTCCTATATTATACAGTGTGGTGCCGGTCACACTGAGGAGAAGAGCGGTATTTCCTCCATTATACAGTGTGGTGCCGGTCACACTGCGGAGAGGAGCGGTATTTCCTCCATTATACAGTGTGGTGCCGCTCACACTGCGGAGAGGAGCGGTATTTCCCTATATTATACAGTGTGGTGCCGGTCACACTGAGGAGAGGAGCGGTATTTCCCTATATTATACAGTGTGGTGCCGGTCACACAGCGGAGAGGAGCGGTATTTCCCTATATTATACAGTGTGGTGCCGGTCACACTGCGGAGAGGAGCGGTATTTCTCTATATTATACAGTGTGGTGCCGGTCACACAGCGGAGAGGAGCGGTATTTCCCTATATTATACAGTGTGGTGCCGGTCACACAGCGGAGAGGAGCGGTATTTCCCTATATTATACAGTGTGGTGCCGGTCACACTGAGGAGAGGAGCGGTATTTCCCTATATTATACAGTGTGGTGCCGGTCACACTGCGGAGAGGAGCGGTATTTCCCTATATTATACAGTGTGGGGTCGGTCACACAGCGGAGAGGAGCGGTATTTCCTATATTATACAGTGTGGTGCCGGTCACCTGAGGAGAGGAGCGGTATTTCCTCCATTATACAGTGTGGTGCGGTCACACTGCGGAGAGGAGCGGTATTTTCCATATATTATACAGTGTGGTGCCGGTCACACTGCGGAGAGGAGCGGTATTTCCCTATATTATACAGTGTGGTGCCGGTCACACAGCGGAGAGGAGCGGTATTTCCTCCATTATACAGTGTGGTGCCGGTCACACTGCGGAGAGGAGCGGTATTTCCTATATTATACAGTGTGGTGTCGGTCACACTGAGGAGAGGAGCGGTATTTCCCCTATATTATACAGTGTGGTGCCGGTCACACTGCGGAGAGGAGCGGTATTTCCCTATATTATACAGTGTGGTGCCGGTCACACTGAGGAGAGGAGCTGTATTTCCCTATATTATACAGTGTGGTGCCGGTCACACAGCGGAGAGGAGCGGGATTTCCCTATATTATACAGTGTGGTGCCGGTCACACAGCGGAGAGGAGCGGTATTTCCCTATATTATACAGTGTGGTGCCGGTCACACTGAGGAGAGGAGCGGTATTTCCCTATATTATACAGTGTGGGTGCCGGTCACACTGCGGAGAGGAGCGGTATTTCCCTATATTATACAGTGTGGTGCCGGTCACACTGAGGAGAGGAGCGGTATTTCCCTATATTATACAGTGTGGTGCCGGTCACAGTGCGGAGAGGAGCGGTATTTCCCTATATTATACAGTGTGGTGCCGGTCACACTGAGGAGAGGAGCGGTATTTCCTCCATTATACAGTGTGGTGCCGGTCACACTGAGGAGAGGAGCGGTATTTCCTCCATTATACAGTGTGGTGCCGGTCACACTGAGGAGAGGAGCGGTATTTCCCTATATTATACAGTGTGGTGCCGGACACACTGAGGAGAGGAGCGGTATTTCCCTATATTATACAGTGTGGTGCCGGTCACACTGCGGAGAGGAGCGGTATTTTCCTCCATTATACAGTGTGGTGCCGGTCACACTGAGGAGAGGAGCGGTATTTCCCTATATTATACAGTGTGGTGCCGGTCACACTGCGGAGAGGAGCGGTATTTTCCTCCATTATACAGTGTGGTGCCGGTCACACTGAGGAGAGGAGCGGTATTTCCCTATATTATACAGTGTGGGTGCCGGTCACACTGAGGAGAGGAGCGGTATTTCCCTATATTATACAGTGTGGTGCCGGTCACACTGCGGAGAGGAGCGGTATTTTCCTCCATTATACAGTGTGGTGCCGGTCACACTGAGGAGAGGAGCGGTATTTCCCTATATTATACAGTGTGGTGCCGGTCACACTGCGGAGAGGAGCGGTATTTCCCTATATTATACAGTGTGGTGCCGGTCACACTGCGGAGAGGAGCGGTATTTCCCTATATTATACAGTGTGGTGCCGGTCACACAGCGGAGAGGAGCGGTATTTCCCTATATTATACAGTGTGGTGCCGGTCACACTGAGGAGAGGAGCGGTATTTCCCTATATTATACAGTGTGGTGCCGGTCACACTGAGGAGAGGAGCTGTATTTCCCTATATTATACAGTGTGGTGCCGGTCACACTGCGGAGAGGAGCGGTATTTCCCTATATTATACAGTGTGGTGCCGGTCACACTGCGGAGAGGAGCGGTATTTCCCTATATTATACAGTGTGGTGCCGGTCACACTGCGGAGAGGAGCGGTATTTCCTTATATTATACAGTGTGGTGCCGGTCACACTGAGGAGAGGAGCGGTATTTCCCTATATTATACAGTGTGGTGCCGGTCACACTGAGGAGAGGAGCTGTATTTCCCTATATTATACAGTTGTGGTGCCGGTCACACTGCGGAGAGGAGCGGTATTTCCCTATATTATACAGTGTGGTGCCGGTCACACTGCGGAGAGGAGCGGTATTTCCCTATATTATACAGTGTGGTGCCGGTCACACAGCGGAGAGGAGCGGTATTTCCCTATATTATACAGTGTGGTGCCGGTCACACATGCGGAGAGGAGCGGGTATTTCCCTATATTATACAGTGTGGTGCCGGTCACACTGCGGAGAGGAGCGGTATTTCCTCCATTATACAGTGTGGTGTCGGTCACACTGCGGAGAGGAGCGGTATTTCCTCCATTATACAGTGTGGTGCCGGTCACACTGCGGAGAGGAGCGGTATTTCCCTATATTATACAGTGTGGTGCCGGTCACACATGCGGAGAGGAGCGGTATTTCCCTATATTATACAGCTGTGGTGCCGGTCACACTGAGGAGAGGAGCGGTATTTCCCTATATTATACAGTGTGGTGCCGGTCCACACTGCGGAGAGGAGCGGTATTTCCCTATATTATACAGTGTGGTGCCGGTCACAGTGCGGAGAGGAGCGGTATTTCCCTATATTATACAGTGTGGTGCCGGTCACACAGCGGAGAGGAGCGGTATTTCCCTATATTATACAGCGTGGTGCCGGTCACACTGAGGAGAGGAGCGGTATTTCCCTATATTATACAGTGTGGTGCCGGTCACACTGAGGAGAGGTGCGGTATTTCCCTATATTATACAGTGTGGTGCCGGTCACACTGAGGAGAGGAGCGGTATTTCCCTATATTATACAGCGTGGTGCCGGTCACACTGAGGAGAGGAGCGGTATTTCCCTATATTATACAGTGTGGTGCCGGTCACAGTGCGGAGAGGAGCGGTATTTCCCTATATTATACAGTGTGGTGCCGGTCACACTGCGGAGAGGAGCGGTATTTCCCTATATTATACAGTGTGGTGCCGGTCACACAGCGGAGAGGAGCGGTATTTCCTCCATTATACAGTGTGGTGCCGGTCACACTGAGGAGAGGAGCGGTATTTCCTCCATTATACAGTGTGGTGCCGGTCACACTGCGGAGAGGAGCGGTATTTCCCTATATTATACAGTGTGGTGCCGGTCACACTGAGGAGAGGAGCGGTATTTCCCTATATTATACAGTGTGGTGCCGGTCACACTGCGGAGAGGAGCGGTATTTCCCTATATTATACAGTGTGGTGCCGGTCACACAGCGGAGAGGAGCGGTATTTCCTCCATTATACAGTGTGGTGCCGGTCACACAGCAGAGAGGAGCGGTATTTCCCTATATTATACAGTGTGGTGCCGGTCACACAGCGGAGAGGAGCGGTATTTCCCTATATTATACAGTGTGGTGCCGGTCACACTGAGGAGAGGAGCGGTATTTCCTCCATTATACAGTGTGGTGCCGGTCACACAGCGGAGAGGAGCGGTATTTCCCTATATTATACAGTGTGGTGCCGGTCACACTGCGGAGAGGAGCGGTATTTCCCTATATTATACAGTGTGGTGCCGGTCACACTGAGGAGAGGAGCGGTATTTCCCTATATTATACAGTGTGGTGCCGGTCACACAGCGGAGAGGAGCGGTATTTCCCTATATTATACAGTGTGGGTGCCGGTCACACTGAGGAGAAGAGCGGTATTTCCTCCATTATACAGTGTGGTGCCGCTCACACTGCGGAGAGGAGCGGTATTTCCCTATATTATACAGTGTGGTGCCGGTCACACTGAGGAGAGGAGCGGTATTTCCCTATATTATACAGTGTGGTGCCGGTCACACAGCGGAGAGGAGCGGTATTTCCCTATATTATACAGTGTGGTGCCGGTCACACAGCGGAGAGGAGCGGTATTTCCCTATATTATACAGTGTGGTGCCGGTCACACTGAGGAGAGGAGCGGTATTTCCCTATATTATACAGTGTGGTGCCGGTCACACTGCGGAGAGGAGCGGTATTTCCCTATATTATACAGTGTGGTGTCGGTCACACAGCGGAGAGGAGCGGTATTTCCCTATATTATACAGTGTGGTGCCGGTCACACTGAGGAGAGGAGCGGTATTTCCTCCATTATACAGTGTGGTGCCGGTCACACTGCGGAGAGGAGCGGTATTTCCATATATTATACAGTGTGGTGCCGGTCACACTGCGGAGAGGAGCGGTATTTCCCTATATTATACAGTGTGGTGCCGGTCACACAGCGGAGAGGAGCGGTATTTCCTCCATTATACAGTGTGGTGCCGGTCACACTGCGGAGAGGAGCGGTATTTCCCTATATTATACAGTGTGGTGTCGGTCACACTGAGGAGAGGAGCGGTATTTCCCTATATTATACAGTGTGGTGCCGGTCACACTGCGGAGAGGAGCGGTATTTCCCTATATTATACAGTGTGGTGCCGGTCACACTGAGGAGAGGAGCTGTATTTCCCTATATTATACAGTGTGGTGTCGGTCACACTGCGGAGAGGAGCGGTATTTCCCTATATTATACAGTGTGGTGCCGGTCACACTGCGGAGAGGAGCGGTATTTCCCTATATTATACAGTGTGGTGCCGGTCACACTGCGGAGAGGAGCGGTATTTCCCTATATTATACAGTGTGGTGCCGGTCACACTGCGGGAGAGGAGCGGTATTTCCCTACTATTATACAGTGTGGGTGCCGGTCACACTGAGGAGAGGAGCGGTATTTCCCTATATTATACAGTGTGGTGCCGGTCCACGCCTGCGGAGAGGAGCGGTATTTCCCTATATTATACAGTGTGGTGCCGGTCACACAGCGGAGAGGAGCGGTATTTCCCTATATTATACAGTGTGGTGCCGGTCACACTGAGGAGAGGAGCGGTATTTCCCTATATTATACAGTGTGGTGCCGGTCACACTGCGGAGAGGAGCGGTATTTCCCTATATTATACAGTGGTGGTGCCGGTCACACAGCGGAGAGGAGCGGTATTTCCCTATATTATACAGTGTGGTGCCGGTCACACTGCGGAGAGGAGCGGTATTTCCCTATATTATACAGTGTGGTGCCGGTCACACAGCGGAGAGGAGCGGTATTTCCCTATATTATACAGGTGTGGTGCCGGTCACACTGAGGAGAGGAGCGGTATTTCCCTATATAATACAGTGTGGTGCCGGTCACACAGAGGAGAGGAGCGGTATTTCCCTATATTATACAGTGTGGTGCCGGTCACACTGAGGAGAGGAGCTGTATTTCCCTATATTATACAGTGTGGTGCCGGTCACACAGCGGAGAGGAGCGGTATTTCCCTATATTATACAGTGTGGTGCCGGTCACACTGCGGAGAGGGAGCGGTATTTCCCTATATTATACAGTGTGGTGCCGGTCACACATGCGGAGAGGAGCGGTATTTCCCTATATTATACAGTGTGGGTGCCGGTCACACTGAGGAGAGGAGCGGTATTTCCCTATATTATACAGTGTGGTGCCGGTCACACTGAGGAGAGGAGCGGTATTTCCTATATTATACAGTGTGGTGCCGGTCACACAGCGGAGAGGAGCGGTATTTCCTCCATTATACAGTGTGGTGTCGGTCACACTGAGGAGAGGAGCGGTATTTCCCTATATTATACAGTGTGGTGTCGGTCACACTGAGGAGAGGAGCGGTATTTCCTATATTATACAGTGTGGTGTCGGTCACACTGAGGAGAGGAGCGGTATTTCCTCCATTATACAGTGTGGTGCCGGTCACACTGCGGAGAGGAGCGGTATTTCCCTATATTATACAGTGTGGTGCCGGTCACACTGCGGAGAGGAGCGGTATTTCCCTATATTATACAGTGTGGTGCCGGTCACACTGCGGAGAGGAGCGGTATTTTCCTCCATTATACAGTGTGGTGCCGGTCACACTGCGGAGAGGAGCGGTATTTCCCTATATTATACAGTGTGGTGCCGGTCACACTGAGGAGAGGAGCGGTATTTCCTCCATTATACAGTGTGGTGCCGGTCACACAGCGGAGAGGAGCGGTATTTCCCTATATTATACAGTGTGGGTGCCGGTCACACAGCGGAGAGGAGCGGGATTTCCCTATATTATACAGTGTGGTGCCGGTCACACTGCGGAGAGGAGCGGTATTTCCCTATATTATACAGTGTGGTGCCGGTCACACAGCGGAGAGGAGCGGTATTTCCCTATATATACAGTGTGGTGCCGGTCACACAGCGGAGAGGAGCGGTATTTCCCTATATTATACAGTGTGGTGCCGGTCACACAGCGGAGAGGAGCGGTATTTCCCTATATTATACAGTGTGGTGCCGGTCACACAGCGGAGAGGAGCGGGATTTCCCTATATTATACAGTGTGGTGCCGGTCACACTGCGGAGAGGAGCGGTATTTCCCTATATTATACAGTGTGGTGCCGGTCACACAGCGGAGAGGAGCGGTATTTCCTCCATTATACAGTGTGGTGCCGGTCACACTGCGGAGAGGAGCGGTATTTTCCTATATTATACAGTGTGGTGCCGGTCACACTGAGGAGAGGAGCGGTATTTCCCTATATTATACAGTGTGGTGCCGGTCACACAGCGGAGAGGAGCGGTATTTCCCTATATTATACAGTGTGGTGTCGGTCACACAGCGGAGAGGAGCGGTATTTCCCTCCATTATACAGTGTGGTGCCGGTCACACTGAGGAGAGGAGCGGTATTTCCCTATATTATACAGTGTGGTGCCGGTCACACTGAGGAGAGGAGCGGTATTTCCTCCATTATACAGTGTGGTGCCGGTCACACAGCGGAGAGGAGCGGTATTTCCCTATATTATACAGTGTGGTGCCGGTCACACTGAGGAGAGGAGCGGTATTTCCCTATATTATACAGTGTGGTGCCGGTCACACTGCGGAGAGGAGCAGTATTTCCCTATATTATACAGTGTGGTGCCGGTCACACTGAGGAGAGGAGCGGTATTTCCCTATATTATACAGTGTGGTGCCGGTCACACTGCGGAGAGGAGCGGTATTTCCTCCATTATACAGTGTGGTGCCGGTCACACTGAGGAGAGGAGCGGTATTTCCCTATATTATACAGTGTGGTGTCGGTCACACTGCGGAGAGGAGCGGTATTTCCCTATATTATACAGTGTGGTGTCGGTCACACTGCGGAGAGGAGCGGTATTTCCCTATATTATACAGTGTGGTGCCGGTCACACAGCGGAGAGGAGCGGTTATTTCCCTATATTATACAGTGTGGTGCCGGTCACACTGAGGAGAGGAGCGGTATTTCCCTAATATTATACAGTGTGGTGCCGGTCACACTGAGGAGAGGAGCGGTATTTCCTCCATTATACAGTGTGGTGCCGGTCACACTGAGGAGAGGAGCGGTATTTCCCTATATTATACAGTGTGGTGCCGGTCACACTGAGGAGAGGAGCGGTATTTCCCTATATTATACAGTGTGGTGCCGGTCACACTGAGGAGAGGAGCGGTATTTCCCTATATTATACAGTGTGGTGCCGGTCACACTGAGGAGAGGAGCGGTATTTCCCTATATTATACAGTGTGGTGCCGGTCACACTGAGGAGAGGAGCGGTATTTCCCTATATTATACAGTGTGGTGCCGGTCACACTGAGGAGAGGAGCGGTATTTCCCTATATTATACAGTGTGGTGCCGGTCACACTGCGGAGAGGAGCGGTATTTCCTCCATTATACAGTGTGGTGCCGGTCACACTGAGGAGAGGAGCGGTATTTCCCTATATTATACAGTGTGGTGCCGGTCACACTGAGGAGAGGAGCGGTATTTCCCTATATTATACAGTGTGGTGCCGGTCACACAGCGGAGAGGAGCGGTATTTCCCTATAGTATACAGTGTGGTGCCGGTCACACTGCGGAGAGGAGCGGTATTTCCCTATATTATACAGTGTGGTGCCGGTCCACACAGCGGAGAGGAGCGGGATTTCCCTATATTATACAGTGTGGTGCCGGTCCACACTGAGGAGAGGAGCGGTATTTCCTCCATTATACAGTGTGGTGCGGTCACACTGCGGAGAGGAGCGGTATTTCCTCCATTATACAGTGTGGTGCCGGTCCACACTGAGGAGAGGAGCGGTATTTCCTCCATTATACAGTGTGGTGCCGGTCACACTGCGGAGAGGAGCGGTATTTCCCTATATTATACAGTGTGGTGCCGGTCACACTGAGGAGAGGAGCGGTATTTCCCTATATTATACAGTGTGGTGCCGGTCACACAGCGGAGAGGAGCGGTATTTCCCTATATTATACAGTGTGGTGCCGGTCACACTGAGGAGAAGAGCGTTTTTTTCTCCATTATACAGTGTGGTGCCGCTCACACTGCGGAGAGGAGCGGTATTTCCCTATATTATACAGTGTGGTGCCGGTCACACTGAGGAGAGGAGCGGTATTTCCCTATATTATACAGTGTGGTGCCGGTCACACAGCGGAGAGGAGCGGTATTTCCCTATATTATACAGTGTGGTGCCGGTCACACTGCGGAGAGGAGCGGTATTTCCCTATATTATACAGTGTGGTGCCGGTCACACAGCGGAGAGGAGCGGTATTTCCCTATATTATACAGTGTGGTGTCGGTCACACAGAGGAGAGGAGCGGTATTTCCCTATATTATACAGTGTGGTGCCGGTCACACAGCGGAGAGGAGCGGTATTTCCCTATATTATACAGTGTGGTGCCGGTCACACTGAGGAGAGGAGCGGTATTTCCCTATATTATACAGTGTGGTGCCGGTCACACAGCGGAGAGGAGCGGTATTTCCCTATATTATACAGTGTGGTGCCGGTCACACTGAGGAGAGGAGCGGTATTTCCTCCATTATACAGTGTGGTGTCGGTCACACTGCGGAGAGGAGCGGTATTTCCCTATATTATACAGTGTGGTGCCGGTCACACTGCGGAGAGGAGCGGTATTTCCATATATTATACAGTGTGGTGCCGGTCACACTGCGGAGAGGAGCGGTATTTCCCTATATTATACAGTGTGGTGCCGGTCACACAGCGGAGAGGAGCGGTATTTCCTCCATTATACAGTGTGGTGCCGGTCACACTGCGGAGAGGAGCGGTATTTCCCTATATTATACAGTGTGGTGTCGGTCACACTGAGGAGAGGAGCGGTATTTCCCTATATTATACAGTGTGGTGCCGGTCACACTGCGGAGAGGAGCGGTATTTCCCTATATTATACAGTGTGGTGCCGGTCACACTGAGGAGAGGAGCTGTATTTCCCTATATTATACAGTGTGGTGCCGGTCACACAGCGGAGAGGAGCGGGATTTCCCTATATTATACAGTGTGGTGCCGGTCACACTGAGGAGAGGAGCGGTATTTCCCTATATTATACAGTGTGGTGCCGGTCACACTGAGGAGAGGAGCGGTATTTCCCTCCATTATACAGTGTGGTGCCGGTCACACTGAGGAGAGGAGCGGTATTTCCCTATATTATACAGTGTGGTGCCGGTCACACTGAGGAGAGGAGCGGTATTTCCCTATATTATACAGTGTGGTGCCGGTCACACTGAGGAGAGGAGCGGTATTTCCCTATATTATACAGTGTGGTGCCGGTCACACTGAGGAGAGGAGCGGTATTTCCCTATATTATACAGTGTGGTGCCGGTCACACTGAGGAGAGGAGCGGTATTTCCCTATATTATACAGTGTGGTGCCGGTCACACTGAGGAGAGGAGCGGTATTTCCCTATATTATACAGTGTGGTGCCGGTCACACTGCGGAGAGGAGCGGTATTTCCTCCATTATACAGTGTGGTGCCGGTCACACTGAGGAGAGGAGCGGTATTTCCCTATATTATACAGTGTGGTGCCGGTCACACTGAGGAGAGGAGCGGTATTTCCCTATATTATACAGTGTGGTGCCGGTCACACAGCGGAGAGGAGCGGTATTTCCCTATATTATACAGTGTGGTGCCGGTCACACTGCGGAGAGGAGCGGTATTTCCCTATATTATACAGTGTGGTGCCGGTCACACAGCGGAGAGGAGCGGGATTTCCCTATATTATACAGTGTGGTGCCGGTCACACTGCGGAGAGGAGCGGTATTTCCTCCATTATACAGTGTGGTGCCGGTCACACTGCGGAGAGGAGCGGTATTTCCCTATATTATACAGTGTGGTGCCGGTCACACTGAGGAGAGGAGCGGTATTTCCCTCTATTATACAGTGTGGTGCCGGTCACACTGCGGAGAGGAGCGGTATTTCCCTATATTATACAGTGTGGTGCCGGTCACACTGCGGAGAGGAGCGGTATTTCCCTATATTATACAGTGTGGTGCCGGTCACACAGCGGAGAGGAGCGGGATTTCCCTATATTATACAGTGTGGTGCCGGTCACACAGCGGAGAGGAGCGGTATTTCCTCCATTATACAGTGTGGTGCCGGTCACACTGCGGAGAGGAGCGGTATTTCCCTATATTATACAGTGTGGTGCCGGTCACACTGAGAAGAGGAGCGGTATTTCCCTATATTATACAGTGTGGTGCTGGTCACACTGAGGAGAGGAGCGGTATTTCCCTATATTATACAGTGTGGTGCCGGTCACACTGAGGAGAGGAGCGGTATTTCCCTATATTATACAGTGTGGTGCCGGTCACACTGCGGAGAGGAGCGGTATTTCCTCCATTATACAGTGTGGTGCCGGTCACACTGCGGAGAGGAGCGGTATTTCCCTATATTATACAGTGTGGTGCCGGTCACACTGAGGAGAGGAGCGGTATTTCCCTATATTATACAGTGTGGTGCCGGTCACACAGCGGAGAGGAGCGGTATTTCCTCCATTATACAGTGTGGTGCCGGTCACACAGCAGAGAGGAGCGGTATTTCCCTATATTATACAGTGTGGTGCCGGTCACACAGCGGAGAGGAGCGGTATTTCCCTATATTATACAGTGTGGTGCCGGTCACACTGAGGAGAGGAGCGGTATTTCCTCCATTATACAGTGTGGTGCCGGTCACACTGCGGAGAGGAGCGGTATTTCCCTATATTATACAGTGTGGTGCCGGTCACACTGAGGAGAGGAGCGGTATTTCCCTATATTATACAGTGTGGTGCCGGTCACACAGCGGAGAGGAGCGGTATTTCCCTATATTATACAGTGTGGTGCCGGTCACACTGAGGAGAAGAGCGGTATTTCCTCCATTATACAGTGTGGTGCCGCTCACACTGCGGAGAGGAGCGGTATTTCCCTATATTATACAGTGTGGTGCCGGTCACACTGAGGAGAGGAGCGGTATTTCCCTATATTATACAGTGTGGTGCCGGTCACACAGCGGAGAGGAGCGGTATTTCCCTATATTATACAGTGTGGTGCCGGTCACACTGCGGAGAGGAGCGGTATTTCTCTATATTATACAGTGTGGTGCAGGGTCACACAGCGGAGAGGAGCGGGTATTTCCCTATATTATACAGTGTGGTGCCGGTCACACAGCGGAGAGGAGCGGTATTTCCCTATATATACAGTGTGGTGCCGGTCACACTGCGGAGAGGAGCGGTATTTCCCTATATTATACAGTGTGGTGCCGGTCACACTGAGGAGAGGAGCGGTATTTCCTCCATTATACAGTGTGGTGCCGGTCACACTGCGGAGAGGAGCGGTATTTCCATATATTATACAGTGTGGTGCCGGTCACACTGCGGAGAGGAGCGGTATTTCCTCCATTATACAGTGTGGTGCCGGTCACACTGCGGAGAGGAGCGGTATTTCCCTATATTATACAGTGTGGTGCCGGTCACACAGCGGAGAGGAGCGGTATTTCCTCCATTATACAGTGTGGTGCCGGTCACACTGCGGAGAGGAGCGGTATTTCCCTATATTATACAGTGTGGTGTCGGTCACACTGAGGAGAGGAGCGGTATTTCCCTATATTATACAGTGTGGTGCCGGTCACACTGCGGAGAGGAGCGGTATTTCCCTATATTATACAGTGTGGTGCCGGTCACACTGAGGAGAGGAGCGGTATTTCCCTATATTATACAGTGTGGTGCCGGTCACACAGCGGAGAGGAGCGGTATTTCCCTATATTATACAGTGTGGTGCCGGTCACACTGAGGAGAGGAGCGGTATTTCCCTATATTATACAGTGTGGTGCCGGTCACACAGCGGAGAGGAGCGGGATTTCCCTATATTATACAGTGTGGTGCCGGTCACACAGCGGAGAGGAGCGGTATTTCCCTATATTATACAGTGTGGTGCCGGTCACACAGCGGAGAGGAGCGGTATTTCCCTATATTATACAGTGTGGTGCCGGTCACACTGAGGAGAGGAGCGGTATTTCCCTATATTATACAGTGTGGTGCCGGTCACACTGCGGAGAGGAGCGGTATTTCCCTATATTATACAGTGTGGTGCCGGTCACACAGCGGAGAGGAGCGGTATTTCCCTATATTATACAGTGTGGTGTCGGTCACACAGCGGAGAGGAGCGGTATTTCCCTATATTATACAGTGTGGTGCCGGTCACACTGCGGAGAGGAGCGGGATTTCCTCCATTATACAGTGTGGGTGCCGGTCACACTGAGGAGAGGAGCGGTATTTCCCTATATTATACAGTGTGGTGCCGGTCACACTGCGGAGAGGAGCGGTATTTCCCTATATTATACAGTGTGGTGCCGGTCACACTGCGGAGAGGAGCGGTATTTCCCTATATTATACAGTGTGGTGCCGGTCACACAGCGGAGAGGAGCGGTATTTCCCTATATTATACAGTGTGGTGCCGGTCACACTGCGGAGAGGAGCGGTATTTCCCTATATTATACAGTGTGGTGCCGGTCACACTGAGGAGAGGAGCGGTATTTCCCTATATTATACAGTGTGGTGCCGGTCACACAGCGGAGAGGAGCGGTATTTCCCTATACTATACAGTGTGGTGCCGGTCACACAGCGGAGAGGAGCGGTATTTCCCTATATTATACAGTGTGGTGTCGGTCACACAGCGGAGAGGAGCGGTATTTCCCTATATTATACAGTGTGGTGCCGGTCACACTGAGGAGAGGAGCGGTATTTCCCTATATAATACAGTGTGGTGCCGGTCACACTGAGGAGAGGAGCGGTATTTCCCTATATTATACAGTGTGGTGCCGGTCACACTGAGGAGAGGAGCTGTATTTCCCTATATTATACAGTGTGGTGCCGGTCACACAGCGGAGAGGAGCGGTATTTCCCTATATTATACAGTGTGGTGCCGGTCACACTGCGGAGAGGAGCGGTATTTCCCTATATTATACAGTGTGGGTGCCGGTCACACTGAGGAGAGGAGCGGTATTTCCCTATATTATACAGTGTGGTGCCGGTCACACTGAGGAGAGGAGCGGTATTTCCTATATTATACAGTGTGGTGCCGGTCACACAGCGGAGAGGAGCGGTATTTCCTCCATTATACAGTGTGGTGCCGGTCACACAGCGGAGAGGAGCGGTATTTCCCTATATTATACAGTGTGGTGCCGGTCACACAGCGGAGAGGAGCGGTATTTCCCTATATTATACAGTGTGGTGCCGGTCACACTGAGGAGAGGAGCGGTATTTCCCTATATTATACAGTGTGGGTGCCGGTCACACTGCGGAGAGGAGCGGTATTTCCCTATATTATACAGTGTGGTGCCGGTCACACTGAGGAGAGGAGCGGTATTTCCCTATATTATACAGTGTGGTGCCGGTCACACTGAGGAGAGGAGCGGTATTTCCTCCATTATACAGTGTGGTGCCGGTCACACTGAGGAGAGGAGCGGTATTTCCTCCATTATACAGTGTGGTGCCGGTCACACTGAGGAGAGGAGCGGTATTTCCCTATATTATACAGTGTGGTGCCGGTCACACTGAGGAGAGGAGCGGTATTTCCCTATATTATACAGTGTGGTGCCGGTCACACTGAGGAGAGGAGCGGTATTTCCCTATATTATACAGTGTGGTGCCGGTCACACTGCGGAGAGGAGCGGTATTTCCCTATATTATACAGTGTGGTGCCGGTCACACTGCGGAGAGGAGCGGTATTTCCCTATATTATACAGTGTGGTGTCGGTCACACTGAGGAGAGGAGCGGTATTTCCTCCATTATACAGTGTGGTGCCGGTCACACTGAGGAGAGGAGCGGTATTTCCCTATATTATACAGTGTGGTGCCGGTCACACTGAGGAGAGGAGCGGTATTTCCCTATATTATACAGTGTGGTGCCGGTCACACTGCGGAGAGGAGCGGTATTTCCCTATATTATACAGTGTGGTGCCGGTCACACTGAGGAGAGGAGCGGTATTTCCCTATATTATACAGTGTGGTGCCGGTCACACTGAGGAGAGGAGCGGTATTTCCCTATATTATACAGTGTGGTGCCGGTCACACTGAGGAGAGGAGCGGTATTTCCTCCATTATACAGTGTGGTGCCGGTCACACTGAGGAGAGGAGCGGTATTTCCCTATATTATACAGTGTGGTGCCGGTCACACTGCGGAGAGGAGCGGTATTTCCTCCATTATACAGTGTGGTGTCGGTCACACTGAGGAGAGGAGCGGTATTTCCTATATTATACAGTGTGGTGTCGGTCACACTGCGGAGAGGAGCGGTATTTCCCTATATTATACAGTGTGGTGCCGGTCACACTGAGGAGAGGAGCGGTATTTCCTCCATTATACAGTGTGGTGCCGGTCACACAGCGGAGAGGAGCGGTATTTCCCTATATTATACAGTGTGGTGCCGGTCACACAGAGGAGAGGAGCGGTATTTCCTCCATTATACAGTGTGGTGCCGGTCACACTGCGGAGAGGAGCGGTATTTCCCTATATTATACAGTGTGGTGTCGGTCACACAGAGGAGAGGAGCGGTATTTCCCTATATTATACAGTGTGGTGCCGGTCACACTGCGGAGAGGAGCGGTATTTCCCTATATTATACAGTGTGGTGCCGGTCACACAGCGGAGAGGAGCGGTATTTCCCTATATTATACAGTGTGGGTGCCGGTCACACTGCGGAGAGGAGCGGTATTTCCTCCATTATACAGTGTGGTGCCGGTCACACTGCGGAGAGGAGCGGTATTTCCCTATATTATACAGTGTGGTGCCGGTCACACAGCGGAGAGGAGCGGTATTTCCCTATATTATACAGTGTGGTGCCGGTCACACAGCGGAGAGGAGCGGTATTTCCCTATATTATACAGTGTGGTGCCGGTCACACAGCGGAGAGGAGCGGTATTTCCCTATATTATACAGTGTGGTGCCGGTCACACAGCGGAGAGGAGCGGTATTTCCTCCATTATACAGTGTGGTGCCGGTCACACTGCGGAGAGGAGCGGTATTTCCCTATATTATACAGTGTGGTGCCGGTCACACTGAGGAGAGGAGCGGTATTTCCCTATATTATACAGTGTGGTGCCGGTCACACTGAGGAGAGGAGCGGTATTTCCTCCATTATACAGTGTGGTGCCGGTCACACAGCGGAGAGGAGCGGTATTTCCCTATATTATACAGTGTGGTGCCGGTCACACTGAGGAGAGGAGCGGTATTTCCCTATATTATACAGTGTGGTGCCGGTCACACTGCGGAGAGGAGCGGTATTTCCTCCATTATACAGTGTGGTGCCGGTCACACTGAGGAGAGGAGCGGTATTTCCCTATATTATACAGTGTGGTGTCGGTCACACTGCGGAGAGGAGCGGTATTTCCCTATATTATACAGTGTGGTGTCGGTCACACTGCGGAGAGGAGCGGTATTTCCCTATATTATACAGTGTGGTGCCGGTCACACAGCGGAGAGGAGCGGTATTTCCCTATATTATACAGTGTGGTGCCGGTCACACTGAGGAGAGGAGCGGTATTTCCCTATATTATACAGTGTGGTGCCGGTCACACTGAGGAGAGGAGCGGTATTTCCTCCATTATACAGTGTGGTGCCGGTCACACTGAGGAGAGGAGCGGTATTTCCCTATATTATACAGTGTGGTGCCGGTCACACTGAGGAGAGGAGCGGTATTTCCCTATATTATACAGTGTGGTGCCGGTCACACTGAGGAGAGGAGCGGTATTTCCATATATTATACAGTGTGGTGCCGGTCACACTGAGGAGAGGAGCGGTATTTCCCTATATTATACAGTGTGGTGCCGGTCACACTGAGGAGAGGAGCGGTATTTCCCTATATTATACAGTGTGGTGCCGGTCACACTGAGGAGAGGAGCGGTATTTCCCTATATTATACAGTGTGGTGCCGGTCACACTGCGGAGAGGAGCGGTATTTCCCTATATTATACAGTGTGGTGTCGGTCACACTGCGGAGAGGAGCGGTATTTCCTCCATTATACAGTGTGGTGCCGGTCACACTGAGGAGAGGAGCGGTATTTCCCTATATTATACAGTGTGGTGCCGGTCACACTGAGGAGAGGAGCGGTATTTCCCTATATTATACAGTGTGGTGCCGGTCACACAGCGGAGAGGAGCGGTATTTCCCTATATTATACAGTGTGGTGCCGGTCACACAGCGGAGAGGAGTGGTATTTCCTCCATTATACAGTGTGGTGCCGGTCACACTGCGGAGAGGAGCGGTATTTCCCTATATTATACAGTGTGGTGTCGGTCACACAGAGGAGAGGAGCGGTATTTCCCTATATTATACAGTGTAGTGCTAGTCATACAGCGGAGAGGAGCGGTATTTCCCTATATTATACAGTGTGGTGCCGGTCACACAGCGGAGAGGAGCGGTATTTCCTCCATTATACAGTGTGGTGCCGGTCACACAGCGGAGAGGAGCGGTATTTCCTCCATTATACAGTGTGGTGTCGGTCACACAGCGGAGAGGAGCGGTATTTCCTCCATTATACAGTGTGGTGCCGGTCACACTGAGGAGAGGAGCGGTATTTCCCTATATTATACAGTGTGGTGCCGGTCACACTGCGGAGAGGAGCGGTATTTCCTCCATTATACAGTGTGGTGCCGCTCACACTGCGGAGAGGAGCGGTATTTCCCTATATTATACAGTGTGGTGCCGGTCACACTGCGGAGAGGAGCGGTATTTCCCTATATTATACAGTGTGGTGCTGGTCACACTGCGGAGAGGAGCGGTATTTCCCTATATTATACAGTGTGGTGTCGGTCACACTGAGGAGAGGAGCGGTATTTCCTCCATTATACAGTGTGGTGTCGGTCACACTGAGGAGAGGAGCGGTATTTCCCTATATTATACAGTGTGGTGCCGGTCACACAGCGGAGAGGAGCGGTATTTCCCTATATTATACAGTGTGGTGCCGGTCACACTGAGGAGAGGAGCGGTATTTCCCTATATTATACAGTGTGGTGCCGGTCACACAGCGGAGAGGAGCGGTATTTCCCTATATTATACAGTGTGGTGCCGGTCACACTGCGGAGAGGAGCGGTATTTCCCTATATTATACAGTGTGGTGCCGGTCACACAGCGGAGAGGAGCGGTATTTCCCTATATTATACAGTGTGGTGCCGGTCACACTGAGGAGAGGAGCGGTATTTTCCTATATTATACAGTGTGGTGCCGGTCACACAGCGGAGAGGAGCGGGATTTCCCTATATTATACAGTGTGGTGCCGGTCACACTGAGGAGAGGAGCGGTATTTCCTCCATTATACAGTGTGGTGCCGGTCACACTGCGGAGAGGAGCGGTATTTCCTCCATTATACAGTGTGGTGCCGGTCACACAGCGGAGAGGAGCGGTATTTCCCTATATTATACAGTGTGGTGCCGGTCACACTGAGGAGAGGAGCGGTATTTCCCTATATTATACAGTGTGGTGCCGGTCACACAGCGGAGAGGAGCGGTATTTCCCTATATTATACAGTGTGGTGTCGGTCACACTGCGGAGAGGAGCGGTATTTCCCTATATTATACAGTGTGGTGCCGGTCACACTGAGGAGAGGAGCGGTATTTCCTCCATTATACAGTGTGGTGCCGGTCACACTGCGGAGAGGAGCGGTATTTCCTCCATTATACAGTGTGGTGCCGGTCACACTGCGGAGAGGAGCCGTATTTCCCTATATTATACAGTGTGGTGCCGGTCACACTGCGGAGAGGAGCGGTATTTCCCTATATTATACAGTGTGGTGCCGGTCACACAGCGGAGAGGAGCGGTATTTCCCTATATTATACAGTGTGGTGCCGGTCACACTGCGGAGAGGAGCGGTATTTCCTATATTATACAGTGTGGTGCCGGTCACACTGAGGAGAGGAGCGGTATTTCCCTATATTATACAGTGTGGTGCCGGTCACACAGCGGAGAGGAGCGGTATTTCCCTATATTATACAGTGTGGTGCCGGTCACACTGAGGAGAGGAGCGGGATTTCCCTATATTATACAGTGTGGTGCCGGTCACACAGCGGAGAGGAGCGGGATTTCCTCCATTATACAGTGTGGTGCCGGTCACAGTGCGGAGAGGAGCGGGATTTCCTCCATTATACAGTGTGGTGTCGGTCACACCGCAGTATTTCGTACGGATAGAGGGACACAGACAAAAGAAGCCCTTTAAGTCCTCTTAGTCCGCGGTTCTGAGGCCTTTGTATAATATACAGTGTATAAACCTAATATATCCGCTGAGTGCTGTATACCCTACCTCCTGTGTGATATATATCCGCTGAGTGTTGTATACCATACCTCTTGTGTGATGTAACCGCTTAGTGCTGTATACCCTACCTTTTGTGTGATGTATCCGCTGAGTGCTGTATACCCTACCTTCTGTGTGATGTATCCGCTGAGTGCTGTATACCCTACCTCCTGTGTGATATCTGCTAAGTGCTGTATACCCTACCTCCTAGGTGTTGTAACCACTTAGTGCTGTATACCCTACCTCCTGTGTGATATCTGCTAAGTGCTGTATACCCTACAGCCTGTGTGATATTTGCTAAGTGCTGTATACCCTACCTTCTGTGTGATGTATCCGCTGAGTGCTGTATACCCTACCTCCTGTGTGATATCTGCTAAGTGCTGTATACCCTACAGCCTGTGTGATATCTGCTAAGTGCTGTATACCCTACCTCCTGTGTGATGTATCCGCTGAGTGTTGTATACCCTACCTCCTGTGTGATGTAACCACTTAGTGCTGTATACCCTACCTCCTGTGTGATATCTGCTGAGTGCTGTATACCATACCTCCTGTGTGATATCTGCTGAGTGCTGTATACCATACCTCCTGTGTGATATCTGCTGAGTGCTGTATACCGTACCTCCTGTGTGATATCTGCTGAGTGCTGTATACCGTACCTCCTGTGTGATATCTGCTGAGTGCTGTATACCCTACCTCCTGTGTGATATCTGCTGAGTGCTGTATACCATACCTCCTGTGTGATATCTGCTGAGTGCTGTATACCCTACCTCCTGTGTGATGTATCCGCTGTTATATACCATACCTCCTGTGTGATATCTGCTAAGTGCTGTATACCCTACCTCCTGTGTGATATCTGCTGAGTGCTGTATACCCTACCTCCTGTGTGATATCTGCTGAGTGCTGTATACCATACCTCCTGTGTGATATCTGCTGAGTGCTGTATACCATACCTCCTGTGTGATGTATCCGCTGTTATATACCATACCTCCTGTGTGATATCTGCTAAGTGCTGTATACCATACCTCCTGTGTGATATCTGCTGAGTGCTGTATACCCTACCTCCTGTGTGATATCTGCTGAGTGCTGTATACCATACCTCCTGTGTGATATCTGCTGAGTGCTGTATACCCTACCTCCTGTGTGATATCTGCTGAGTGCTGTATACCATACCTCCTGTGTGATATCTGCTGAGTGCTGTATACCCTACCTCCTGTGTGATGTATCCGCTGTTATATACCATACCTCCTGTGTGATATCTGCTAAGTGCTGTATACCCTACCTCCTGTGTGATATCTGCTGAGTGCTGTATACCCTACCTCCTGTGTGATATCTGCTGAGTGCTGTATACCATACCTCCTGTGTGATATCTGCTGAGTGCTGTATACCCTACCTCCTGTG
The DNA here is from genome assembly GCA_027789725.1 of Dendropsophus ebraccatus. Lineage (NCBI taxonomy): Eukaryota > Metazoa > Chordata > Amphibia > Anura > Hylidae > Dendropsophus > Dendropsophus ebraccatus. The sequence continues at coordinate 246,045 of JAQFWZ010000059.1, forward strand.
TGATGTATCCGCTGTTATATACCCTACCTCCTGTGTGATATCTGCCGAGTGCTGTATACCCTACCTCCTGTGTGATATCTGCTGAGTGTTGTATACCCTACCTCCTGTGTGATGTAACCACTTAGTGCTGTATACCCTACCTTCTGTGTGATGTAACCGCTTAGTGCTGTATACCATACCTCCTGTGTGATATCTGCTGAGTGCTGTATACCCTACCTCCTGTGTGATATCTGCTGAGTGCTGTATACCATACCTCCTGTGTGATATCTGCTGAGTGCTGTATACCCTACCTCCTGTGTGATATCTGCTGAGTGCTGTATACCATACCTCCTGTGTGATATCTGCTGAGTGCTGTATACCCTACCTCCTGTGTGATATCTGCTGAGTGCTGTATACCCTACCTCCTGTGTGATATCTGCTGAGTGCTGTATACCATACCTCCTGTGTGATATCTGCTGAGTGCTGTATACCCTACCTCCTGTGTGATATCTGCTGAGTGCTGTATACCCTACCTCTTGTGCTGTATACCAGAGCTTCTATGCTATGTATTGGGCGAGTGCTGTACACCACAGCTCCCGTGTGACCTCTCTTGGGGCTGCTGGGCATGTGTGCCCTCAGCTGGCTCAGTATATAGTGCTGCTGTCATGTGGCATCTGCCGGCGGTGCGGTGACGAGTCATTGCCGGGGGGAAGGTCAGCGCACCAGACGCCTCTACACAAATACTACTTTATTCATCAGCTTCCTTTGGTATATTCAAGGCAATGTGTAAAATAATATGACAATAAAAATGGGGGAGGGGGGGAGGAGATATGCCGCATGGTGGGGGGGATATGGGCGGTGGGCAGACTTTGGTACCAGAATATAAATGTACAGGCAATAGGGAAGGGGCTGTACATGTAAATGATTGTGCATTGCCAGCTAGTGCCCCCAATTATCTCCACGTCATGCAGGTGAGTAGGTGAAGGGGTCTCGGCTCTGACCCCGGGGAGCAGGCACAGGTCATCCCATCTCTGACCCCGGGGAGCAGGCACAGGTCATCCCATCTCTGACCCCGGGGAGCAGGCACAGGTCATCCCATCTCTGACCCCGGGGAGCAGGCACAGGTCATCCCATCTCTGACCCCGGGGAGCAGGCACAGGTCATCCCATCTCTGACCACGGGGAGCAGGCACAGGTCATCCCATCTCTGACCCCGGGGAGCAGGCACAGGTCATCTCATCTCTGACCCCGGGGCACAGGCACAGGTCATCCCATCTCTGACCCCGGGGAGCGGGCACAGGTCATCCCATCTCTGACCCCGGGGAGCGGGCACAGGTCATCCCATCTCTGACCCCGGGGAGCGGGCACAGGTCATCCCATCTCTGACCCCGGGGACCAGGCACAGGTCATCCCATCTCTGACCCCGGGGACCAGGCACAGGTCATCCCATCTCTGACCCCGGGGAGCAGGCACAGGTCATCCCATCTCTGACCCCGGGGAGCAGGCACAGGTCATCCCATCTCTGACCACGGGGAGCAGGCACAGATCATCCCATCTTTGACCCCGGGAAGCAGGCACAGGTCATCCCATCTCTGACCCCGGGGAGCAGGCACAGGTCCTCCCATCTCTGACCCTGGGGCGCAGGCTAAGGTCATCCCATCTCTGACCACGGGGAGCAGGCACAGGTCATCCCATCTCTGACCCCGGGGCACAGGCACAGGTCATTCCCACCTCTGACCCCGGGGCGCAGGCTAAGATTATTCCCACCTCTGACCCCGGGGCGCAGGCTAAGGTTATTCCCACCTCTGACCCCGGAGCGCAGGCTAAGGTTATTCCCACCTCTGACCCCGGAGCGCAGGCTAAGGTTATTCCCACCTCTGACCCCGGGGCGCAGGGTAAGGTTATTCCCACCTCTGACCCCGGGACGCAGGCTAAGGTTATTCCCACCTCTGACCCCGGGGCGCAGGGTAAGGTTATCCCCACCTCTGACCCCGGGACGCAGGTGAAGGTTATTCCCACCTCTGACCCCGGAGCGCAGGCTAAGATTATTCCCACCTCTGACCCCGGGGCGCAGGCTAAGGTTATTCCCACCTCTGACCCAGGTGGAGGCTAAAGTCAGCTCAACTCTGACTGCAAGGAGGAGGCTTTGGTCTTTCCAGCATTGACCTCGAGGAGCAGGGAAAGGGGCCTATTCCACAGAGCAATAATCAGTCTGATACTGCCGATTATCGCTCTGTGGAATAGAGACAGTGATAGGCCGATAGTCGTGGCATTAATTGGTCATTTATTTAGGTGCAAACCTAAAATCATTGGGCACTGACCGCGCACCGCTGCGTGGAATAGTGGTTGGTGCCTGATGATTTAAAAACAGCATACGTAGCCTTTCCAGGCTGCCTGTCGTCTGCTGCGCTCCTTCTTCTGGGGTCCCGCCTGCAGCAGCAGCGTAGGAGCGGTCTGTCTGAGCTGACAGAATGCTCAGCCAATCACTGGCCAGATCCGCCACTGCGCACTGGACATGGGAGAAGAAGCAGAGGAGAAGACCGGCAGCCTGGATAGGTAAAGTATGGTGTTTAAACAACCAAGCAGATCGGCGCTTGTTTACATTTTTGATTGGACCCCCATCGGGATGCTTAAGTTTTCTCATCTGACCCCAGGGAACAAGCTGTTTACTCATGTCTGACCCCGGTGAGGAGGCTTAGGTCTTCCCGGCCCTGACCCTGGGGAGGAGGTTTAGGTCTTCCCGGCCCTGACCCTGGGGAGGAGGTTTAGGTCTTCCCGGCCCTGACCCTGGGGAGGAGGTTTAGGTCTTCCCGGCCCTGACCCTGGGGAGGAGGTTTAGGTCTTACAAGCCCTGACCCTGGGGAGGAGGTTTAGGTCTTCCCGACTCTGACCCCGGTGAGGAGGCTTAGGTCTTCCCCGACTCTGACCCCGGTGAGGAGGCTTAGGTCTTCCCCGACCCTGACCCCGGTGAGGAGGCTTAGGTCTTCCCCGACCCTGACCCCGGTGAGGAGGCTTAGGTCTTCCCCAGCCCTGACCCCGGGGAGCAGGCCGTTTTCTCACGTCTGACCCCGGGGAGCAGGCCGTTTTCTCACGTCTGACCCCGGGGAGCAGGCCGTTTTCTCACGTCTGACCCCGGGGAGCAGGCCGTTTTCTCACGTCTGACCCCGGGGAGGAGGCTTAGGTCTTCCTGGCCCTGACCCCGGGGAAGAAAGAATTAGGCCACATTCCCTCCACTCCAGAACACAGCTCTTGAATCCCTTCCAGGGGCAGGAGCTGTATGCAGCACTTTTAGGGAGATCAGTCCATAGTGATCAGTGTCTCTTCTGTCCCACAACCTATTCGGAGATCACTCAGTCCATAGAGAAGCTGTATACGATCAGCACTCTATATACCAGCAATGTCTGGACAGTAGGAACTCCCACATCCAGAGTTTGGAGGGCAAAACATTTTTCTCTTTAGTCGCCTCCATCTTAAGGCAAAAGGCTTGGGGGGGGGGGGGGAAGATTCCATCAGAGGCTCCCGGGGGCCTAGATGAGACCACCTTGTGGAAGAAGAAGAAGAAGCAGCAGAAATAAATAGGTGCCAAGGACGTCCAGCATGCACGGGGTCTGGGTCCAATCATTATTGCCATTGATGGACACTGGAGGCTGAGGGGCCCTGGTCACAGAGACGACGGGAGAAGGGCCGAGGAGCCATGATAGGAAGAGCCCTCCCACAACACGGTGCAACATACAAATTAAAAAAAAGGCACAGATCAGTAGAGGTGACTGCACATCCCCGGCCATCGTGTGCTTACAGGAGCCGCTTGTGCTGACTGAGAAGTCCTTGTCATGCCTGCCATGTCTGTGATGGGCGGCCGGCGGCAGCACTGACCCGTGGTCGTGGTGTTTGCGCACAGTGACCCTACAAATTCCCTGAAAGAAGGTGAGTATGCCCGGCAGCGGCGGTACAAGAGAAAGCCGCCGTGCGGTGTAGAGAGGATAAACATCAGCCCTGACAGCAGGGGGCACCTCTCACTGTCTCCGCTCCACAGGCTGCTGGAGGCACAGCTCACTGCCCGCAGAGATGATGGGTAAGTGATTGTCCATGTGGTAGCTGATCAGGTGACTCACACTCTCAAAGCGGTGGTCCTTGGTCCGGACCTGTCAGAGGGAGACACAAGGGTTAACACCTTTATGTGAATAGGGGGTGAGGCAGTGTGGCCAGGCGGCAGCTGATGGAGTTGGGCTATCGGACAAGCTGATGACCTTACTCACCACTCCTTCTGGGTCCACCAGCAGCAGGTGCTTGGGCTGGCCGTTTTGCAGGCCGGTGAGGACATACTGCCCCGGGGTGGTGGTGCTCTCTCTAACCAGGAAATCCCCATTGACCCGCAGCTGGCGTTCTGCCTCTTTCCTGGTCATCTTCCCATGGTACCATGGCTCCCGCTTTAGCTGTTCTTCCATACTGACAATGGACGGCCCTGGTGGGATGGCATCCTCAAATGGCTCTGGATGGGACAAGAGAGGTGGTGTAAAAGAGGGCAGCGGAAAAGGGAAACCCCATAACCCCTTCACAGGCTGGGCTGACCCTAAGGTGGGCACAATGCTTTCATATTAGACTCACTCATGTCAAAGATGTCTCTCTGGCCATTGGTGGCGCCACGGACAGGCTGGCGAGACTTGTCCAGGTTCTGCACATTTACATAGGATGGGTCATCAAAAAGGTCAGGCCGATGGACAGGCTTAGCTCCCGGCACTGGGAACCTGTCCTTACCTGGAGAGACAGAAGTCACGGTGAGAGAGGACACCGGGGAGCCACATGCACCAATCCAAAGGAAGGAGCCCCCCTACATCACCAGGGACATACCCACCAACCACAGGCGGTAGGAATGTGAGGGACCGGGTGGGACAGGTCAGGCGGGAGTAGGAGAGTCCGGGTGGGACAGGTCAGGTGGGAGTGGCCGGGAGGGACAGGTCAGGCGGTAGGAGTGGGAGGGGCTGGTTGGGACAGGTCAGGTGGGAGTGGCTTGTTGGGACAGGTCAGGTGATGCCAGTACCTTGCACAGTGGGCTGTTGCTGCAGTTTCCGTGAGTCTTGCTCTGCTCCCGATATCTGTCCCACAGGCTGTAGAGGAGAGGATAGTGAGACGTAAGGAGACAACAGGGCGACATGTAACCTCTCCGGATACGGCACTCACCAGTGTGGCCCCCATGTGGTTAGGGCTCTGTCTCAGCACTAAAGGAGCAGTTCCATCCCGCAACCTCATGTCCACCACCCCACCGATAGGCGGCTCCTTCCCTGGAAAATCATTGTAGTAAGCATGGTCCAGGATCTCCTCTTCCTCCTCATCCCATGCTGAGCCATCAAATCCGGCCATTCTGGAAGAACCAATATTCTTTACACGCAATGCCTGCACCATTCCTGATCCCTACCCCCACCCCAGCCCTACACCAATCCTAATCCCTACCCCCGCCCCAGCCCTACACCAATCCTAATCCCTACCCCCGCCCCAGCCCTACACCACTCCTAATCCCTTCCCCCGCCCCAGCCCTGCACCAATCCTGATCCCTTCCCCCGCCCCAGCCCTACACCAATCCTGATCCCTACCCCCGCCCCAGCCCTGCACCAATCCTGATCCCTTCCCCCGCCCCAGCCCTGCGCCATTCCTGATCCCTACCCCCGCCCTGCACCAATCCTGATCCCTACCCCCGCCCCAGCCCTGCACCAATCCTGATCCCTGCCCCCGCCCTGCACCATTCCTGATCCCTACCCCCGCCCCAGCCCTGCACCAATCCTGATCCCTACCCCCGCCCCAGCCCTACACCAATCCTAATCCCTACCCCCGCCCCAGCCCTACACCACTCCTAATCCCTACCCCCGCCCCAGCCCTGCACCAATCCTGATCCCTTCCCCCGCCCCAGCCCTACACCAATCCTGATCCCTACCCCCGCCCCAGCCCTGCACCAATCCTGATCCCTTCCCCCGCCCCAGCCCTGCACCAATCCTGATCCCTTCCCCCGCCCCAGCCCTGCACCATTCCTGATCCCTACCCCCGCCCTGCACCAATCCTGATCCCTGCCCCCGCCCTGCACCATTCCTGATCCCTACCCCCGCCCCAGCCCTGCACCAATCCTGATCCCTACCCCCGCCCCAGCCCTGCACCAATCCTGATCCCTACCCCCGCCCTACACCAATCCTGATCCCTACCCCCGCCCCAGCCCTGCACCATTCCTGATCCCTAACCCCACCCCCACCCCAGCCCTACACCAATCCTGATCCCTACCCCCGCCCCAGCCCTGCACCAATCCTGATCCCTTCCCCCGCCCCAGCCCTGCACCATTCCTGATCCCTGCCCACGGCCCTGCACCAATCCTGATCCCTACCCCAGCCCAGCACCAATCCTGATCGCTACCCCCGTCCTGCACCAATCCTGATCGCTACCCCCGCCCTGCACCAATCCTGATCCCTACCCCCGCCCTGCACCAATCCTGATCCCTACCCCCGCCCTGCACCAATCCTGATCCCTACCCCCGCCCCAGCCCTGCACCAATCCTGATCCCTACCCCCGCCCCAGCCCTGCACCAATCCTGATCCCTACCCCCGCCCCAGCCCTGCACCAATCCTGATCCCTACCCCCGCCCCAGCCCTGCACCAATCCTGATCCCTACCCCCGCCCCAGCCTTGCACCAATCCTGATCCCTACCCCCACCCCAGCCCTACACCAATCCTGATCCCTACCCCCGCCCCAGCCCTGCACCAATCCTGATCCCTACCCCCGCCCCAGCCCTGCACCAATCCTGATCCCTACCCCCGCCCCAGCCCTGCACCAATCCTGATCCCTACCCCCGCCCCAGCCCTGCACCAATCCTGATCCCTACCCTCGCCCCAGCCCTGCACCAATCCTAATCCCTACCCCCGGGCCCTGCACCAATCCTGATCCCTACCCCCACCTCAGCCCTGCACCAATCCTGATGCCTACACACCCCCTCCACACACACACACACACACCAATCCTGATCCTCACTCCTGCCATCTCCCCCTGGAAGCCCTGTTGGTGGTGAAACGGACCTGTCATGTGGAGTCACTAGTTTGGGAGGGTTTTTGAGGTATTGCTTGAAACGCAGCTCAAAGGCCTGTCCTATAGTGCTGATCACATCCTGAGCGAGACCCTCGGGACACTCCAGAATATGGCACGCTGCAGGAGAAACATGAAGGGGGCTGAAAGCCAATCACATGCCATGGCTGCTGAGCCCCGCCCCCCATCAGCCGAGCCCCCCCCCCTTCACGCACACACCAGCCAAGCCACCCCCTCCCCCCCCCCACACACACACACCAGCCGAGCCCCCCCCCCCCCCACACATCCGCCAAACCCCCCCACACACACACACACACCAGCCGAGCCCCCCCCCCCCCCACACATCCGCCGAGGGCCCCCCCCCCCCACACACACACACATCCGCCGAGCCCACCCACCCACACACACACACACACACACACACACACATCCGCCGAGCCCACCCACACATTAGCCGAGACCACCACAGAGACCACACTCACCTCTTTGATTTACTGGATCTTTGGCAACATAAGCGACATATTCTGCTGTATCCTGAAATATAGAAGACTGCTCAGAACCATGTTACATGGACAAACACACCTCTGCTACATCTCCGCATACACACACAGCCCCTCTGCTACATCTCCGCATACACACACACTGCACACACAGCCCCTCTGTTACATCTCCGCATACACACACAGCCCCTCTGCTACATCTCCGCATACACACACAGCCCCTCTGCTACATCTCCGCATACACACACTGCACACACAGCCCCTCTGCTACATCTCCGCATACACACACAGCCCCTCTGCTACATCTCCGCATACACACACAGCCCCTCTGCTACATCTCCGCATACACACACACTACACACACAGCCCCTCTGCTACATCTCCGCATACACACACTACACACACAGCCCCTCTGCTACATCTCCGCATACACACACTGCACTCACCGGATCACCCCCAGAAGCAAATGATATGGACTGCATGTGGTGGTTTGCGATTATCTGAAACAAAGCAAGAATAAAAGAAGTCACAAGGTGGGCCCCTCCACACTCACTCTCCCCCTCCCTCCCCCCCAGGGCCCCTCTGCACTCACTTTCCCTCTCCCCCTCCGCATTCACCCCCCCTTCCCCCGGGGACCCTCCGCACTCACTTTCCTCCTCCCCCCTCCCCCCAGGGACCCCTGGGCCCCTCCACACTCACTTCCCCCTTTCCTTTGGGGACCCCTGGGCCCCTCCGCCCCCCCCACCCTCCCTCCCGGGGACCCCTGGGCCCCTCACCTGCTTGCAGTCAGACGCCATGAGGTTCAGGCTGCTGGTGGACACGGTCAGGGTGATGGGCATCCCAGCAAACTTCAGGTTACACTTTCCCAGGATAGAGTTCAGGGAGCGGCCGCCGGTCTGAGGAGACAACAAGGGTGATCAATAACAGCGAATACATCTTATTACAGTACAGCAGTGATATAAGAGGAGAGGCTGATATCATCTTATTACAGTACAGCAGTGATATAAGAGGAGAGGCTGATATCTTATTACAGTACAGCAGTGATATAAGAGGAGAGGCTGATATCTTATTACACTACAGCAGTGATATAAGAGGAGAGGCTGATATCATCTTATTACAGTACAGCAGTGATATAAGAGGAGAGGCTGATATCTTATTACAGTACAGCAGTGATATAAGAGGAGAGGCTGATATCTTATTACACTACAGCAGTGATATAAGAGGAGAGGCTGATATCATCTTATTACACTACAGCAGTGATATAAGAGGAGAGGCTGATATCATCTTATTACAGTACAGCAGTGATATAAGAGGAGAGGCTGATATCTTATTACAGTACAGCAGTGATATACGAGGAGAGGCTGATATTTATTACAGTACAGCAATGATATAAGAGGAGAGGCTGATATTATCTTATTACAGTACAGCAGTGATATAAGAGGAGAGGCTGATATCACCTTATTACAGTACAGCAGTGATATAAGAGGAGAGGCTGATATCTTATTACAGTACAGCAGTGATATAAGAGGAGAGGCTGATACCTTATTACAGTACAGCAGTGATATAAGAGGAGAGGCTGATATCTTATTACAGTACAGCAGTGATATAAGATCAGAGGCTGATATCTTATTACAGTACAGCAGTGATATAAGAGGAGAGGCTGATATCTTATTACAGTACAGCAGTGATATAAGAGGAGAGGCTGATATCTTATTACAGTACAGCAGTGACATAAGAGGAGGGGCTGATATCTTATTACAGTACAGCAGTGATATAAGAGGAGAGGCTGATATCTTATTACAGTACAGCAGTGATATAAGAGGAGAGGCTGATACCTTATTACAGTACAGCAGTGATATAAGAGGAGAGGCTGATATCTTATTACAGTACAGCAGTGATATAAGAGGAGAGGCTGATATCTTATTACAGTACAGCAGTGATATGAGAGGAGAGGCTGATATATCACTGCTGTACTGTAATAAGATGATATCAGCCTCTCCTCTTATATCACTGCTGTACTGTAATGAGATGATATCAGCCTCTCCTCTCATATCACTGCTGTACTGTAATAAGATATCAGCCTCTGATCTTATATCACTGCTGTACTGTAATAAGATATCAGCCCCTCCTCTTATGTCACTGCTGTACTGTAATAAGATATCAGCCTCTCCTCTTATATCACTGCTGTACTGTAATAAGATATCAGCCTCTCCTCTTATATCACTGCTGTACTGTAATAAGATATCAGCCTCTGATCTTATATCACTGCTGTACTGTAATAAGATATCAGCCTCTCCTCTTATATCACTGCTGTACTGTAATAAGAGGAGAGGCTGATATCTTATTACAGTACAGCAGTGATATAAGAGGAGAGGCTGATATCTTATTACAGTACAGCAGTGATATAAGAGGAGAGGCTGATATCTTATTACAGTACAGCAGTGATATAAGAGGAGAGGCTGATATCTTATTACAGTACAGCAGTTATATAAGAGGAGAGGCTGATATCTTATTACAGTACAGCAGTGATATAAGAGGAGAGGCTGATATCATCTTATTACAGTACAGCAGTGATATAAGAGGAGAGGCTGATATCTTATTACAGTACAGCAGTGATATAAGAGGAGAGGCTGATATCTTATTACAGTACAGCAGTGATATAAGAGGAGAGGCTGATATCATCTTATTACAGTACAGCAGTGATATAAGAGGAGAGGCTGATATCTTATTACAGTACAGCAGTAATATAAGAGGAGAGGCTGATATCTTATTACAGTACAGCAGTGATATAAGAGGAGAGGCTGATATCTTATTACAGTACAGCAGTAATATAAGAGGAGAGGCTGATATCATCTTATTACAGTACAGCAGTGATATGAGAGGAGAGGCTGATATCATCTTATTACAGTACAGCAGTGATATGAGAGGAGAGGCTGATATCATCTTATTACAGTACAGCAGTGATATAAGAGGAGAGGCTGATATCACCTTATTACAGTACAGCAGTGATATAAGAGGAGAGGCTGATATCTTATTACAGTACAGCAGTGATATAAGAGGAGAGGCTGATATCATCTTATTACAGTACAGCAGTGATATAAGAGTAGGGGCTGATATCATCTTATTACAGTACAGCAGTGATATAAGAGGAGAGGCTGATATCATCTTATTACAGTACAGCAGTGATATAAGAGGAGAGGCTGATATCTTATTACAGTACAGCAGTGATATAAGAGGAGAGGCTGATATCTTATTACAGTACAGCAGTGATATAAGAGGAGAGGCTGATATCTTATTACAGTACAGCAGTGATATAAGAGGAGAGGCTGATATATCACTGCTGTACTGTAATAAGATGATATCAGCCTCTCCTCTTATATCACTGCTGTACTGTAATGAGATGATATCAGCCTCTCCTCTCATATCACTGCTGTACTGTAATAAGATGATATCAGCCTCTCCTCTTATATCACTGCTGTACTGTAATAAGATATCAGCCCCTCCTCTTATGTCACTGCTGTACTGTAATAAGATATCAGCCTCTCCTCTTATATCACTGCTGTACTGTAATAAGATATCAGCCTCTCCTCTTATATCACTGCTGTACTGTAATAAGATATCAGCCTCTGATCTTATATCACTGCTGTACTGTAATAAGATATCAGCCTCTCCTCTTATATCACTGCTGTACTGTAATAAGATGATAATATAGAATGATATCTTATTACAGTACAGCAGTGATATACGAGGAGAGGCTGATATTTATTACAGTACAGCAGTGATATACGAGGAGAGGCTGATATCTTATTACAGTACAGCAGTGATATAAGAGGAGAGGCTGATATCTTATTACAGTACAGCAGTGATATAAGAGGAGAGGCTGATATCTTATTACAGTACAGCAGTGATATAAGAGGAGAGGCTGATATCATCTTATTACAGTACAGCAGTGATATAAGAGGAGAGGCTGATATCTTATTACAGTACAGCAGTGATATAAGAGGAGAGGCTGATATCTTATTACAGTACAGCAGTGATATAAGAGGAGAGGCTGATATCATCTTATTACAGTACAGCAGTGATATAAGAGGAGAGGCTGATATCTTATTACAGTACAGCAGTAATATAAGAGGAGAGGCTGATATCTTATTACAGTACAGCAGTGATATAAGAGGAGAGGCTGATATCTTATTACAGTACAGCAGTAATATAAGAGGAGAGGCTGATATCATCTTATTACAGTACAGCAGTGATATGAGAGGAGAGGCTGATATCATCTTATTACAGTACAGCAGTGATATGAGAGGAGAGGCTGATATCATCTTATTACAGTACAGCAGTGATATAAGAGGAGAGGCTGATATCACCTTATTACAGTACAGCAGTGATATAAGAGGAGAGGCTGATATCTTATTACAGTACAGCAGTGATATAAGAGGAGAGGCTGATATCATCTTATTACAGTACAGCAGTGATATAAGAGTAGGGGCTGATATCATCTTATTACAGTACAGCAGTGATATAAGAGGAGAGGCTGATATCATCTTATTACAGTACAGCAGTGATATAAGAGTAGGGGCTGATACTGGTTCCTGATAACAGGGAGCTATAGCTTATCAGACATTCTTGTCAATCTGGTGTCTGATTATGGCGAACAATAGCGGGCGGCCATTTTCCCACAGTAAGGATGACCACATGAGATAAGGACGGCCACACAGGTGTATTCTTACCTTACGGCGTCGCAGAGCCCCCTTAGCCCCGGGCACAGCGTCCGACACCAGGCTGATGGCTTCTCTGTGCAGACAGACAGGCAGACATTAGTCATCAGCATCCCCAACATGACACCCCCCCGGTCACATGACCCACATCCTCACCGTGTGACCTGGGTGCGAGTACTGAAGTCAAGGGCGCGCATCGACTGCAGAACCTCCACACATCCCATGTACTGCAAGAGAAGAGTATACAGTATATACAGGTACAGAGGAAGAGAGTATACAGTATATACAGGAATATAGGAGAATATACAGTATATACAGGTACAGAGGAGGAGAGTATACAGTATATACAGGAATATAGGAGAATATACAGTATATACAGGAATATAGGAGAATATACAGTATATACAGGAATATAGGAGAATATACAGTATATACAGGTACAGAGGAGGAGAGTATACAGTATTAGAATGAGCATTCGTTACAAACTTTCAAAAAAGTTCGGTTCGGTAACGAACCGAACTTTCAAAAAGCTTGTTGCGAAGTTTGTTAAAATCACAACGGCATCGCAAAACTGTATTGTTTTCACAGAATGGAAGAGTATATAAGGAATTATTACACCTATAATCCCTTTTGTCCTGTTATTATGTGAATATCAAGGTGTGTGACGTCACTACAGAAACAGGAAGTGCCTGAGTGTCCATGCTCTTTCTCATTGTGTGTCTAGACTGCAGAGAGAGAGGAGGTGTACGTTAGGCAGAGATTACATATCCAAACAACTGGATAAGTACAGGGAGAGATAGAGAAGGAGTATATGTTGTTTGCGAGAGAAGCCAGAGAGAGTAAGATTTAAAAAAAAAAAAAAAAAAAAAAAAAAAAAAAAAAAAAAAAAAAAAAAAAATCGCAAGATCCAGGGAAGGCTTGATAGGCCCATACATAGTGAGAGAGGCTGAGAAATCAAGAGTTAGGTAGAGAGAGAGATAGGCATCTAACTCAAAAATTGTGATATCTAGGGAGAGATAGGGAGATAAAAAAAAAGAAATAGGGAGAGAAAAGTGAGAAGAGTCACTCAGGACACGTAGCATTGAACCAGCTACTGTTCCGAGAAAGAGAGGAGACGCTAGACGTTGCTGCTCTGCTGGGTGCCGTTAACCGCGTATAGCCGCAAGCAAAAAGTTTTAAAAAAACTTCAAAAAAAAAAAAAAAGTTTGTTTGTTTGTGATCAGCTGTTCTAGGTGACGCTAAGTCAGCGCCCCACAAAAGCTGTCCGTTTGTGCTCTGCTGGGTGCCGTCAAACCCGTTTAGCCACCAGCAACCAAAGTTAAAAAATATAAAATAAAAAGTAGTTTTTTTGTGATAACCTGCACATTTCTGCTTTGCTGTGTGCCTCCAATCCACAAAGCAATAGTCACTGAAACTTGTCCTATACATTATTTCTTTTTCAAAATTTACACCAAACAAACAACTATGTCCAAGTGTCCTACTTCCAGCACTTCCCAGGCAAGGACTGCAACGGCAGGCGGTGAGGGTAGGAGGAGTGGCAGCACAAGGCCCGGTGGCAGCCGGGGCAACAGGCGTGGCAGCAGGGTGCAGCTACCCCAGACGCCCACGGGTCATGTAAGAACTACACAGCCAGTGGTTCTAGATTGGCTTACCCAATCCTCCAGTTCCACTGCCCAAAGCTCCCAAACGAGGTCGGCTGGATCATCCGACACCACCCTTACATGGGACGGTCGGCGACAGTCCTCTGCCCCGTCCCCTGTTATTACTATGCCACTCACCTCTGGGGCACCTTCTGCCAGGGAACTCTTGGCAAACCTTGATTTGCCCTTGGAGTCTCTACCACTTTTTAGTGATGATGAGGAGGAGGTAGTAGTCCACCAAAGGCAGCAGGTGGAACGTGCAGAGGCTGCAGAGGAGGTGTTGGCTGTAAGCCAGGGAGGGGCATCCAGTGCCACACCTGAGATCCTGTCCCAGCCCCTGGAGGAAAGTAGCAGTGGTGGTGATGATGATGTTGCCGATCGGACGTGGCGCCCTCAAGCAGCATTATCCTCAGTGTCATCAGGGGAGGAAAGTGAGGTGCTACCGAAGCAGCAACATCCCACTGGTGCAAGGAAGCGAGGCACAAGAGGGAGGGGTAGAAGACAACCTACCAGGCAGACTACATCAATACCTTTAAGCCTTGGTCCTGAGAGGGGACCCCCAGGCAGCGGTGGCAGTGAACAACCAGCAAGACCCCCCCCGTGGCTGGCAGCAAACCACGGTCCTCTGTCGTCTGGCAGTTCTTTCGGCTGAGGACAGATAAGCACATCGCTCTGTGCCTGCTGTGCAATGAGAGGGTCAGTCGTGGCAGGGGTGATAATCTTGGGACAACATCCATGAGGAAGCACATGGAAAAGCAACACCAACAGTCCTGGAAAAACCGTGACCCCAATACCACCTCCTGTCAGGATGCACCATACACTGCAGATCCCATCATGCAGCATCCTGTCACTGCAGCTCAGGCCTCGTCAGCCTCAGGTGCCAGCAGCAGCACAGTCTCACTGCCATGTACACCCCTAATGAGGCAGCAATCCCTGACCGAGTCCATGGCCAAACGTCACATGTACTCCAGCAGCCATCCCATGGCACAGAAACTGGCCGGACACCTGGTTAAGCTGCTGGTGCTTCAGTCCCTGCCATTTAATCTTGTGGACTCCCAGCCTTTCAGGGATTTCATGGTGTGTGCGCACCCCAGATGGCGAGTCCCCAGCCGCCACTACTTCTCTGGCAAAGCTGTCCCATCACTGCACAGTTATGTGAAGAGAAAGGTTGGCGACTCATTGGGACTCTCGGTGTCCAAGACCGTGCACCTAAGTGCTGATGTCTGGTCCTCTAATTATGGGCAAGGCCAGTACATGGCAGTTACTGCCCATTGGGTCAACATCCTCCCAGGAGACCATCAGGAAGTTGCCCCATTCTTGCCACTGTCACCTCCACAGTGCTTTAGGGGGCCAGCAGCGGGTAGCACAAGTTCTGCCACCACCACCACTGCAGTCCAACCTGACCCAGTGTCTTACCACCGATGTCAGGCCTGCCGCTCTCAGGCTGTCCTCCATTTGATGAGCCTGGGTCAACGAAGCCACAGTGGGCAGGAGCTCCTCCAGACCATCAGGGAGGAGATAGTCGACGTGGGGTCAGCCATTCAGCTAACGGTGGGAAGTGTCGTAGCGGACAACGGGAGGAACATTGTCTCTGCAGTTCAGCGGGGAGGGCTGACTCATACACCTTGTATGGCATATGTGATCAACCTCATAGTGCACAGGTTTCTCCGATCATTTCATGCACTACATGACCTTCTGAGGATGTCACGTAGAGTGTGCAAACATTTCAGCCACTCCTACGCTGCAAGGAACACCCTGCTCAGAATCCAGAGACAGCGCGGTATGCCCCAACATCGGCTAATCTGCGACGTGCCAACCCACTGGAATTCTGCCCTCCATATGCTCGACTGCCTGTACGAGGAAAGGTCAGCCGTAACAGACTACCTCAAGGGGCAATCAGGCAGCTTCATGCCACACTGCGACTTCCAAGTAACGCACTGGCAGTTAATGCGGGAAGTCTGCCAATAGTTGATCCCTTTTGAGGACGCGACTCTCTTTGTGAGCAGGCAGGACTATGGGATCAACGACATCATCCCACTCCTCCATGTTCTGGAAAGTGCGCTGACCAACATCAGTGAGGATTCCCAGGCCACAACTGCAAGGCTGAACATCGCTTTGAGCCCAGAGCTGGATGAAGTGCAGATGGAGGATGAGGAGGAGGAAGATGTCTACGCCCAGCCATTCCGCACACCGCCACCTGGCTTCTAGGCCTCTCCATCACAGGAGGAGATGGAGGATGAGGTGATAGAGGAAGAGGAGGAAGACACCAGCAGACCCTGGAACTACACCGAGGACAGTGGAGAGGAGAGGCGGTCATTGTCCTTGGTGCAGATGGCAAGGTGTCTACAGGAGTGTCTGCGGAATGACACTAGTGGAGGCATCAGAAGTTGCTACAGCCTGCAAGCCCTCATGAGCGATTTCATGCAGCCAGCTGGTGAAGAAAGGACACAGCACCGGACTCATGGCGTGGACCAGCATGAGCTCAGCCACCAGGTCACTGCCTACCTTCATTCTACCCTGCCCCAAAGTGTCACCGACCCCGTGCAGTACTGGGCAGAAAAACTCGAGATTTGGCCTCAACTGGCAGAGTTTGCCTTGGCTCTGCTGTCCTGCCCAGCCAGTAGTGTGGCGTCAGAGAGGGTATTTAGTGCGGCGGGTAACATCATAACACCGCAAAGAACGAGGCTCTCTTGCCACAGTGTGGAGATGCTGACGTTTGTGAAGATGAATCGTGCCTGGATTACATCGGATTATACCACCCCCCTGCCTGATGTGAATGACTAAGTCATCAGTCACCCATCTTGCATAGCAATCCGTGTGTCCAAGAAATTGACCTCAATATCCTAAATATGTGCCCAACGTAAAAATCCGTAATTTAACTTAGTAAGTAATCTTCCCCCCTTAGACCCCAATTTTTTTTTTTTTTTTAAATCACCTTAAAAATTCCCAACTTAATTCGGATACATTTGAAATAACAGATCCCCATTTCCAAATTTGATGGCCATGGTGTGTTGGCCATTTAACATCTCCACACCAGATTAATGCCTTGTACCAGTGCACCGTCCAACCCATACCCCAAGAACAGTAGCAACCCTAATATCCCCACGACTATGCTTCAAAAAGTGTGGATTTCACCTTTTGTTTACTATAGCCGTGGGGTTCTATCCCTGGTACCCGTGCAAAGGAACACTACTCATCGTTTTGTGAGCGGGTACTAACTGTTCTTGAGGTATTTTGTGGATATCATGAGAGTAGTGAAATCTTGCACCGCAAATCCCGATGGGGTTCTTCTGTGCGCCAATTATTTCAAGCCTCTCATGCAGTCACGCGTGGAATAAGGCGGTCTAGGGGGTATATATCACGGAGGCTGCTGTCCTTCAACTGTGATATTAAAAAACCCCCCACAGTTAGTTACAGCAACAAACTTACTGAAAGGCCGGTTATCTTGCCTTATTTACGGGGGCCTTTACAATAGGAGGCTTTTTTGTGGTTCCCTGCTGGCTAAAATCCACAGCGCATCGTTGGCTGATTTTATGCCACCTTCAGTACTATGGGACTGGGCGCAAATACCCAGTTCAGCGCAGAACTGCGTATGTCCGGCCGGCACCCTAGTACTGAATGCCATTTGGTGAACGGTATAAAAAGGCCCTGTGGATTTTACTCAGCAGACCCGCAGCCACATGTGAAGGTACCCATAGGGTGAGGTTTTTTGGGAGTGACAAAAGCAAGGGTGGGAGGTCACTCCCATACCCCATCAGGGGTTTTTCCCCTACCCACTTTAAAAGATAAGTCCAGGCAATTAATAACTTTCTGTGCCCTTACTTGACCCAGAAACTTATAAATTGACCGGACTTATCCTTTAATCCTTTAATATAAATTATATATATATTATATATATATATATATATATATATATATATATATATATATAATAATAATAATAAATTATTATATATAATTATAATATATATATATCCAACAGCCATAGGCCCAGATTCAACAGGTTTGACACCAGAGTAGTTGCGTCAATTTGTAAAGCAAGTGCAAGTGAGGTGTCAATTTAATGAAAATTGGACACGTATTTTTGGATAATGGAACTGGGGTAAAGCCTTCTTGAATCTGTGCCTTTTTAAATGTCCTTTCTTCACCTCATGGATTCTGTGGGTGAGGTTCTCTGTCTATTTTACCGTATCCGTATCCTGCTAGACTAACTGTAATGTTAGAGGGGGGTTTATTTTAACGTTGACTGTCCTATGCTGAACTCTACATCAACATGTTGTCATGTTTAAAGAATGATTTTTACAAACGTGCATATCCTTAGCTTCAAACTTCAGTTGTCTGTACTAGGTCCTTCTGGGTCCAAAAGAATTCTATTCCTACTAATGCCCCCACCGTCAATTGTCTATTTGGAAACATACTGGGTGGAATCAAGAGCTGCGGAAGCTGCCATCTCAACTTGTCTGTTTTTAACAATACTGGCCTGAGAGCCATCAACTGCTGCCTTCTTCTGCTCCTCAACTGGTCTGTTTTAATAATACTGACATTGAATAATTCAACTGCTGCCTCCTCCTTCTCCTCAAGTAGCCTTACTGGCCTGGAATCGATCAACTGCTGCCTCCTCCTCAAGTAGCCTCTCCTCAATAATACTGGCCTGGAATCGATCAACTGCTGCCTCCTCCTTCTCCTCAAGTAGCCTTACTGGCCTGGAATCGATCAACTGCTGCCTCCTCCTCAAGTAGCCTCTCCTCGATAATACTGGCCTTTAATCAATCAACTGCTGCCTCTCCCTCCTCCTCCTCAAGTAGCCTCTCCTCAATAATGCTGGCCTGGAATGGATCAACTGCTGCCTCCTGCTCCTGAAGTAGTCTGTTTTTAATAATACTGGCCTAGAATCAATCAACTGCTCTGCTGGCAGAGAAACTGGAGATTTGGCCTCAACTGGCAGAGTTTTCCTTGGCTCTGCTGTCCTGCCCAGCTAGTAGTGTGGCGTCAGAGAGGGTAATCAGTGCAGCGGGTAACATCGTAACACCGCAAAGAACGAGGCTCTCTTGCCACAGTGTTGAGATTCTGACTTTTGTGAAGATGAATCGTGCCTGAATTAATAATACTGGCCTGGAATCAATCAACTGCTGCCTCCTCCTGCTCTTCAAGTAGTCTTTTTTTAATTATACTGTCCTGGAATCAATCAATTGCTGCCTCCTCCTCAAGTAGCCTCTCCTCAATAATACTGGCCTGGAATCGATTAACTGCTTCCTCCTCCTCCTCCTTAAGTAGCCTCTCCTCGATAATACTGGCCTGGAATCCATCAACTGCTGCCTCCTCCTCAAGAAGCCTCTCCTCAATAATACTGGACTGGAAGCTATCAACTGCTGCCTCCTCCTGCTGATCAACTTATCTCTTCTCAACAATACTGGCCTGAGAGGCGAGCAATCTACTGCTGTCTTCTCCTGTTCCTCGACTTGTCTCTTCTCGACAATACTGGCCTGAGAGGCGAGCAATCAACTGCTGCCTCCTCCTGCTGCTCAACTTGTCTCTTCTCAACAATACTGGCCTGGGTGCAATCAAGTGCTGCCGCATCCTTCTTGCAAACTTTTTTTTTTTATATTTTTTGTCACTATTTTGGCACTTTTATTTACTATATTTAACTATTTCTATAAGTAATTATTTTTTTCTCATTATTTTTGCACTTTTTTTTCCCCCACTTTTTTCATTGTAATATCAACTGCAACTAAACGAAATTATACCCTATCACACTCCCACTATTGTAGCTGCAATTATTCAGCCGTTAGAGCAAGCTTAGTTTTCGGTTCGGACCAATACGAACTTTTCAAAAGTTCGCTCATCCGTATACAGTATATACAGGTACAGAGGAGGAGAGTATACAGTATATTCAGGAATATAGGAGAATATACAGTATGTACAGGTACAGAAGAGAATATACAGTATATACAGGAATATAGGAGAGTACACAGTATATACAGGGTAGGAGAATATACAGTATATACAGGAATATAGGAGAATATACAGTATATACAGGTACAGAGAAGGAGTATACAGTATATACAGGTACAGAGGAGGAGAGTATACAGTATATACAGGTACAGAGGAGGAGAGTATACAGTATATACAGGTACAGAGGAGGAGAGTATACAGTATATACAGGTACAGAAAAGGAGAGTATACAGTATATACAGAAATATAGGAGAGTATACAGTATATAGGCAGGTACAGTAGGGTATGAATTGGGGTGCAGTTTATACGGTATATAGGCAGGTACAGTAGGGTATGTATTGGGTGCAGTGTGTACAGTATATAGGCAGGTACAGTAGGAGATGTATTGGGGTGCAGTGTATACAGTATATAGGCAGGTACAGTAGGGAGATGTATTGGGTGCAGTGTATACAGTATATAGGCAGGTACAGTAGGGAGATGTATTGGGGTGCAGTGTGTACAGTATATAGGCAGGTACAGTAGGGTATGTATTGGGGTGCAGTGTATACGGTATATAGGCAGGTACAGTAGGGTATGTATTGGGGTGCAGTGTGTACGGTATATAGGCAGGTACAGTAGGGTATGTATTGGGGTGCAGTGTATACAGTATATAGGCAGGTACAGTAGGGAGATGTATTGGGTGCAGTGTGTACATTATATAGGCAGGTACAGTAGGAGATGTATTGGGGTGCAGTGTGTACAGTATATAGGCAGGTACAGTAGGAGATGTATTGGGGTGCAGTGTATACGGTATATAGGCAGGTACAGTAGGGTATGTATTGGGGTGCAGTGTGTACAGTATATAGGCAGGTACAGTAGGAGATGTATTGGGGTGCAGTGTATACAGTATATAGGCAGGTACAGTAGGAGATGTATTGGGGTGCAGTGTATACAGTATATAGGCAGGTACAGTAGGAGATGTATTGGGTGCAGTGTGTACATTATAAAGGCAGGTACAGTAAGGTATGTATTGGGGTGCAGTGTGTACGGGGTGCAGTGTGTACAGTATATAGGCAGGTACAGTAGGAGATGTATTGGGGTGCAGTGTAAACAGTATATAGGCAGGTACAGTAGGGTATGTATTGGGGTGCAGTGTATACAGTATATAGGCAGGTACAGTAGGAGATGTATTGGGGTGCAGTGTATACGGTATATAGGCAGGTACAGTAGGAGATGTATTGGGGTGCAGTGTGTACAGTATATAGGCAGGTACAGTAGGGTATGTATTGGGGTGCAGTGTATACAGTATATAGGCAGGTACAGTAGGAGATGTATTGGGGTGCAGTGTATACAGTATATAGGCAGGTACAGTAGGAGATGTATTGGGGTGCAGTGTATACAGTATATAGGCAGGTACAGTAGGAGATGTATTGGGGTGCAGTGTATACGGTATATAGGCAGGTACAGTAGGAGATGTATTGGGGTGCAGTG
This sequence comes from Dendropsophus ebraccatus, assembly GCA_027789725.1. Classification (NCBI taxonomy): domain Eukaryota; kingdom Metazoa; phylum Chordata; class Amphibia; order Anura; family Hylidae; genus Dendropsophus; species Dendropsophus ebraccatus. The sequence goes on from JAQFWZ010000059.1 coordinate 267,359, forward strand.
TGTACAGTATATAGGCAGGTACAGTAGGAGATGTATTGGGGTGCAGTGTGTACATTATATAGGCAGGTACAGTAGGGAGATGTATTGGGGTGCAGTGTATACAGTATATAGGCAGGTACAGTAGGGTATGTATTGGGGTGCAGTGTATACGGTATATAGGCAGGTACAGTAGGGTATGTATTGGGGTGCAGTGTATACGGTATATAGGCAGGTACAGTAGGAGATGTATTGGGGTGCAGTGTATACGGTATATAGGCAGGTACAGTAGGAGATGTATTGGGGTGCAGTGTATACGGTATATAGGCAGGTACAGTAGGAGATGTATTGGGGTGCAGTGTGTACAGTATATAGGCAGGTACAGTAGGAGATGTATTGGGGTGCAGTGTGTACATTATATAGGCAGGTACAGTAGGGAGATGTATTGGGGTGCAGTGTATACAGTATATAGGCAGGTACAGTAGGGTATGTATTGGGGTGCAGTGTATACGGTATATAGGCAGGTACAGTAGGGTATGTATTGGGGTGCAGTGTATACGGTATATAGGCAGGTACAGTAGGAGATGTATTGGGGTGCAGTGTATACGGTATATAGGCAGGTACAGTAGGAGATGTATTGGGGTGCAGTGTATACAGTATATAGGCAGGTACAGTAGGAGATGTATTGGGGTGCAGTGTATACGGTATATAGGCAGGTAGGGGGGGCTCTATGGGGGGGGGATGCCGGTTGGGTAGATCTCACAGTCTTACCCGGACGAGGTAGGTGACTCCGGGACCCATCACTTTGTCGTCGGGGTGCAGCCATCCTCGGGTGGGCTTGTTGACGAAGCTGCCATGTCGGGTCCACTCGTCTCCGGCCAGCTGCCCTCCTTCCACCCGGCCCTTCCTCCCGCAGCTCAGCTTGTTCATATCCTGGGAGAAAACAGTGAAAGTCCTCCCTGAGTCTGGGCTGGTGGTCTCGGCCACCTCCCCGGGGCTGCCCGCCTCCTTCCCTGGCCCGGACGAGAAGCCTCGCAGGCTCAGCAGGTTGGCAGGATTGGAGAGTTTCAGATTGGCCATCTTAGGGAAGAAAGAGCAGAGGGTGGTGGGGCTGTCCTCGGACTCGGAGGAGAGATCGGCCAGGTTCAGCATGGGGGCCAGGGAAGAGGAAGAGGAGGAGCTGGGCAATGACTCGGCCACCATGAGATCCCCTGCCGCTGCCGGGGTGGGGGGTGCCGTGCCCAGGGCCTCCTCCACAGAGCTCACAGACTCATTGCGGAGGTGGTTGTACTTGGCTTTAGGTAAAAGATCCATGATGCCCGCCGGCAGCTTGTACTCTACAGAACCGAGGGGCCCGGGTCTCATAGTCCGGGGGGCGTACGACACGGAGACGACAAGAAGCAGAAGCAGAGAGGCAGCAGCCCACCGAGCACAGCAGCAGAGAGCAGCGCACAGTCACAGCAGAGAGTCAGCCATGGTGGAGGAGGAGGAGGAGGAAGGAAACAGGGAGAGGAGAGCTGTCCGGAAGAGGTCAGGCGTGGAGGTGACAGCAGCGGCGGTCCCTGGAGGAGAGGCAGGCAGCAGGCACAGTGCTGACTCACCCGGCCGAGCACTGACAGGAAGGCACCATCACATCCGCTGCTAATGAGATTGTCACCCCCCCGCCGGCTGCAGAGCTAGCCATCTAATATACAAGGTCAGAGCCGCCGCCAGCGCTCAGCGGCCATCACTGCTACTGCTGCCGCCCAGGACTGCTGCTGCTGCTGCTGCTGCTGAGGAGGGGATGTCTGTTGTCATGGAAACCATTAACCCCGTGCTGCGCGGATCAGCTGCACCAAAGCCTGTCTCTACATTGGGAAGACGCCTAGTGGTGATGCTGGGGAACTACAACTCCCAGCGGATGGAGCAGACGTCCTCTGGCCATAAGGCTGCGGCTCCCGTAACGCACAGTAATGATTTATGGCCCACCCGGGTGTATGAGGCCGAGACCCCCGCAGAGAGACGGGGGTAGACATGTACATCCCCATACACAGCGAGACCCCCGCAGAGACATGTACATCCCCATACACAGCGAGACCCCCGCAGAGACATGTACATCCCCATACACAGCGAGACCCCCGCAGAGAGACATGTACATCCCCATACACAGCGAGACCCCCGCAGAGAGACATGTACATCCCCATACACAGCGAGACCCCCGCAGAGACATGTACATCCCCATACACAGCGAGACCTCCGCAGAGACATGTACATCCCCATACACAGCGAGACCCCCGCAGAGAGACATGTACATCCCCATACACAGCGAGACCCCCGCAGAGACATGTACATCCCCATACACAGCGAGACCCCCGCAGAGAGACATGTACATCCCCATACACAGCGAGACCCCCGCAGAGACATGTACATCCCCATGCACAGCGAGACCCCCGCAGAGAGACATGTACATCCCCATACACAGCGAGACCTCCGCAGAGAGACATGTACATCCCCATACACAGCGAGACCCCCGCAGAGAGACATGTACATCCCCATACACAGCGAGACCCCCTCAGAGACATGTACATCCCCATACACAGCGAGACCCCCGCAGAGAGACATGTACATCCCCATACACAGCGAGACCCCCGCAGAGAGACATGTACATCCCCATACACAGCCGAGACCCCCGCAGAGAGACATGTACATCCCCATACACAGCGAGACCCCCGCAGAGACATGTACATCCCCATACACAGCCGAGACCCCCGCAGAGACATGTACATCCCCATACACAGCGAGACCCCCGCAGAGACATGTACATCCCCATACACAGCGAGACCCCCGCAGAGACATGTACATCCCCATACACAGCGAGACCTCCGCAGAGAGACATGTACATCCCCATACACAGCGAGACCTCCGCAGAGACATGTACATCCCCATACACAGCCGAGACCCCCGCAGAGACATGTACATCCCCATACACAGCGAGACCCCCGCAGAGAGACATGTACATCCCCATACACAGCGAGACCCCCGCAGAGAGACATGTACATCCCCATACACAGCGAGACCCCCGCAGAGAGACATGTACATCCCCATACACAGCGAGACCCCCGCAGAGACATGTACATCCCCATACACAGCCGAGACCCCTGCAGAGACATGTACATCCCCATACACAGCGAGACCCCCGCAGAGACATGTACATCCCCATACACAGCCGAGACCCCCGCAGAGACATGTACATCCCCATACACAGCGAGACCCCCGCAGAGAGACATGTACATCCCCATACACAGCGAGACCTCCGCAGAGACATGTACATCCCCATACACAGCGAGACCCCCGCAGAGACATGTACATCCCCATACACAGCGAGACCTCCGCAGAGAGACATGTACATCCCCATACACAGCGAGACCTCCGCAGAGACATGTACATCCCCATACACAGTCCCCCAAGGTCTATACGCTGCTTACTACATGTTACACTATCTACAGTCCTCCAGCTGTTGAAGAACTACAAGTCCCAGCAAGCAGCGAGCCCGAAGCTGCCAAAGCGTTGTCCCCCCGAGATGTGAGCCATCTGCAGTGCTGCACTACAACTCCCAGCATGTCCCCTACCTGCAACTCTCCAGCTGCTGCACAACTACAACTCCCAGCATGCAGCTACCGCCCCAGTGCTCCCCAACCTGTGAGGGCATGCTGGGAGTTGTAGTAGTGCAGCAGCTCCTCCCTCGCCCCGGCTCTCCTGGGACCTCGCTTCCTGCGGCCTCCGGCCCCCACATCAGGGCACAGGAAGGAGGGGGAGGGGTCGGGCTTATCCCTGCATGTGACGGGAGGAGACCCCGGGTGACAGCCAGCAAAGCAGCAAGACACCCGCCCCCCCCCCCCCCCCCAGGGGGACCAAAAGTTCTATACATCTCTATAAAGCATGCTGGGACTTGTAGTTCTAAACATCTATATACAGCCGGCTGGGACTTGTAGTTCTATACATCTATATACAGCCGGCTGGGACTTGTAGTTCTATACATCTATATACAGCCTATAGACCTCCGCTGCCTTCCTCACATTGCCTGCAGACCTGTGGATCAGTGTGAGGACTATGGAGGGGCGGGCACCACGATTATGAAAGTAGGGGCATTCAGGTCACCCCCCCAGGAGCCCTCCACCAAGATCACCGCACAGAGACCACCACCGACTGGCACCAGAGGAGACGGGGACCTGTGCTTACCACATACTCCATCTCAGCACGCTCCAGCCTGGTCTTCAGCTACCTGCATGTCAGCGACAAGAAGGGGTTAAAGAGATAAGCGGCTGCTCACTGCTACCCAGGTGTGACTCACCAGCTGTGCCCCCACCAGCCCAGACCCAGCACCTACACCGGCTGTGCCCCCACCAGCCCAGACCCCGCACCTACACCAGCTGTGCCCCCACCAGCCCAGACCCCGCACCTACACCAGCTGTGCCCCCACCAGCCCAGACCCCGCACCTACACCGGCTGTGCCCCCACCAGCCCAGACCCCGTACCTACACCGGCTGTGCCCCCACCAGCCCAGACCCCACACCTACACCGGCTGTGCCCCCACCAGCCCAGACCCCGCACCTACACCAGCTGTGCCCCCACCAGCCCAGACCCCGCACCTACACCGGCTGTGCCCCCACCAGCCCAGACCCCGCACCTACACCAGCTGTGCCCCCACCAGCCCAGACCCCGCACCTACACCAGCTGTGCCCCCACCAGCCCAGACCCCGCACCTACACCAGCTGTGCCCCCACCAGCCCAGACTCCGCACCTACACCGGCTGTGCCCCCACCAGCCCAGACCCCGCACCTACACCGGCTGTGCCCCCACCAGCCCAGACTCCGCACCTACACCAGCTGTGCCCCCACCAGCCCAGACCCCGCACCTACACCAGCTGTGCCCCCACCAGCCCAGACCCCGCACCTACACCGGCTGTGCCCCCACCAGCCCAGACCCCGCACCTACACCGGCTGTGCCCCCACCAGCCCAGACCCCGCACCTACACCGGCTGTGCCCCCACCAGCCCAGACCCCGCACCTACACCGGCTGTGCCCCCACCAGCCCAGACCCCGCACCTACACCAGCTGTGCCCCCACCCGGACCCCGCACCTACACCAGCTGTGCCCCCACCAGCCCAGACCCCGCACCTACACCAGCTGTGCCCCCACCAGCCCAGACCCCGCACCTACACCAGCTGTGCCCCCACCAGCCCAGACCCCGCACCTACACCAGCTGTGCCCCCACCAGCTCAGACCCCGCACCTACACCGGCTGTGCCCCCACCAGCCCAGACCCCACACCAGCTGTGTCCCCACCTGGACCTTGCACGCACCTACACCGGCTGTGCCCCCACCAGCCCAGACCCCGCACCTACACCAGCTGTGCCCCCACCAGCCCAGACCCCGCACCTACACCAGCTGTGCCCCCACCCGGACCCCGCACCTACACCAGCTGTGCCCCCACCAGCCCAGACCCCGCACCTACACCAGCTGTGCCCCCACCAGCCCAGACCCCGCACCTACACCAGCTGTGCCCCCACACCAGCTGTGTCCCCACCTGGACCTTGCACGCACCTAGCCCGGGACCTACACTTCCTGCTTCACTGATAACCCTCCCCACTTCACAGGACGGGCCCAGACACATTGGGAATGCCATGAAGGGTGTCGGCTGTAGTCTCCCTACCCGCACTACACCAATACCTGCACCACGTATCACATGTAACACACCAGTACTACACCAATACCTGCACCACGTATCACATGTAACACACCAGCATTACACCAATACAAACATCTCTACCACTGCCTGTAACACTGCCATCATCTACACCCCTACCACCCCCATCATCTAAACCCCTACCACTGCCTTACACTCCCATCATCTACACCTCTACCACTGCCTGTAACACCCCCATCATCTACACCCCTACCACTGCCTTACACCTCTACCACTGCCTTACACTCCCATCATCTACACCCCTACCACTGCCTTACACCTCTACTACTGCCTTACACTCCCATCATCTACACCCCTACCACTGCCCTACACTCCCATCATCTACACCCCTACCACTGCCTTACACCCCCATCATCTACACCCCTACCACTGCCTTACACCCCCATCATCTACACCTCTACCACTGCCTTACACCCCCATCATCTACACCTCTACCACTGCCTTACACCCCCATCATCTACACCCCTACCACTGCCTTACACTCCCATCATCTACACCTCTACCACTGCCTTACACTCCCATCATCTACACCCCTACTACTGCCTTACACCCGCATCATCTACACCTCTACCACTGCCTGTAACACCCCCATCATCTACACCTCTACCACTGCCTTACACCCCCATCATCTACACCCCTACCACTGCCTTACACCCCCATCATCTACACCCCTACCACTGCCTTACACTCCCATCATCTACACCTCTACCACTGCCTTACACCCCTACCACTGCCTTACACCCCCATCATCTACAAGTCTACCACTGCCTTACACTCCCATCATCTACACCCCTACCACTGCCTTACACTCCCATCATCTACACCCCTACCACTGCCTTACACTCCCATCATCTACACCTATAGGCTTGACATCTACTTTTAGTGCCAGTGATTCTGGCTGTAGTGCCGCTTGTTACATGGGGCTTTAGAAGGACTGTGCCTCAGGCTGAGGAGCTGAACACAATACAGAGTGCAGCCTGGAGACGCCCTATAGCATAACAATCGGAATCATAGGCAGCTCTACTACTCTGACAGACTGTACATATCACATCCTCATACAGAACACTCAGTGATAGGACAGGGGGTCAGTCAGTGATAGGAGGGGTCAGTGACAGGAGGGCGGGGGGGGGGGGTCAGTGAAGGGAGGACGGAAAGGGGGGTCAGTCAGTGACAGGAGGACGGAAAGGGGGGTCAGTCAGTGACAGGAGGACAGGGGGGTGGTCAGTCAGTGACAGGAGGACAGGGGGGGGGGTCAGTCAGTGACAGGAGGACGGGGGGGGGGGGGTCAGTCAGTGACAGGAGGACGGGGGGGGGGGTCAGTCAGTGACAGGAGGACGGGGGGGGTTCAGTCAGTGACAGGAGGACGGGGGGGGGGGGTCAGTCAGTGACAGGAGGACGGGGGGGGGGGTCAGTCAGTGACAGGAGGACGGGGGGGGGGTCAGTCAGTGACAGGAGGACGGGGGGGGGGTCAGTCAGTGACAGGAGGACGGGGGGGGTCAGTCAGTGACAGGAGGACGGGGGGGGGGGGGTCAGTCAGTGACAGGAGGACGGGGGGGGGGGGTCAGTCAGTGACAGGAGGACGGGGGGGGGTCAGTCAGTGACAGGAGGACGGGGGGGGTCAGTCAGTGACAGGAGGACGGGGGGGGTCAGTCAGTGACAGGAGGACGGGGGGGGTCAGTCAGTGACAGGAGGACGGGGGGGGTCAGTCAGTGACAGGAGGACGGGGGGGGGGTCAGTCAGTGACAGGAGGACGAGGGGGTCAGTCAGTGACAGGAGGACGGGGGGGGTCAGTCAGTGACAGGAGGACGGGGGGGGGTGTCAGTCAGTGACAGGAGGACGGGGGGGGGGGTCAGTCAGTGACAGGAGGACGGGGGGGGGTCAGTCAGTGACAGGAGGACGGGGGGGGGGTCAGTCAGTGACAGGAGGACGGGGGGGGGGGTCAGTCAGTGACAGGAGGACGGGGGGGGGGTCAGTCAGTGACAGGAGGACGGGGGGGGGGTCAGTCAGTGACAGGAGGACGGGGGGGTCAGTCAGTGACAGGAGGACGGGGGGGGGTCAGTCAGTGACAGGAGTACGGGGGGGGGTCAGTCAGTGACAGGAGGACGGGGGGGGGTCAGTCAGTGACAGGAGGACGGGGGGGTCAGTCAGTGACAGGAGGGCGAGGGGGTCAGTCAGTGATAGGAGGGCGAGGGGGTCAGTCAGTGATGGGGGGTCAGTCAGTGATAGGGGGCGGCGACACGGGTAGGGGTGTCTCTTCCCCTCTGAGGGTCACACATCTCCGTGGGGTGTTCTCTCCGCTCGCTCACGTTTCCCGTCGGGCCACGTACTCACCGGGGCAGCATGAAGCGGGCGGGCGGGAGGAGGTCTCAGGTGCGAATTCTCAAACAGAAAAAACTTTCCGTCTCTCTTCACAAACACGAAACTTTCAGCCACTTCCGGCTCCGCCGCCACCTTGTCACCGCGCGTCACAGGGGGAGGAGCCGCAGTACGGCGGCCATGATGGGCTGGAATGCGTCTCACGCCTCCTTCTCTGAGATGATCCGCCCCCTGAGCTGATTGGCTGGGACAGTTATTGACTGTGTTCGGCGACCAATAGCGATTCAGCTTGCTGCGGTTTGAACCTCAGGCGCGCTGATAACAGACACGAGAGGGAAGATGTCCGCCAAACACATCTACTACTCCGACAAGTACGACGACGAGAGCTACGAGTACCGGTGAGCCGGCCCCGGGGCGCTGTGTGTGTGTGTGTATATATATATATATATATATATATATATATATATATATATATCTCCCTGACCCCTCCCCCGGGGGGGGGGGCGCTGTGTGTGTGTGTATATCCCCCTGACCCCTCCCCCAGGGGGCGCTGTGTGTGTGTATCCCCCTGACCCCTCCCCCAGGGGGCGCTGTGTGTGTATATCCCCCTGACCCCTCCCCCAGGGGGCGCTGTGTGTGTGTATATCCCCCTGACCCCTCCCCCAGGGGGCGCTGTGTGTGTATATCCCCCTGACCCCTCCCCCAGGGGTGCTGTGTGTGTGTGTGTATATCCCCCTGACCCCTCCCCCAGGGGGCGCTGTGTGTGTGTATATCCCCCTGACCCCTCCCCCAGGGGGCGCTGTGTGTGTATATCCCCCTGACCCCTCCCCCAGGGGTGCTGTGTGTGTGTGTGTCTATCCCCCTGACCCCTCCCCCAGGGGGCGCTGTGTGTGTATATCCCCCTGACCCCTCCCCCGGGGGCGCTGTGTGTGTGTCTATCCCCCTGACCCCTCCCCCAGGGGGCGTTGTGTGTGTATATCCCCCTGACCCCTCCCCCAGGGGGCGCTGTGTGTGTATATCCCCCTGACCCCTCCCCCGGGGGGCGCTATGTGTGTGTATATCCCCCTGACCCGGGGGGCGCTGTGTGTGTGTATATCCCCCTGACCCCTCCCCCAGGGGGCGCTGTGTGTGTATATCCCCCTGACCCCTCCCCCGGGGGGCGCTGTGTGTGTGTATCCCCTGACCCCTCCCCCGGGGGCGCTGTGTGTGTATATCCCCCTGACCCCTCCCCCAGGGGTGCTGTGTGTGTGTGTGTGTGTATATCCCCCTGACCCCTCCCCCAGGGGGCGCTGTGTGTGTATATCCCCCTGACCCCTCCCCCGGGGGGCGCTGTGTGTGTGTATATCCCCCTGACCCCTCCCCCGGGGGGCGCTGTGTGTGTGTATATCCCCCTGACCCCTCCCCCGGGGGGCGCTGTGTGTGTGTATATCCCCCTGACCCCTCCCCCAGGGGGCGCTGTGTGTGTATATCCCCCTGACCCCTCCCCCGGGGGGCGCTGTGTGTGTGTATCCCCTGACCCCTCCCCCGGGGGCGCTGTGTGTGTATATCCCCCTGACCCCTCCCCCGGGGGACGCTGTGTGTGTGTATCCCCCTGACCCCTCCCCCGGGGGCGCTGTGTGTGTATATCCCCCTGACCCCTCCCCCGGGGGGCGCTGTGTGTGTGTATCCCCTGACCCCTCCCCCGGGGGGCGCTGTGTGTGTGTGTGTGTGTATCCCCCTGACCCCTCCCCCAGGGGGCGCTGTGTGTGTATATCCCCCTGACCCCTCCCCCGGGGGGCGCTGTGTGTGTGTGTGTGTATCCCCTGACCCCTCCCCTGGGGGGCGCTGTGTGTGTGTGTGTGTATCCCCTGACCCCTCCCCCGGGGGGCGCTGTGTGTGTGTGTGTGTATCCCCTGACCCCTCCCCCGGGGGGCGCTGTGTGTGTGTGTGTGTGTGTATCCCCTGACCCCTCCCCCGGGGGGCGCTGTGTGTGTGTGTGTATCCCCTGACCCCTCCCCCAGGGGGCGCTGTGTGTGTATATGTGTATCCCTCTGACCCCTCCCCCGGGGGGCGCTGTGTGTGTGTATATGTGTATCCCTCTGACCCCTCCCCCGGGGGGCGCTGTGTGTGTGTGTGTATATGTGTATCCCTCTGACCCCTCCCCCGGGGGGCGCTGTGTGTGTGTGTATATGTGTATCCCTCTGACCCCTCCCCCAGGGGGCGCTATGGTGTGTGTGTATCCCCCAGACCCCTCCCCCGGGGGGCACTGTGTGTGTGTATCCCTGACCCCTCCCCTGTGGGGCGCTGTGTGTGTGTGTATCCCCCTGACCCCTCCCCCGGGGGCGCTGTGTGTGTGTGAGTGTATCCCCATGACCCCTCCCCCGGGGGCGCTGTGTGTGTGTGTGTATCCCCTGACCCCTCCCCCAGGGGGCGCTGTGTGTGTGTATCCCTGACCCCTCCCCTGTGGGGCGCTGTGTGTGTGTGTGTGTGTGTATATGTGTATCCCCCTGACCCCTCCCCCGGGGGCGCTGTGTGTGTGTGTGTATCCCCATGACCCCTCCCCCGGGGATGCTGGCTGGGACTCCTGCTGTCCAGCTACTACAACTCCCATCATGCTCTGAGAAGAGTGTAGGACATGCTGCACTCTGACCCCTCCCCCAGGGGGCGCTGTGTGTGTGTGTGTATCCCCTGACCCCTCCCCCAGGGGGCGCTATGTGTGTGTGTGTATCCCCCGGACCCCTCCCCTGGGGGCTGCTGTGTGTGTATCCCCTGACCCCTCCCCCGTGGGGCGCTGTGTGTGTGTGTATCCCCCTGACCCCTCCCCCGGGGGCGATGTGTGTGTGTGTGTGTGTGTGTGTGTGTGTGTGTATCCTCCTGACCCCTCCCCCGGGGGCAATGTGTGTGTATCCCCCTGACCCCTCCCCCGGGGGCGCTGTGTGTGTGTGTGTATCCCCCTGACCCCTCCCCCGGGGATGCTGGCTGGGACTCCTGCTGTCCAGCTACTACAACTCCCATCATGCTCTGAGAAGAGTGTAGGACATGCTGCACTCTGACCCCTCCCCCGGGGGGCACTGTGTGTGTATCCCCCTGACCCCTCCCCAGGGGGGCACTGTGTGTATGCCCCTGACCCCTCCCCAGGGGGGCGCTGCGCGTGTATCCCCCGAGGGGGGTGCTGTGTGTGTGTGTGTGTGTGTGTGTGTGTGTGTGTGTGTGTGTGTGTGTATATCCCCCTGAACCCTCCCCCAGGGGCGCTGTGTGTTTGTGTATCCCCTGACCCCTCCCCCGGGGGGTGCTGTGTGTGTGTGTATCCCCCTGACCCCTTCCCCGGGGGGCGCTGTGTGTGTGTATCCCCCTGACCCCTCCCCGGGGGGGCGCTGTGTGTGTGTGTATCGCCCGATCGCTAGTTTTAGCCTATGACCCCTGACCCTTTGGTCTCTTGCAGACATGTCATGTTACCGAAAGACATTGCCAAGATGGTACCGAAAACCCATCTAATGTCCGAGACAGAATGGAGGAACCTGGGAGTCCAGCAGAGCCAAGGCTGGGTGCACTACATGATCCATGAGCCTGGTGAGTGACCCCCAACACTATAGGGGCCACATGGGCCCAGGAACCCCATTCCTGCCGCACTGTATGGAGGAGATCTGATACCAGTGATGGGAGTAGAATGGTGTATACAGCTGATACCAGTGATGGAATAGAATGGGGAGTATACAGCTGATACCAGTGATGGAATAGAATGGTGTATACGGCTGATACCAGTGATGGAATAGAATGGGGAGTGTACAGCTGCTACCAGTGATGGAATAGAATGGGGAGTATACAGCTGATACCAGTGATGGAATAGAATGGGGTGTATACGGCTGATACCAGTGATGGAGTAGAATGGTGTATACAGCTGATACCAGTGATGGAATAGAATGGTGTATACAGCTGATACCAGTGATGGAAAAGAATGGGGAGTATACAGCTGATACCAGTGATGGAATAGAATGGTGTATACAGCTGATACCAGTGATGGAAAAGAATGGTGTATACAGCTGATACCAGTGATGGAAAAGAATGGTGTATACAGCTGATACCAGTGATGGAATAGAATGGTGTATAGATTAGGCACTTCAGGGAAGGACCTCCGCTTGGAGTAATTCTCTCCCAAAAGCCAGGTCTCGGGAGGTGCCAACGTTGATTTGGTAATGCTTGAAGAAAGTGTTCGGCGAAGACCAGGTAGCCGCTATACAGATTTGTTCAAGGGAGGCTGCTGACTTTGCTGGCCAGGAAGCTGCAGTAGCTCTGAAAGCGTGCGCCTTGAGACCCATAGGGGGATCCTTTCCCATGGCTGAATAGGAGTCACAGATTGCTGGCTTGATCCAACTAGCAATGGAGCTTTTGGACGCTATTTTAGCCTTTGTTGCGACCCTGGAATTGGAGCAGAACATTTTCGTATATCCTGCTGCTCAGCTGTGATTGGCTGAGCATAACTGTGCTCAGTCAATCGTGGCTGAGCAGCTGATGACGCGGCAGAGGGCGGCCCGCCCGAAGATTACATCATTGTCGCAAGATGGCGGAAAAGGGTCGACACGGATCAGATGAGTATAGAGCACTACACTTCCGGGTCTAGCGTGGGTGGGGGGAAACACGGGGAAGGGGGCCATTCACTAACATAACATACATTACAAAGTTGTATAACTTTGTAATGTGTGTTATTTAGTGAATAATTGTTTAGTGCCGCACTACCCCTTTAATTCTGGCCCCTGCTTTGAAAAAACCCACCTGTGGTCCGCAATTGGAGTGTCATACACACAACCTTACGCAGAAACCTGAACCTTTAGAGTACTCACTTTGCTAGGCCTTTGTCTAGCCCATCTTGTAGAAAGTCCAGGATTCTGGGGATGTCGGTGTGAACAATGTCTGGAGGGGAATCCCTGCACCATGAATAAAACCTTTCCAATGCTAGAGATAGATAGAAGAAGTCACCTCCTTTTTGTTCTTTAGAAGAGTGTCTATGACCCTGGAAGAAAGGCCTCTTGCCGAAAGGAGGGACTTCTCAAAAGCCAAGCCGCCAGGTGGAGGTTCAGCAGGTTTTAATTATTCAGAGGTCCCTGGGATAGGAAATCTAAAGGGGAAGGGAGGACTGGACCTTGAACTACTAGCGACCTCATTAGACTGTACCAGCCTCTTTTGGGCCAATGAAGATTATCGTAGTTTTCCCTGCTCAAATCTTCTGCAGAGCTTTTGGGATCAAAGGAAGAGTGGGAAGCCACCCTGAAGTCACAGACCTGCTGAAGAGCACCCAAGGCTTCCGGATGATCCAGACAATTCAGCGAGTACCTCTCCACCTTGGTGTTAAGTCCAGGAATTCAGCTCCCATTCCCCAGGTTGGACCTGGTGGTGACTTAGGAATTCCGCAACAACATTTTCGGTGCTGCGGAGATGGATTGCTGATATCGATAGGATCTTCTGTTTTGCCCAGTTGAATATCCTCTTTGATAGTAGTTGAAGGAAGAAAGATGTTGTGCTTGAAGGAGATCTTGACATGTTTCTGAACCAGCAGGGATTCAGCTGACTTTAAGGTTTCCCAATCTGCATTCAACTGTCTAGAGGGCCCCAGACTACAGTCTTCAAACTACAATCAGTGGCCCTCGAAGTGGAATTCCAGAACATGGGCACCCCACCCCCACAGGCTTGCGTTTTTGGTGACTTGAATCACTGGTTCTAGAGGGTACCTTTTGGCCAGGTTTTCTTCTTTACATCACCAGACCAGGGACGATTTTACCTTTGCCAGGATCAGCATTTTCTTGTCCAAGTTTAAGGGGGATGTGTTCCAAACCTTGAGAATACTGTACTCAGAAGGGATGTTGACACCATGAAACTGCTGGAATACAGGTCGTCATTAGACTAAGAAGAGACACTGCTTATTCGATTGAAACAAATCAATTCTATCTGAAGCTCTTTACTTTCTCTTCTAAGGTCTATAACGTCTCTTCTGGAAGAAAGGTCATTTGGGCCTCTGAATCCAGAATCATCCCCAAAAACCTCTTCCTGCAAGATGGAACGAGATTGGATTTGCTGAAATTTACAATCCACCTGAGGTTCTGAAGAAGGTCCACTACTAACTGAACCTGGGAAGAAAGGATGGAAAGGAACGGTGCAATGAGAAGCAGATCGTCCAGGTAAGGGATGACTGTTATGCCTTGCTGCCTCAGGGAAGCCACCACTTACAGCATCACCTTGGTGAACAAACGGGGCAAAAGAGATCCCGAAAGGCAGGGCTGTGAATTGCTGTATCAGATGTCTGATCAAATCTGAGGAATTTGTGGATGGGTACATGAAAGTATGCTGCTTTTAGGTCTATCAATGCCAAGAATGCTTTCTGGTGAATTAAAGGGATGGTAGCTTAGTTTTTTTTTTTTTTAACTAAATCAAAAGATTAAAAAAAAAAGAGAGACGACATCAACATACAAAAGTGTGTCCACTTTTTTTTTTTACATGTATAGCATCGTATACAACCACTGAAGTAACAATCTATTTACCTTAAGACCATACTGAACCTGTGGGGTCACATGTGTACCATGATAAGGCCCAACAAAATGGTGCAATGAGAATGAAAAGAAAGAGCAAGAAAAATGAAAAAAAAAAAAAAAAGCGAGGGAAAGAAGGAAGGGGGGCAAGACAGAGAAAGGAGAGCCCGTGTCCATACCATATCATCCCTCGAGGGGCACCATCAGAAATCCCAATAAGACAGTTGCAAAACCTTGTGAGACCCAGATGTGCAGTCAGGGGCTCAAGATGCCACAATCAGTGGAAGAGCAACTCCATCTCCCCTCCCCTCATTGGGTGGAAGCCTCAGGGGACCCTATGAGCCGGCTAGATCAGCCTTTAGCTACCAAGAAGTATAGCTAAATGGACTCACCACTTGATGAACCTCGTCACTAGAATAATGGGAAAGCAAAAACTTGCGCCACTCTTAGAAAAAGGCCTCTGCTGTCCTTTCCTTATGTCTCTCTGTTTCTATTCTATCAATTTCCAATAGGGATTTAAGGAGGTTAATTAGTTCCTGAATAGTCTGAATCCTCTCCTGTAGCCAGTGTTGGAGGAGAAGTCATTTAGCTGACAATACAACTATGTGCAATATTAGAGGAATAGATTTTACTGGTACAACTACCCCATCAGTTGGGTCTATATAATGAAATATAATTTCCCGGGTGTTTTCTGCAAGTTGATCTTCCAGTGCTGATTACTATAAACAAGCACCAATAAAGTTGTAAATGTCATGTCCACAGTCCAAGCCACAGTAGAGATGAGGTTCAGTAGAGGGCCAGGATGCATAAAGGTAAAGGATTTCGAAAAGAATCCTGACGTATGGATTCTCACTACGGTATTAGCGAAAAGACACTGCAATAGAGTGCGAAAGTGACCCTGAAGACCATATCTATTGAGCACTAACCCCAGCCAGTCTCAATCAACGCTTCCAAAAGCCTTTTTGATATCCAGTGCCAAGAGAATTGGTTGTGGGTGGAGTCCAGTCCAACACTGCCAAAACCTTCCATATGTTCGGTAACACTGAGCGGGAGTTGATGAAGTCCACTTGCTATGGACCTACCAAGTCACCCATATATAAGTTGTCTATCCGCCCATCCTGGCCTATAAGAGTTATGATTCAGTGGATCCTTCTCAATTCTGTAGCAGAAGTCTAATCTTAAAGCTGCGGGAAGCTCCTATTAGAAACCGTTCAGTCTGGCGTACAGTCTCAGGGAGGCCGCAAGTCTCAGATTACTGCGCCTGGACCTGTTCTCCAGATCATCCAGTCTAGATCGTAGCTATGTCCTGCTTCTGCTGGGTCAGGTCCAGTTTTAAGTAATCAGCAGAACTCTGCAGAGAGCTCACCTAGCGTTCCAGAGTGCTTTCTGTATATCAGGAGTGATTTTCTGCGCCACAGATGGAGCCCAGTGTGTATCTACCACCTGTTGTGTTATCCGAGCTGAAGAGCTCATCTTCGCTGTCTGCAGGTCTCGTGGAGCCATCTTGGGAGTCTGCTATGAGGCAAGGAGATGAGTGCTTTCCTGGCTGGACTGTTTCTGTGCACTCCGGAGCACATAGTGATCCATCACACAGGGACCGCAGGACTGCCGCTGACTCCCGGTATGAAGCAGGGCCAGCTACGGGTGATGTGTGCTAGTGATAGCTTGGGCCTAGGAGGCCGCCGCACAGGACCTTCCTGCACTGCGACTTTACATGGCATCACCCAAACCAGAAGTCCCAGAGGGATGGTGTGTGGGGTCCCCCCCCTAGGAGGCCGCCGCACAGGACCTTCCTGCACTGCGACTTTACATGGCATCACCCAAACCAGAAGTCCCAGAGGGATGGTGTGTGGGGTTCCCCCCCTAGGAGGCCGCCGCACAGGACCTTCCTGCACTGCGACTTTACATGGCATCACCCAAACCAGAAGTCCCAGAGGGATGGTGTGTGGGGTTCCCCCCCCCCCAATCTTAGACCTCTTTTACTTGATGAATCTGTTCAGGAATTTTAAGTTTATCATTCTAAAAGACCCGTTTGGCTTGGGGACTAAGAAAAGAGAAGAATAGTGTCCCAGACCTATTTCCTCCATATGCAATAGAACTACTGCACCCAGACGAATCAGGTCCTGAACTCCCTCCATCAAGCGATTCCTCTGGGTTTCTGTCTGAAAGTGGGTTACTTGAAATTTTGAGGCAAAGACTAATAAGTAACCCTCCTTTATTATATTCAGAATAAAATGATTCTTGGTAACTTTCTCTCATTGATGTCTCCCCTCAGTTTGAGGGGGTCACTTATCCTTCCCATTGAACTGGGGTTGAAATCCTCTTCTCCTGCCGCCCTTGGGAGAGGACAACCTGCCGCTTTTCCCTTCACCCAGGAAAAGCAAGACTTCAAAAAGGTAAAGAGACGAAAAAGCTTCTTCCCCTTCTGCTGCTTAGGTTCAGGGAATCCTTTCTTCTTGTCTGCTGCCCTTCTAGGTCCGGACCAAAGAGGAGTTCTCCCTGAAAAGGTATTTGGCAAAGCTTATTTTTAGAAGCAACGTGGCCCTGCCAGTGCTTGAGCCATGAGGCTCTTCTAGTAGCATCTGACCAGACAGGGGACTTTGCAGCCATTCTCACCGACTCCGCAGATGCATCAGCTCGGAACCCAGCTGCCAATTCTACTCATTGGTTTTTTTTTTTGTAAATATAACTTTTATTGCAGAAAATACAATCATAGAAATAGAGCAATTGGGACATGAAAAATAACATGAAATAAACAATTTTTCAGTGTCGTTATCCCTGAGGAATCGTATCCCGGCTCAAACAAGTATTTGAACAAACCTAAATTATCAATCGCAAGGCTCACACTTGGTAGTATCGATAGAAACATGACACAGAGGATCCAGTATAAGCAAAAGACCAAGCAAAGGGAGAGAGATAGGAAGGAAGAGAGATAAAGAATGAAAAATAGGAGGGGAGGGTTAGGGAGGAAGCGTGGAGGGGTACAGGAAAGGCTAGATCAAGACAACACTAGATCAAGACAACACAGAGTCACTAAACACATCCCAGCAGAAGCACACTTTGGGAAAATTGTCTTTCTCCTTCTAGAATGAGCAGTAAGCTCTTCCATTCGTCTAAGAAAGGAGAGACGGTCCAAAAAATCTCCAGAGGAAGGAGATAGTGTGGATTCCCACTTACGAGGAATTGCCTGTCTTGCTGCCTTCCAAGGAGCCATTTCCGGAAAGTTTTATCAGATCCAGCCGGGAGGGACAACCGTGCCAGACCCAGAGAAGTGGTGGCTGAGCACACCTTATCATGCAGAGCCAACACAGCCCTCCAAAAGCTCCTGATGACTGGACAGGATCACCAAATATGTTCTAGGCTACCTCGACCGGAGCCACACCTCCACCTAGAAGGGTCAACTGAGGGGAAAAGCCTGTGGAGTCGTTCTGGGTAGTAGTTCCAATGTGTCAAGACTTTAAAATTCAGTATGCCAAATGAGAGAGTATAGTGGGCACCACCCTATAACCTGAGCGCTAAACCAATGCATATAAGAAACACAGAAGGACTATGAAGAAAAAGCATATGCACAAAAAGGTAGCACATCAAGAAAAAAGGAACAACCCCGGAAACAATCATAATATAATTACATACCATGTGCAGGGGAGCGCTGTGTGTTGGACCATACACCGCGGTGCAACCTTGTGTATAGGGCACATGCTCCAGAGTGTTTGAGACCCTAGAGCATGTGCCCTATACACAAGATGGCACCGGTGTATGGTCCAACACACAGCGCTCCCCTGCACATGGTATGTAGTTATATTATGATTGTTTCTGGGGGTTGTCTCTATAATTGGAGAGATATATATATATATATATATATATATATATATATATATATCCTCAGGGATGTGCTCTCACGCGTTCCTCCGTACCCGGCTTCCTCAGGGATGTGCTCTCACGCGTTCCTCCGTACCCGGCTCCCTCAGGGATGTGAGTAGCAATATATATATATATATATATATATATATATATATATACTGCTACTCACATCCCTGAGGGAGCCGGGTACGGAGGAACGCGTGAGAGCACATCCCTGAGGAAGCCGGGTACGGAGGAACGCGTGAGAGCACATCCCTGAGGGAGCCGGGTACGGAGGAACGCGTGAGAGCACATCCCTGAGGACGTGTGGGGTGTTTTTGCTGCTCCCACCTGACCGATCCTTTCATCTACTGGACCGCACATGGTGATATTCTTTTCCATGCACTTTACGCCCCCAAATAAATCTGTTCAATAATGTCTTAAGTTTCCGCAGGAAGGGACCTACGGGGACCATAGGAAGAGTCTGGAAATAATATAATACGCGTGGTGATCTATCCATTTTCACCGCCGCCAAATAGGGACAAGTTCAGATGTAACCAGTTATCTCTCTCCTTCTCGAAGTCTCATATAATGCCCCTCTCTCAGGCGTAATCTGCACGCCCAGATATTTGAGTGACTGTGACAGAGGGGGAAGATGGTTTGAACTGGAACACGACAAGGTTAGGGAGGGAAATATTCAAAAGTTCAGATTTAGATGTATAAATTTTACAATTAAGAAGTTCTCCATATTGCCTGATCTCATCTAAAGCGTTGGGGAAGCTAGCTGATGGTTAGGAGATGCATAGAAGGACATCATCTACATGCATAGCCAATCTTTGGGCCCAACCGCCCACTACCGGAGCTATTATAGAGTTGTTGCCCCATTACCTCACACCTGTGCAGTTGGTCCATTGTACATCCCAGCTGCCAAGTCATTTTAAACCGGCAAACCTAGCGTCCTGGGCTGCAAGCGGCTGCTCGGTGTGATCCAGCTCCATGGCCGCTCTAATAAGAGTGTCCCAATCCTCCGGAGAAAAGTAAAGCTTCCCTGCCTCCGTATGGGAGGTACATGGAGAAGCAATATCCCCATCATCCTCCGCAGCCTCCCCACGAGCAGAACCCTCCATAGTAACTACACCAGAGACAGACTGAATAGGTATTACCTGTATTATATAAGAGAGGAGGGGAATCCCCGGCATCATGCGACGTGCCGGCACAACGCACCCACGCTCAGAGGCAAAGATCATCAGGGAAGGCGCAGGGGGACCGCAATGGTGCCCAAGGGCCAGCAGCAACTTCTTGCTCCCCTAACTGGGAGCGCCACAAGGGGAGCAGGGAGCGGAGGTACCCTGAGTATGTGATGCTGAAACGGAGACTGCTCTAGGAGAGGACCATCGTAAGTCCCAGGACCCCTGACCACATAGGGGCACAGGGAACAACTCTGTGCCTTGATCCTGTCAGGAACAGTAACACACTGAAGGGGGTGGGGGGGGGGGGGGGGGAGTGCCCTTTTAACATCTGCGCGTTTTGTGTTCTTGATAGGGTCAAAGGTGACGTCCTCCATGTTGGTGTTGTCATGAGGACAAGATGAAAAAAAAATGGTGTATACAGCTGATACCAGTGATGGAATAGAATGGTGTATACAGCTGATACCAGTGATGGAATAGAATGGGGTGTATACAGCTGATACCAGTGATGGAATAGAATGGGGTGTATACAGCTGATACCAGTGATGGAATAGAAAGGGTTGTATACGGCTGATACCAGTGATGGAATAGAATGGGGTGTATACGGCTGATACCATTGCTGGAAAATAATGGTGTATAGAGTTGATACCAGTGATGGAATATAATGGTGTATACAGCTGATACCAGTGTAATAGAATGGTGTATACAGCTGATACCAGTGATGGAATAGAATGGTGTATACAGCTGATACCAGTGATGGAATAGGATGGTGTATACAGCTGATACCAGTGATGGAATAGAATGGGGTGTATACAGCTGATACCAGTGATGGAATAGAATGGGGTGTATACAGCTGATACCAGTGATGGAATAGAATGGGGTGTATACTGCTGAATGGGGTGTATACAGCTGATACCAGTGATGGAATAGAATGGGGAGTATACAGCTGATACCAGTGATGGAATAGAATGGGGTGTATACGGCTGAATGGGGTGTATACAGCTGATACCAGTGATGGAATAGAATGGGGTGTATACAGCTGATACCTGTGATGGAATAGAATGGGGTGTATACAGCTGATACCAGTGATGGAATAGAATGGGGAGTATACAGCTGATACCAGTGATGGAATAGAATGGTGTATACAGCTGATACCAGTGATGGAATAGAAAGGGTTGTATACGGCTGATACCAGTGATGGAATAGAATGGGGTGTATACGGCTGATACCATTGCTGGAAAATAATGGTGTATAGAGTTGATACCAGTGATGGAATATAATGGTGTATACAGCTGATACCAGTGTAATAGAATGGTGTATACAGCTGATACCAGTAATGGAATAGAATGGTGTATACAGCTGATACCAGTGTAATAGAATGGTGTATACAGCTGATACCAGTGATGGAATAGAATGGTGTATACAGCTGATACCAGTGATGGAATAGAATGGGGTGTATACTGCTGAATGGGGTGTATACAGCTGATACCAGTGATGGAATAGAATGGGGAGTATACAGCTGATACCAGTGATGGAATAGAATGGGGTGTATACGGCTGAATGGGGTGTATACAGCTGATACCAGTGATGGAATAGAATGGTGTATACAGCTGATACCAGTGTAATAGAATGGTGTATACAGCTGATACCAGTGATGGAATAGAATGGTGTATACAGCTGATACCAGTGATGGAATAGAATGGGGTGTATACAGCTGATACCTGTGATGGAATAGAATGGGGTGTATACAGCTGATACCAGTGATGGAATAGAATGGGGAGTATACAGCTGATACCAGTGATGGAATAGAATGGGGAGTATACAGCTGATACCTGTGATGGAATAGAATGGGGAGTATACAGCTGATACCTGTGATGGAATAGAATGGTGTATACAGATGATACCAGTGATGGAATAGAATGGGGAGTATACAGCTGATACCAGTGATGGAATAGAATGGGGAGTATACAGCTGATACCAGTGATGGAATAGAATGGGGTGTATACAGCTGATACCAGTGATGGAATAGAATGGGGTGTATACAGCTGATACCAGTGATGGAATAGAAAGGGTTGTATACGGCTGATACCATTGCTGGAAAATAATGGTGTATAGAGTTGATACCAGTGATGGAATATAATGGTGTATACAGCTGATACCAGTGTAATAGAATGGTGTATACAGCTGATACCAGTGATGGAATAGAATGGGGAGTATACAGCTGATACCAGTGATGGAATAGAATGGGGTGTATACGGCTGAATGGGGTGTATACAGCTGATACCAGTGATGGAATAGAATGGGGAGTATACAGCTGATACCAGTGTTGGAATAGAATGGGGAGTATACAGCTGATACCAGTGATGGAATAGAATGGGGTGTATACGGCTGATACCAGTGATGGAATAGAATGGGGTGTATACAGCTGATACCAGTGATGGAATAGAATGGTGTATACAGCTGATACCAGTGATGGAATAGAATGGGGTGTATACAGCTGATACCAGTGATGGAATAGAATGGGGAGTATACAGCTGATACCAGTGATGGAATAGAATGGGGTGTATACAGCTGATACCAGTGATGGAATAGAATGGTGTATACAGCTGATACCAGTGATGGAATAGAATGGGGTGTATACAGCTGATACCAGTGATGGAATAGAATGGGGTGTATACAGCTGATACCAGTGATGGAATAGAATGGGGTGTATACAGCTGATACCAGTGATGGAATAGAATGGTGTATACAGCTGATACCAGTGATGGAATAGAATGGGGTGTATACAGCTGATACCTGTGATGGAATAGAATGGGGTGTATACAGCTGATACCTGTGATGGAATAGAATGGGGTGTATACAGCTGATACCTGTGATGGAATAGAATGGTGTATACAGCTGATACCAGTGATGGAATAGAATGGGGTGTATACGGCTGATAGCAGTGATGGAATAGAATGGTGTATACAGCTGATACCAGTGATGGAGTAGAATGGTGTATACAGCTGATACCAGTGATGGAATAGAATGGTGTATACAGCTGATACCAGTGATGGAGTAGAATGGTGTATACAGCTGATACCAGTGATGGAGTAGAATGGTGTATACAGCTGATACCTGTGATGGAATAGAATGGGGTGTATACAGCTGATACCTGTGATGGAATAGAATGGTGTATACAGCTGATACCAGTGATGGAGTAGAATGGTGTATACAGCTGATACCAGTGATGGAGTAGAATGGTGTAGACAGCTGATACCAGTGATGGAATAGAATGGTGTATACAGCTGATACCAGTGATGGAATAGAATGGGGTGTATACAGCTGATACCAGTGATATAATAGAATGGTGTATACAGCTGATACCAGTGATGTAATAGAATGGTGTATACAGCTGATACCAGTGATGTAATAGAATGGTGTATACAGCTGATACCAGTGTAATAGAATAGTGTATACAGCTGATACCAGTATAATAGAATGGTGTATACAGCTGATACCAGTGATGGAATAGAATGGGGTGTATACAGCTGATACCAGTGATGGGAGTAGAATGGTGTATACAGCTGCTACCAGTGATGGAATAGAATGGTGTATACAGCTGATACCAGTGATGGAATAAAATGGTGTATACAGCTGATACCAGTGATGTAATAGAATGGTGTATACAGCTGATACCAGTGATGGAATAGAATGGTGTATACAGCTGATACCAGTGATGGAATAGAATGGTGTATACAGCTGATAGCAGTGATGGAATAGAATGGTCTCATCCTCCTTCTTCATCCTTGTTCCTCATCCTCCATCCTTCTTCCCCCTTCCTCATCCTCCATCTTTCTTCCTCATCCTCCATCCTTCTTCCTCATCCTCCTTCCCCCTCCCTCATCCTCCATCCTTCTCCTCCTTCCTCATCCTCCATCCTACTTCCTCCTCCTTCCTCATCCTCCATCCTTCTTCCCCCTTGCTCATCCTTCTTCCTCCTTCCTTCTTCCTCCATCCTCATCCTCCTTCCTCATCCTCCATCCTTTTTCCCCCATCCTTCTTCCTCCATCCTTTTTCCCCCATCCTCCATCCTCATCCTCCATCCTCATCCTTCTTCCTCTTCCTCATTCCTCATCCTTCTTCCTCATCCTCTTTTGTTTTCTTCCTCAGAGCCGCACATCCTCCTGTTTCGGCGTCCGCTGCCCATGAAGAAGCTGTAGCCATTGGGGGCTGATCCCGGCTCTGGAGACCACCAGCACCTTGTCCTGCAGTGCCGAGAGCTGCTGCTATTTATATGTTGTGTATATGTGCCTGTCCTGTCTGTATATCCGTGTCACCACCACTCTGTAATATACTACGCTGCAATAAACTCCTTTCTTCTACCTCTGTGCTCATACGTGTTCCTCTCTGTACAAGTATACAGCATATCCCTCCTCTCTGTACAAGTATACAGTATATCCCTCCTCTGTACAAGTATACAGCATATCCCTCCTCTCTGTACAAGTATACAGTATATCCCTCCTCTCTGTAAAAGTATACAGCATATCCCTCCTCTCTGTACAAGTATACAGCATATCCCTCCTCTCTGTACAAGTATACAGCATATTCCTCCTCTCTCTGAGTATACAGTATATCCCTCCTCTCTGTACAAGTATACAGCATATCCCTCCTCTCTGTACAAGTATACAGCATATTCCTCCTCTCTCTGAGTATACAGTATATCCCTCCTCTCTGTACAAGTATACAGCATATCCCTCCTCTCTGTACAAGTATACAGCATATCCCTCCTCTCTGTACAAGTATACAGTATATCCCTCCTCTCTGTACAAGTATACAGCATATCCCTCCTCTCTGTACAAGTATACAGCATATCCCTCTCTCTGAGTATACAGCATATCCCTCCTCTCTGAGTATACAGGATATCCCTCCTCTCTCTGAGTATACAGCATATTCCTCCTCTCTGAGTATACAGCATATTCCTCCTCTCTGAGTATACAGCATATTCCTCCTCTCTGAGTATACAGCATATTCCTCCTCTCTGAGTATACATCATATTCCTCCTCTCTCTGAGTATACAGCATATCCCTCCTCTGTACAAGTATACAGCATATTCCTCCGCTCTCTGAGTATACAGCATATTCCTCCTCTCTCTGAGTATACAGCATATTCCTCCTCTCTCTGAGTATACAGCATATTCCTCCTCTCTAAGTATACAGCATATTCCTCCGCTCTATGAGTATACAGCATATTCCTCCTCTCTGTACAAGTATACAGCATATCCCTCCTCTCTGTACAAGTATACAGCATATCCCTCCTCTCTGTACAAGTATACAGCATATCCCTCCTCTCTGTACAAGTATACAGCATATCCCTCCTCTCTCTGAGTATACAGCATATTGCTCCTCTCTCTGAGTATACAGCATATTGCTCCTCTCTCTGAGTATACAGCATATTGCTCCTCTCTCTGAGTATACAGCATATTGCTCCTCTCTCTGAGTATACAGCATATTGCTCCTCTCTCTGAGTATACAGCATATTGCTCCTCTCTCTGAGTATACAGCATATTGCTACTCTCTCTGAGTATACAGCATATTCCTCCTCTCTCTGAGTATACAGCATATTCCTCCTCTCTCTGAGTATACAGCATATCCCTCCTCTGTACAAGTATACAGCATATTCCTCCTCTCTGAGTATACAGCATATTCCTCCTCTCTGTATAGGTATACAGCATATCCCTCCTCTCTCTGAGTATACAGCATATTCCTCCTCTCTCTGAGTATACAGGAAATCCCTCCTCTCTGAGTATACAGCATATTCCTCCTCTCTCTGAGTATACATCATATTCCTCCTCTCTCTGAGTATACAGCATATTCCTCCTCTCTCTGAGTATACAGCATATTCCTCCTCTCTCTGAGTATACATCATATTCCTCCTCTCTCTGAGTATACAGGAAATCCCTCCTCTCTGAGTATACAGCATATTCCTCCTCTTAGTATACAGCATATTCCTCCTCTCTGAGTATACAGCATATTCCTCCTCTCTCTGAGTATACAGCATATTCCTCCGCTCTCTGAGTATACAGCATATTCCTCCTCTCTGTACAAGTATACAGCATATCCCTCCTCTCTGTACAAGTATACAGCATATCCCTCCTCTCTGTACAAGTATACAGCATATCCCTCCTCTCTGTACAAGTATACAGCATATCCCTCCTCTCTGTACAAGTATACAGCATATCCCTCCTCTCTCTGAGTATACAGCATATTGCTCCTCTCTCTGAGTATACAGCATATTGCCCCTCTCTCTGAGTATACAGCATATTGCTCCTCTCTCTGAGTATACAGCATATTGCTACTCTCTGAGTATACAGCATATTCCTCCTCTCTCTGAGTATACAGCATATCCCTCCTCTGTACAAGTATACATCATATCCCTCCTCTCTGAGTATACATCATATCCCTCCTCTCTGAGTATACATCATATTCCTCCTCTCTGAGTATACAGCATATTCCTCCTCTCTCTGAGTATACATCATATTCCTCCTCTCTCTGAGTATACAGCATATTCCTCCTCTCTCTGAGTATACAGCATATTCCTCCTCTGTACAAGTATACAGCATATTCCTCCTCTCTGAGTATACAGCATATTCCTCCTCTCTCTGAGTATACAGCATATCCCTCCTCTCTCTGAGTATACAGCATATCCCTCCTCTCTCTGAGTATACACCATATTTCTCCTCTCTGAGTATACAGCATATTCCTCCTCTCTCTGAGTATACATCATATTCCTCCTCTCTCTGAGTATACAGCATATTCCTCCTCTCTCTGAGTATACAGCATATTCCTCCTCTCTCTGAGTATACAGCATATTCCTCCTCTGTACAAGTATACAGCATATTCCTCCTCTCTGAGTATACAGCATATTCCTCCTCTCTCTGAGTATACAGCATATCCCTCCTCTCTCTGAGTATACAGCATATCCCTCCTCTCTCTGAGTATACACCATATTTCTCCTCTCTGAGTATACAGCATATTCCTCCTCTCTCTGAGTATACATCATATTCCTCCTCTCTCTGAGTATACAGCATATTCCTCCTCTCTCTGAGTATACAGCATATTCCTCCTCTCTCTGAGTATACAGCATATTCCTCCTCTGTACAAGTATACAGCATATTCCTCCTCTCTGTACAAGTATAGAGCATATTCCTCCTCTCTGAGTATAGAGCATATTCCTCCTCTCTGTATAGGTATACAGCATATCCCTCCTCTCTCTGAGTATACAGCATATTCCTCCTCTCTCTGAGTATACAGCATATCCCTCCTCTCTCTGAGTATACAGCATATTCCTCCTCTGAGTATACAGCATATCCCTCCTCTCTCTGAGTATACACCATATTTCTCCTCTCTGAGTATACAGCATATCCCTCCTCTCTCTGAGTATACAGCATATTCCTCCTCTCTCTGAGTATACAGCATATCCCTCCTCTCTCTGAGTATACACCATATTTCTCCTCTCTGAGTATACAGCATATTCCTCCTCTCTCTGAGTATACAGCATATCCCTCCTCTCTCTGAGTATACAGCATATCCCTCCTCTCTCTGAGTATACAGCATATTCCTCCTCTCTCTGAGTATACAGCATATTCCTCCTCTCTCTGAGTATACAGCATATCCCTCCTCTCTCTGAGTATACAGCATATCCCTCCTCTCGGAGTCTATTCCTCCCCTTTATACACGATCTGGATCACATCACTGAGGAGGTGAAGGGCCGGTTCCTGAGTGTGTGACACTAAAGATGGCGGAGGAAGCCTGATGGTCTGAGGTTCTGGATTTCTGCTGGTCCAGGGTGAGTGTCTGCCCCCTGACTACCACATGTAATATCCTCTGTATGTCAGTCAGCGCAAAACATTGATCCACAACACAATAAAAGAAAGATGGTCTGGGAAACACATGAATTAAAGGGATTGTTCACCAAAAATTTTTCTTTCAAATCAACTGGTGCCAGGGATTTGTAATTTACTTCAATATAAAAATCTCCAGTCTTCCAGTACTTATCAGCTGCTGTATGTCCTGCAGGAAGTGGTGTATTCTCTCCAGTCTGACACAGTGCTCTCTGCTACCACCTCTGTCCATGTCAGGAACTGCCCAGAGCAGGAGAGGTTTTCTATGGGGATTTGCTGCTGCTCTGGACAGTTCCTGACATGGACAGAGGTGGCAGCAGAGAGCAGAGACATTGTCCCGGAGGAGCAATCCACACATCCTCTGCCGGCCGGAGTCTGCGCCGTAATGACGCTGATCCCGGCTCGGCACTCGGTTGTTTTTGGCTGCAGCCAAAAGCAATCGAGTGCCGATCTCATTGATCTATGCTGCATATCTATACAGCATAGATCTCAATGAGAGATCAGTGTACTTATACTAGAAGTCCCCCAGGGGTAATAACCCTAACCCCAGGGGGGGAGGGAATAACCCTAACCCCAGGGGGGCTTCTAGTATATGAAATAAATAAAGTGTGATATGTTGATCCAGGGATTGTTCTGGTCGCCATTGGAGTCGGGGGGGGGGGGGGGGGGGGAGTTTTCTCCCTGTGGTGGGGCAATTGTCATCTGCCTCATAGGGGTTTTTGCCTTCCTGGATCAACACAATAGGATTTCCATATGTTAAACCTGATGGACTCGTCTTCTTTCAACCTTATTTACTAGGTTACTATGTCATTATCGATAAAAAAAAAAATCCCCTCCCCTAATAAAAGTTTGAATCACCCGCCTTTTCCCATGGTATAAATATAAATAAATAAACAATGTATATTCGCTACACCCTACTATGGATATTGGGAGATGTTGAGGGATGTGTACTCCAAGTGCACTACTATTCTGCCGCCCAGGAATAATGCAAAGTGTAAATAGTACGTAGGCTCTCTAGGAGTAAGTCCTGTTTATCTGAGGTTTGTGGAAGGCAAATTGATTGCAGAGAGATATTTATCATAAAATAGATCACACTTTTATCTTATTAAACAAGAAGAAGAATTTCATAGATTCATAATAATAAACATAATCATATAAAATAGATCAAAACAAATTGTTCAGTTTATAAATAAAGTAAGAAATAAAATCCAACGTTCTATGATATAGTTTGCCAAAAATAGAGGGTCAATTGACAATTCTGACGCTCTATTTTTGGCAAACTTTATCATAGAACGTTGGATTTTATTTCTTACTTTATTTATGAACTGAACTATTTGTTTTGATCTATTTTATATGATTATGTTTATTATTATGAATCTATGAAATTCTTCTTCTTGTTTTTAATAAGATAAAAGTGTGATCTATTTTATGATAAATATCTCTCTGCAATCAATTTGCCTTCCACAAACATCAGATAAATAGGACTTACTCCTAGAGAGCCTACGTACTATTTATAAATAAGCATGTTTGCTATCGCCGCGTGCGTAATCGCCCAAACTATTAATTAATCACATTCCTGATCTCGCACGGTAAACAGCATAAGCGTAACAAAAATCCCAAAGTGGAAAACTGGGCATTTTTGGTTGTATCAAATCCAAAAAATTGTAATAAAAAGCGATCAAAAAATCGCATATGCTGTTGTCTTGTCTTGTTCGGCCTCCATATTATGTGGTGTGGGGATGGTTCTAATGGGAGGTGTTGGGAGTGCATGCCGGAGGAGGTGTCCTCAAGCTGGGGGAGATGTCCCTGGGGTTGGGAGTGCATGCCGGAGGAGGTGTCCTCAAGCTGGGGGAGATGTCCCTGGGGTTGGGAGCGGGCACGCCAGGGGAGGTGTCCTCAAGCTGGGGGAGATGTCCCTGGGGTTGGGAGCCGGCACGCCAGGAGAGGTGTCCTCAAGCTGGGGGAGATGTCCCTGGGGTTGGGAGCCGGCACGCCAGGGGAGGTGTCCTCAAGCTGGGGGAGGTGTCCCTGGGGTTGGGAGCGGGCACGCCAGGAGAGGTGTCCTCAAGCTGGGGGAGATGTCCCTGGGGTTGGGAGTGCACGCCAGGGGAGATGTCCTCAAGCTGGGGGAGATGTCCCTGGGGTTGGGAGTGCACGCCAGGGGAGGTGTCCTCAAGCTGGGGGAGATGTCCCTGGGGTTGGGAGCCGGCACGCCAGGGGAGGTGTCCTCAAGCTGGGGGAGATGTCCCTGGGGTTGGGAGTGCACGCCAGGGGAGGTGTCCTCAAGCTGGGGGAGATGTCCCTGGGGTTGGGAGTGCACGCCAGGGGAGGTGTCCTCAAGCTGGGGGGGGATGTCCCTGGGGTTGGGAGCGGGCACACTGGGAGAGACCAGGGGAGGAGTCTCCAAGCTGGGGGAGACCAGGGGGAAAGAGCCGACACTGAGCATCCCCCTTCCATCATCCTCTGGGAGTCGGTGTCACCATTTTTATCCTTCAGGCAGTAGTAAGTGCAGGGAAAGAAGCTCTATCTGTCCCATTTCCCATAATAAATGTATGGGGATTTGTATACATTTTGGGGGGCTATACAATCTCTTCATATAACTTTTGTCCGGATTTCTCCTTTAAGGTTCTTAGCTGACTCGCCTGTTCCGGCACTCCTTATACCACGCCTGCACACTTTGGGGGCTCAGGTTATGGTTATAGGAGACTTTCTAAATGGAGCATTTCTCTTTGATCGCTATGTTTCAGCAATGAGGCAGAGTCAATCAGCAGGATAACGATTACTACAGCGCCGCTCTGAGCAGGGTCAGAAGGAGTGGTGTCCCTACCGTTAGTCAGATGGTGATGCTGGGTACTGTGGTCCTCCCACCTCGCGGTCTATAGGTATGTGGAAGCCATTCTCCATTATTGTGCATTGTGTTGCAGTGTCCTGGATGATTGTTCTCCAATAATGGAGGTTATAAGAACATTACAAGTACCCCCAATGCTCCAGCCGAGTACCCCCAAGGATGCCATCCATTATAAACATTGCCTTAGGGTGGATTCACATGTACGCTTTTCAGCTAAATCCACTGCAAAACTCTATAATATTTTGGCATATGGCTTCTGCTGCAAGAATATAACCATTGCCTATTTACTTAATTATCTGCCAGGCCCTGAACAGATCATACTTACCTGCCTGCACTCCAAACTGCTTCTCAGCCTCACGGGTCGCTGACAGCCCACTCAGCAAATGTCTGCAACGGGAACAGCGCACTGATTGACTGAGAGGCCATCAGAGAGACGGGAGATAGAGAACTAGGTGGGAGCACAGACAGGTAAGTATGATATGTCCCTCTATGCCAGGTATGCCCCTGGAAACACATATACCCCTTTCGGCTATGTACTGCCAGGTATGTCCCATGGAGCTACATATACTCCTTTCGGCTATGTACTGCCAGGTATGTCCCATGGAGCCACATATACCCCTTTCGGCTATGTACGGCCAGGAGTGTCCCATGGAGCCACATATACACCTTTCGGCTATGTACTGCCAGGTATGTCCCATGGAGCCACATATACACCTTTCGGCTATGTATGGCCAGGTATGTCCCATGGAGCCACATATACCCCTTTCGGCTATGTACGGCCAGGAGTGTCCCATGGAGCCACATATACACCTTTCGGCTATGTACGGCCAGGTGTGTCCCATGGAGCCACATATACCCCTTTCGGCTATGTACGGCCAGGAGTTTCCCATGGAGCCACATATACTCCTTTCGGCTATGTATGGCCAGGAGTGTCCCATGGAGCCACATATACTCCTTTCGGCTATGTATGGCCAGGAATGTCCCATGGAGCCACATATACACCTTTCGGCTATGTATGGCCAGGAATGTCCCATGGAGCCACATATACACCTTTCGGCTATGTACGGCCAGGTATGTCCCATGGAGCCACATATACACCTTTCGGCTATGTACGGCCAGGTGTGTACCATGGAGCCACATATACACCTTTCGGCTATGTACGGCCAGGAGTGTCCCATGGAGCCACATATACCCCTTTCGGCTATGTACGGCCAGGTGTGTACCATGGAGCCACATATACACCTTTCGGCTATGTACGGCCAGGAATGTCCCATGGAGCCACATATACACCTTTCGGCTATGTACGGCCAGGAATGTCCCATGGAGCCACATATACACCTTTCGGCTATGTACGGCCAGGTATGTCCCATGGAGCCACATATACACCTTTCGGCTATGTACGGCCAGGTGTGTCCCATGGAGCCACATATACACTTTTCGGCTATGTACGGCCAGGTGTGTCCCATGGAGCCACATATACCCCTTTCGGCTATGTACGGCCAGGTGTGTCCCATGGAGCCACATATACTCCTTTCGGCTATGTATGGCCAGGAGTGTCCCATGGAGCCACATATACACCTTTCGGCTATGTACGGCCAGGTATGTCCCATGGAGCCACATATACACCTTTCGGCTATGTACGGCCAGGTGTGTCCCATGGAGCCACATATACACCTTTCGGCTATGTACGGCCAGGTATGTCCCATGGAGCCACATATACACCTTTCGGCTATGTACGGCCAGGAATGTCCCATGGAGCCACATATACACCTTTCGGCTATGTACGGCCAGGTATGTCCCATGGAGCCACATATACACTTTTCAGCTATGTACGGCCAGGTGTGTCCCATGGAGCCACATATACCCCTTTCGGCTATGTACGGCCAGGTGTGTCCCATGGAGCCACATATACCCCTTTCGGCTATGTATGGCCAGGTAGGTCCCATGGAGCCACATATACACCTTTCGGCTATGTACGGCCAGGAGTGTCCCATGGAGCCACATATACACCTTTCGGCTATGTACGGCCAGGTAGGTCCCATGGAGCCACATATACACCTTTCGGCTATGTACGGCCAGGTATGTCCCATGGAGCCACATATACACCTTTCGGCTATGTACGGCCAGGTATGTCCCATGGAGCCACATATACCCCTTTCGGCTATGTACGGCCAGGAATGTCCCATGGAGCCACATATAAACCTTTCGGCTATGTACGGCCAGGAGTGTCCCATGGAGCCACATATACACCTTTCGGCTATGTACGGCCAGGTATGTCCCATGGAGCCACATATACACTTTTCAGCTATGTACGGCCAGGTGTGTCCCATGGAGCCACATATACCCCTTTCGGCTATGTACGGCCAGGTGTGTCCCATGGAGCCACATATACCCCTTTCGGCTATGTACGGCCAGGTAGGTCCCATGGAGCCACATATACACCTTTCGGCTATGTACGGCCAGGAGTGTCCCATGGAGCCACATATACACCTTTCGGCTATGTACGGCCAGGTAGGTCCCATGGAGCCACATATACCCCTTTCGGCTATGTACGGCCAGGAATGTCTCATGGAGCCACATCTACCCCTTTCGGCTATGTACGGCCAGATGTGCCTCCAGCCAGATGTGTCCCCTGTAGTGAGATATACCACTTGCTATGTCCCCTAAGCCAGATATGTTTCCACACAACTGTGTCTGCGGAGTTCCCCTTGATGAAGGAAGTAGACAGGGCTGCCCCCTCTCCTCTCCTGTTCACTATTGCAATTGAACCCTTAGCAGAAAATGTTTGAAGGCCTCCAGATATTGTGGGATTTGTATATCCAAAGGGAAATGAAAATAAAAGTCACTTTTTGCAGATGACGTTATGTTGTTTTTGGCCAATAATCAGATATTGATGAAGAAAGTGATTGATGTGATGAAGGGGCTTGGGGTGTACTCTGGGAAATCGTCCATGTTGTTGTTTAGTGAACAGGATATAAGGGAGTGTGGGCAACTGACGGTATATACCCCTGAAAGACCATGAAATATCTGGGCATCGAGGGGACATTAGATATTGGGCAATATAGGAGAAATATCACCCCCCTATTCAGGAGGATAACAGTAAGCATAGACATCTGGAACCAACCCCCCCCCCCCCCCCCCATGATAGTGGGATCCTGCCTGGACAGCCCCCTGTGACCCCAGGCGCTCAGGCACAAATATCCTGGCGCCATCTTGCTGTCACGTGGGATGGACACTGTGGACCCTCAGCGGCTCCCCCGCAGATTCCGGCCCTCCTCACACACCAGCACAGAGTGAGGGGGGAGAGAAGTGTTGTGTGGGGCAGCCCCCCATCTCCCTGCAGTTATACCCAGGGGTCTGGTGCTGTGGCTATGTGCAGTGCAGCCATCCACTCTATACAGCCCCATACTCCTGTGAGACCTGGGCTGGACTCTGCTTCAGGCTTGGGACCATGCTTGCCATACCCTGCATTAACCCTCTCTGCTCTTATTAAAGGCACCCCCTCCCCCCCAGCACATTGTGACAACTAAGGGGCCTATTCCACGGATCGATAATCGGCTGAATCGGCCTGATTCAGCCAATTATCGCTCCGCGCATTAGAGAGAACGATCAGCCGATGATCGTGTCATCGGCTGATCATTTAGGTTCAGACCTAAAATCATTGTTTGCCACCAGGGCATGACTATGGTGGAATAGCTGCGCGCGGCGGCGACCGACAATTTCAGCAGCATCATACTTTACCTGTCCGGGCTGCAGGTCTTCTCCTTCTCCCGTTCCCGCGCCGCAGCAGCTTCGGAGCGGGGCTGTCTGAACTGACAGACTGTATAGCCAATCACTGGTCAGAACCACCGCAGCCAGTGATTGGCTAAGCGGTCTGTCAGTTCAGACAGCCCCGCTCCGAAGCTGCTGCGGCGCAGGACCGGGAGGAAGAAGGAGGAGACCTGCAGCCCGGACAGGTAATGTATGAAACAAGGGCTGCGAGGCCATCGGTAACCATGCTGTTCATGGATTTAGGAGACATCTCAGGGTTTCCCTTATGACCTGTTCTCTGGTTAGAGTCCATTCCTGGCTTTGGCTGTTAATGGCCCCTAAAGCTACCCAATTGGCAATGGCTTTTCACCCCAACCTTCCGGCGCCTGATAAACCACAACTGAAACCAGGTAACCTCATTATTGCAGACGCGGATATTTCTGGCTCTCCCGCTGACCCATAAGCGAAATTTGGGGGGTGCAGGGGGGGCAGTGGCTCCTGGGCCCACACTGGTAGGGGCCCAATGAGGTCTCAGAGGCTTAATGCTGTCAGACAGCCAGCAGAGCGATGGGGAAGGACCTGTGGTGACGTCATAAGGGGGCGGGGCTGAGAACTGGAGAGGATTCTTGTGGATGAAGGACCTGTGGTGATGTCATGAGGGGGCGGGGCTGAGAAGATGCTGGTGCATGAAGGACATGTGATCATTGTCCTCTTATATCTCCTCCTGTAATGAGAGAGAGATGGGATGATAGCGGGATGATGGATGATAGAGGGATGATGGATGATGGATGATAGAGGGATGATGGATGATGGAGGGATGATGGATGATAGAGGGATGATGGATGATAGAGGGATGATGGATGATAGAGGGATGATGGATGATGGATGATAGAGGGATGATGGATGATAGAGGGATGATGGAGGGATGATGGATGATAGAGGGATGATGGATGATAGAGGGATGATGGATGATAGAGGGATGATAGAGGGATGATAGAGGGATGATGGATGATAGAGGGATGATAGAGGGATGATGGAGGGATGATGGATGATAGAGGGATGATGGAGGGATGATGGATGATAGAGGGATGATGGAGGGATGATGGATGATAGAGGGATGATGGAGGGATGATGGATGTTAGAGGGATGATGGATGATAGAGGGATGATAGAGGGATGATGGATGATAGAGGGATGATGGATGATAGAGGGATGATGGAGGGATGATGGATGATAGAGGGATGATAGAGGGATGATGGAGGGATGATGGATGATAGAGGGATGATGGATGATAGAGGGATGATGGATGATAGAGGGATGATAGAGGGATGATGGAGGGATGATGGATGATAGAGGGATGATGGAGGGATGATGGATGATAGAGGGATGATGGAGGGATGATGGATGATAGAGGGATGATGGATGATAGAGGGATGATAGAGGGATGATGGATGATAGAGGGATGATAGAGGGATGATGGAAGGATGATGGAGGGATGATGGATGATAGAGGGATGATGGAGGGATGATGGATGATAGAGGGATGATGGATGATAGAGGGATGATGGATGATAGAGGGATGATGGATGATAGAGGGATGATAGAGGGATGATGGATGATAGAGGGATGATGGATGATAGAGGGATGATAGAGGGATGATGGAGGGATGATGGATGATAGAGGGATGATAGAGGGATGATAGAGGGATGATGGATGATAGAGGGATGATAGAGGGATGATGGATGATAGAGGGATGATAGAGGGATGATGGATGATGGAAGGATGATGGAGGGATGATGGATGATAGAGGGATGATGGATGATAGAGGGATGATGGATGATAGAGGGATGATGGATGATAGAGGGATGATGGATGATAGAGGGATGATAGAGGGATGATGGATGATAGAGGGATGATGGATGATAGAGGGATGATAGAGGGATGATGGAGGGATGATGGATGATAGAGGGATGATAGAGGGATGATGGATGATAGAGGGATGATAGAGGGATGATAGAGGGATGATGGAGGGATGATGGATGATAGAGGGATGATGGATGATAGAGGGATGATGGAGGGATGATGGATGATAGAGGGATGATGGAGGGATGATGGAGGGATGATGGATGATAGAGGGATGATGGAGGGATGATGGATGATAGAGGAATAATGGATGATGGATGGATGGATGATAGAGAGATAGATAGATAGATAGATAGATAGATAGATAGGAGATAGATAGATAGATAGGAGATAGATAGATAGATAGGAGATAGATAGATAGATAGATAGATAGATAGATAGATAGATAGATAGGAGATAGATAGGAGATAGATAGATAGGAGATAGATAGATAGATAGATAGATAGATAGGAGACGGATAGATAGATAGATAGATAGGAGATAGATAGATAGATAGATAGATAGATAGATAGATAGATAGGAGATAGATAGATAGATAGATAGATAGATAGATAGGAGATAGATAGATAGATAGATAGATAGATAGATAGATAGATAGATAGGAGATAGATAGATAGGAGATAGATAGATAGGAGATAGATAGATAGATAGATAGATAGATAGGAGATAGATAGATAGATAGATGATAGATAGATAGGAGATAAATAGATAGGAGATAGAAAGATAGATAGAAAGATAGGAGATAGATAGATAGATAGGAGATAGATAGATAGGAGATAGATAGATAGATAGATAGGAGATAGATAGATAGATAGATAGATAGATAGATAGATAGATAGGAGATAGATAGGAGATAGATAGAAGATAGATAGATAGGAGATAGATAGGAGATAGATAGATAGGAGAT
The DNA here is from genome assembly GCA_027789725.1 of Dendropsophus ebraccatus. Classification (NCBI taxonomy): domain Eukaryota; kingdom Metazoa; phylum Chordata; class Amphibia; order Anura; family Hylidae; genus Dendropsophus; species Dendropsophus ebraccatus. The sequence continues at coordinate 304,227 of JAQFWZ010000059.1, forward strand.
AGATAGATAGGAGATAGATAGATAGGAGATAGATAGATAGGAGATAGATAGATAGGAGATAGATAGATAGGAGATAGATAGGAGATAGATAGATAGATAGGAGATAGATAGATAGATAGATAGATAGATAGGAGATAGATAGATAGATAGGAGATAGATAGATAGGAGATAGATAGATAGATAGGAGATAGATAGGAGATAGGAGATAGATAGATAGATAGATAGATAGATAGATAGGAGATAGATAGATAGATAGATAGATAGGAGACGGATAGATAGATAGATAGATAGATAGATAGGAGATAGATAGGAGATAGATAGATAGATAGGAGATAGATAGATAGGAGATAGATAGATAGATAGATAGATAGATAGGAGATAGATAGATAGGAGATAGATAGATAGATAGATAGATAGGAGACAGATAGATAGGAGATAGATAGATAGATAGATAGATAGATAGATAGATAGATAGATAGATAGATAGATAGGAGATAGATAGATAGGAGATAGATAGATAGATAGATAGATAGGAGACAGATAGATAGGAGATAGATAGATAGATAGATAGATAGATAGATAGATAGATAGATAGATAGATAGATAGATAGGAGATAGATAGATAGGAGATAGATAGATAGATAGTAGATAGATAGATAGATAGGAGATAGATAGATAGATAGATAGATAGATAGATAGATAGGAGATAGATAGATAGGAGATAGATAGATAGATAGATAGATAGATAGGAGATAGATAGATAGATAGATAGATAGATAGATAGATAGATAGGAGATAGATAGATAGATAGATAGATAGATAGGAGACGGATAGATAGATAGATAGATAGATAGGAGATAGATAGGAGATAGATAGATAGATAGGAGATAGATAGATAGGAGATAGATAGATAGATAGATAGATAGGAGATAGATAGATAGGAGATAGATAGATAGATAGATAGATAGATAGGAGACAGATAGATAGGAGATAGATAGATAGATAGATAGATAGATAGATAGATAGGAGATAGATAGATAGGAGATAGATAGATAGATAGTAGATAGATAGATAGATAGGAGATAGATAGATAGATAGATAGATAGATAGATAGATAGATAGATAGATAGGAGATAGATAGGAGATAGATAGGAGATAGATAGATAGATAGATAGATAGGAGATAGATAGATAGGAGATAGATAGATAGATAGATAGGAGATAGATAGATAGATAGATAGATAGATAGATAGATAGATAGATAGATAGATAGATAGATAGATAGATAGATAGGAGATAGATAGGAGATAGATAGGAGATAGATAGGAGATAGATAGGAGATAGATAGATAGGAGATAGATAGATAGATAGATAGAAGATAGATAGATAGATAGATAGATAGATAGATAGATAGATAGATAGGAGATAGATAGGAGATAGATAGATAGATAGATAGATAGGAGATAGATAGGAGATAGATAGATAGGAGATAGGAGATAGATAGATAGATAGGAGATAGATAGGAGATAGATAGGAGATAGATAGATAGGAGACAGATAGATAGATAGATAGATAGATAGATAGATAGGAGATAGATAGATAGGAGACAGATAGATAGATAGGAGATAGATAGATAGATAGATAGATAGATAGGAGATAGATAGATAGATAGATAGATAGATAGATAGATAGGAGATAGATAGATAGATAGATAGATAGATAGGAGATAGATAGGAGATAGATAGGAGATAGATAGGAGATAGATAGATAGGAGACAGATAGATAGATAGATAGATAGATAGATAGATAGATAGATAGGAGATAGATAGATAGATAGGAGATAGATAGATAGATAGATAGGAGATAGATAGATAGGAGATAGATAGATAGGAGATAGATAGATAGATAGATAGATAGATAGATAGATAGATAGATAGATAGATAGGAGATAGATAGGAGATAGATAGGAGATAGATAGATAGGAGATAGATAGATAGCTAGATAGATAGGAGATAGATAGATAGATAGATAGGGGATAGGAGATAGATAGATAGGAGATAGATAGATAGGAGATAGATAGATAAATAGATAGATAGATAGATAGGAGATAGATAATAGATAGATAGATAGGAAATGGATATCTAGCAGCTCATCACATATCTTGGATTGTACATGATCACAACCAGCTCACCCCTTTGAGGCTATGTTCACACTGAGTATGTTTCTGCACGTAGTTTTGAGGTTGATGCGTTCGCTGGGAAGTATACGATATACGGCCGCACAGTGCACACTACGTATGAGCTTACGGCCGGATCGTATACGGCGCCGTGAAACATGAACAAGACCATTGTTTGAGGATGGAAATGTTCCAACTCTGGTCCGTGGATTTCCATGCGGTCCCGTACGGAGAACTTATTTCAGCCAAATTGAACTTGATTTTTCGATCCAAAAGGTTCTGTGAGTTTTATTGGGCGAAGATTTCCAAGTAAATGACCTGTTTCGGATCGCTTCGAATCAAGCTAGGGAAGCATAACTGTACTACGGGCATACGTTTGCGGTGCGTACGCATCCAGCCGCATGCCGATTTTTCCCACACCCGTAGTTTCAGCCGCACATGTATGGCGGCGTACGAAATGCGGCCGGACTCATACGCAGTGTGAACATAGCCTTAATGTCTAAAAACTTATTACCTATACCACTATTATTTTTAGGCAAAGATAATCTGGTTAAAAGGGTTCTCCAGAATTAAGAAAAAAAAAACATAGTTGCTTTTTTCCAAAACAGCGCCACCCTGCTCTTAGGTTGTGTGTGGTATCACAGCTTGGCACTATTCACTTCAGTCGAATACCACACACAAACTGAGGACAAGAGTGGTGCTGTCTGTGGAAGAAGGCAGCTATATTTTTCTAATCTTAAGCACTTTAAATTTTTTTGTGGTTCTATATGTGAAATGTAGAGAAGCCTCGCCTGCTTGACTGGAATCGCCCCCGGGACGTCCTGTGCCGGGTACATTTCTTCCAACAGAAGGAGGCAATCACGCCTGGGAAAGAGGCCCGGTGGCATTTGAGGGAGCCGAGCTCACTCTCCTCCCAGATCTATCCAGACGCACCTTGGCCATGCGCCATATACTTCGCCCCCTCCTGGATGCCATTTGAGGCGCCGGGGCATCCTACAGATGGGGCTATCCTTTCCACCTTATGAAACAGCACGCTGGGTCCACTTACCTGCTCCGCTCACCAAAGGATCTGCCAGGTGCTTTGGATCTACTCGGCCTATCCTCGCTTCACCCGCCGGACTGGACGGATCCAGTCCTCCCGCTCCCGCCAGCTGGCCTCGTTACCGGAAACCGCTCCCTGAGACCGGAACCACGTAGATCCCGCTCTCCCCGCCACGGGGGCTCCCGCTCCCTTCCACCACAGGGAGCGCCGCTCACCGCCTGATCGCCCACCGGAGCCCTGCTGAGTGCCAGTTCCCTTTAGCAGTTGGATCGTCACGTTGGCCTGATGCTGCTTCTTGATTACAGGTTGGAAGTTACCGCCCGTTGCGGTGTATCTGTGGAGCACGGTGTTTCAGTTGCTCTCTTCCCTCGGCTGAGACTGAGCATGGTTGCCATCTCTAGGCGGTGCTGACATCAGGAACTGTCCCTAACCTCATCTTGGGGGCAGAGGGAGAGCTGGGGTGGGGGCTGGGGCAGAGGGAGAGCTAGGGTGAAGGCAGTGGGAGAGCTGGGGCGGGGGCAGAGGGACAGCTGGGGGGCTGGGGCAGAGGGAGAGCTGGGGGGGGGGGGACCGAGGGAGAGGAAGAGCTGGGGTGGGGGCAGAGGGAGAGCTGGGAGGGCTAGGGGCAAACGGGGGACTGGGGGCAGAGGGAGGGGTGGGGGTGTAGGCAGAGGGAGAGCTGGGGTGGGGGCAGAGGAAGAGCTGGGGTGGGGACAGAGGGAGAGCTGGGGTGGGGGCAGAGGGAGAGCAGGGGCTAGGGCAGAGGGAGAGCTGAGGTGGGGGTGGGGGCAGAGGAAGAGCTGGGGTGGGGGCTGGGGCAGAGGGAGAGCTGGGGGGGGGGACTGGGGCAGAGGGGGAGCTCTGAGAACACAGGCTCCCCTCCTGGTCTCCTGCACTTGCACCGGAGGTCCCCGGTGTCCAGAGGAGGCAGCCGCTGCAGGGACAGCTACTGTATGTTCGGGGCTAGAGTTGCAGTTGCTGGAGATGTACAGCGGGATAGAGGGGCGCAGTGCAGACCCCCGATCCCGCTGTACATCTCCAGCAACTGCAACCCCAGCCCCTGGCCCCCTCGGGCCCCATAGCGACGGCGTCCCCTGCCCCCATGGTAGCTACGCCAGTGGCCTAAATGGCCTGCCCCCTGCCCCAAGCGAGTCAGATCCGACATCCCCTCACTCTGCTATTGCCTCCTATCTTACTGAATCTGGCCTTCCAGCCTTGTCTGAGGAGAACGCATCGCTGCTCGTATCCCCCATTACGCCCACTGAATGGCAATGGGCGATTAAGTAGTCGCCTTCGGATAAGGCCCCGGGGCCAGATGGGCTCACTCTGCCCTACTACAAAACCTTTGGCCCCCTTCTTCGAGACCACTTTCTGTCCGCCTTCAATTCTGTCTCCGCTGGCTTTTCTCTCCCCAACGATGCCCTCCGTGCCCATATATCAGTCATCGTTCTTCTCCAAAATCCTGGCCGCCCGACTTACCCCCCTTCTACAATCGATCATGCACCCCGACCAGACTGGGTTTATGCCCATGCGGGAGGCTCGGGATAACACCACCAGGGCCATTAATGTAGCTCATTTTGCCCGCTCCAAAGCCCTCCCCACCATGTTCCTGTCCACGGACGCGGAGAAGGCCTTTTCTCTTTGCCACACTTCGCCATGTCGGTCTTGGCCCACGTATGTTGTAGTGGATTGGCTCTCGGTCAACGGCCTTCTCTCGGCGTCCTTCCCCATATCTAATGGAACGCGGCAAGGTTGCCCCCTCTCTCCTCTTATCTTCATCTTGACCCTTGAGCTCTTTCTCCGACATATGAGACAAAACCCGAGTATTTCCGGGATCCGAGTGGGGGCAGTGGATCACAGAGTTGCAGCCTATGCAGACGATTTTTTCTTACCCAACCTTTTGTCTCCCTCCCCAATCTACTCGTGGAGCTATCACGCTACCAGACTCTCTCTAACTATAAAATCAATCTCCAAAAATCCGAGGCACTCAACATCTCACTCCCTACCTCTGTGGCGACATCTCTTGAGTCCGCTTTCCCTTTCCGCTGGTCCCGCACGTCTCTCAAATACCTGGGAATCCAGCTCACGTCCTATGTTTCAGACCTATTCCGCGAGAACTTTCCCTCCATGCTCAAGGTAGTGGAGAAAGACTTGCTTCGGTGGCACAAGGGCACCTTCTCCTGGTTCGGCAGGTGCTCAATTTTTTAAATTAATGTCCTGCCCGCCTCTTATATCTTTTTCAGGCCCTCCCGGTGGCGGTCCCCTTGTCTTACTTTAAGCAACTTACCTCACTTCTCGTTAAATTTATCTGGGCCCACAAACAACCCTGATTGGCAAAGGAGGTTCTGTATCGCCCCAAATCACGAGGTGGCCTTGGCCTACCTAATCTTTATCAATATTATGTTGCCTCCCACCTTTCTAGGGTTCTGGACTGGCAACGTCACGCCCCCACGAAACTGTGGGTAAACCTGGAGATGGCGCTCACGCCGTTGCCCTTGTTGGCGGCCCCATGGTTGCCAGACTCAGCCTGCCTGATGGGCTCCCACCCCACTATTGTCCCAATGCTGCGGGTCTGCCAAAAACACCTCTCCTCTGGCTTTTTGGCTCCTCATCCTTCCCCGTTTTTCCCAATCCTCGGCAACCAGTCTTTCGCACCTGGAGTGGAGGACTCAGCCTTCCACCCCTGGGCCCAGGCCGGCACTTTTTGGGTGACTTCTTTTCTCAGGGGATCCGTCTGGCTATCTCTCTCGGACCTCAATAGCATGATGGATCCCGTGCCCCTGGGGTTCTGGAGTTCTCCATCACCTAATCAATGCCGCCAGGGCATGTATCCCTGCCCTATGGCGCCAACTCAACCCCCCTACCATTGCTATGTGGATTCGGAAAGTGGAGGACATTAAACGCATGGAGGACCTCACGGCTCAACTGAACGGCCATACGTCCCGGTTCTACCGGATGTGGCTTTATTGGGATCAGTTCACCGAAACCGACAAATACAGATTTCTGCTGGCTCAGTGAGGAGTTGCCCACTCCCGTACTTTCCCCTACCTTACCCCTCTCCCGCTAGTCTTCCTGAGACTTTATCTTCCCCCTCTGACTTCTCCTCTCCCCTTTCAACCATCCACTCTTACTTTCCCTCGGCTCTTCATGTTGAGGGATGGCTCACTCCCTACCCCTGCCGATGGCATGCGTCATCTCCCACCGGGAGCAGTTGATGGATTCAATCTGCCTGTTTTGATGTCGCTGGGCATATACGTGCACTAATGTACTTCTGTGAGTGCCTCGGCGCTCACTGTTTGCGATGCCAACTTATTTCCCTGTTTTCTTCTTCCCTGAAAAAGTTGAAAAATTTGAATAAAATTTAGAATAAAAAAAAAAAAAAAAAAAAGAATACTAAGTAATCGCTCTGCCGCCCAAGCTCCGCATGTTCTTAAGGACCCTCTTGGCAACCCTAAATGCCACTGTAGGGACATTGTGAAGCATCATGAAGTATTGAAAACTCTGCCCTCTGGAACATCCCCGGGCCATGACGACTTTACATATTTATATTACAAAACTTTCTCCTCTTTCCTTCTTCCAAGATTTGTCCCCCTCTTTAACACTTTCCCGCACTGTCCCTACTTTTTTACATTCATCCATTACTCTCATCCCCAAAGCTGATAAGGATCCCTCTGATCCCTCTAATTATAGGCCTATTGCCCGAATAAACTCCAACTTATTCCAATTATTTGCTAAATAATTAGCTACATGTCTGGGATATTGGCTTCCTACCTCAATACATAAGGACCAGGTTGGTTTTGTCCCTGGATGCAGAAGCGGACAACACACGTAGGGCAGTAGACATAATTCACATGGTAAAGAAGCGGTTGGGCCAGGCCCTGATGCTTCACTTAGATGCTGAGAAAGCGTTTGATCGCTTAAGCTGGCCTTTCCTCTTTGAAGCTCTGCGGTCTTACAGCATCCCAGGCCCGTTCCTGGCTGAGCTCCATGGCCTTTATTCTACTCCTACAGCCCATCAATTGTCTGAATCCTTCACAATTTGTAATGGCCCATGTCAGGGCTTCCATTGTTGTTTGCATTATGTATTGCGCCCCTGGCATGTGCCATTCAAAACAACCCTGACACCTGGGGGGGCGTTCCTTACGCTGTATCCACTCGCTGCACGGAGCCGGCAGACAGCGGGAGTCAGATGCTGAGATTTCTGGTTCGTACGAACCAGAAATTGGGCAGGTTTGCTCATCTCTACTGCTGAGTCCATATCTGGGCCACGTGTGCGTCTAGGTTTACGCTGTACTCCCGTGAGTCTCCCCTTTTTTTGCTATCACTCCTCTGTCAGTGGGAATGACTCCCGCGGAGGTGAGGAATTGGCTGAGTAAGAACCTATTTCAGTTTGCGGATGTAGTGGATCCTCTTACGCGGACTCTCCTACCCTTTCATAAGCTTAGAGAAAAATGTGATCTTCCACGATCAGAGAACTTTTCCTATTTGAGTATCCAACACTTTATGCAGACGGTCTTTGACTTTCTCACAGTTTCTAATGCAACGGCCTTTGGACAGCTGGTAAGGTCAGGTGGGTCCAAATTCTGAGCTCGCTGGTGGATGACTTGCCAGTTTGACACAGGTACATGGACAGGTGGGAGATTGCCCTATCGAGGACTATTGCGCCTGAATTATGGCAAGTGATATGGAGTAGTGCAGCGTCTTCATCAATCTGCACTATTTATAAAGAAACACATTATAAACTTCTAATGGGTTGGTATCATACCCTCACAAAAATCCCGCCAGTATGTTGGCGCTGCAACGCATTGGTGGTCTCCCTACTCCATATCTTCTGAGACTGCCCACTCATTTTTAGGCTACTGGTCTCGAGTGGTGGAGTTATTCTACACGATATTGGATAGCTGGATCCGCCTGGACCCTCTGATTGTCTTATTTAGTGTTACTCCTAAGGCCCTAGGTAAGAAGGCCATGAAATGAGCGCTTCATATGTTGACTGCGGCCAACTGGAAGCAGACCGCCCCTCCGTCCTATGAGGATCGTATAGCTAGAATTAAGGACATAACAAGTCTAGAACGTCTTGCAGCATCCCCTAAACTACCAGTTGCCACTGTTTGAGCTCCTTTGGGGGGGGGGGGGGGTTGTGAACGCTCTGGTTTATCGAGTTGACCTGAATACCGATTCTTTCTGTTTTTTGGTCAGTTCTTTCCACCCTGTTCATCCTCTTCCTCCCTGCCCGCCATCCTGTCGTGTTTTCCTTTGTCGTTTTGTCCGTTACAGTGGACGGTGTTTGCTAAGAACCAACACCCCTGCTTTCCCCAGCTGCCCAGTCTGTAACTTTGGTTGGTACTATTGTATTGTTTTCATGCTTCGATGTGTTCACTCTTTCTTTGTATGTTTTTATTTGTGTGAAAAATTACAATAAAAACTACATTAAAAAAGAAAATTTACTCCACTTTGGGGAAATAAAAAAATCTTAAGCAGTTAAATAAAATGCAAGAATTAGGGCTAGAATTAGACTGACAAAAGTGGGGCGCCTGTTCGGCTGTATAGGGGGGTGAAGGAGGAAGAGGGGGCGTTACGTAGAGAATATGGGAGAAGGGAGGGTGATACATATCTAAGATGTTCACACATATCAGACTACAATTCAGGGAAGAGACTCAGCCGATATTTACAGAGAGTGTTTGTAATGCAAGGAGAGGAATCACTGCGGAAACTTCCAGAATTATGAAAGCAAAGGAGAATTTGGGAATATGTGAAGAACAAGAGAAAAGATGGGAATTAGACTTAGGAATTGAGAAATAGAGAAATGTATATAAAGGGGTGAAAATATATCAGGGTTAAAGGGGAACTCCAGGTAGAGGTTAAAAAAATGAAACTTCTGCAGAAGCATAACGCATTACTTACCTGTCTATCCCAGTTTTGAAACTACCATAAATACATTCGTTTGGGGGGGTTTGCTCTACTTTGTGTTTCTGTTCTTCCTGGTTTGGCATTTCCTAGAATGCAATGCTTTCCCTCATGTGAACATCACAGCCCCCACCCATTACAATCAGTAAAATCAGTGCTGCAGCTGCTTCTGGCCGGTTAGAGATGGTGAATCAATAAGGGGATTGGGGGATCCAGCCCCGCCTCCTGTGACATCACGCCCTGCCCCATGTAGTCAGATACCTCCCCCATGTAGTCAGATACCTCCCCCCATGTAGTCAGATACCTCCCCCCATACAGTCAGATACCTCCCCCCATGTAGTCAGATACCTCCCCCATGTAGTCAGATACCTCCCCCCATATAGTCAGATACCTCCCCCCATGTAGTCAGATACCTTCCCATGTTTTCTTCTCCATCTGGCCCAGACCACCATGATGATTTCCTGTAGCTACAAACATTCTGGAAGCAATATAGCTGTTCACCTGAAATAGCTTATAAAGCACACAGCCCTTACCATAGCCATTATAGAACTACTCGTCCACAACAGATGTTTTATAATACAATTCAGTCCCCAAGACATACAGCTTACACTACATTCCGGATTTATTCAAATTCATTTGGTTTATATGTTTTTTAATCACAAAATATGAACACGTCACGAGGGCCCTGGGCGTCTTGAATGTTAGATTGCATTTTATCTCTTTCTATATATACTATGTGCAATTTTTAGTATATATTTTTCTAGTAAATAAAGCATCTATAGGAATATATAGCTTGGAGGATTGGTCATTTAGTTTTAGTCATCCTCTTTCCTTCCCTTGGTACAGGGGATTGACCATTGACCTCAGGTATATTATAGTGTGCTGAGCCCCAAGCTGCCTAACTAACATCTCAGGCTCTTGACGTTTCCTTTAACTTCCTTCCCTTTTTCCTACCTATAGGCTCCTATTAAGTAATAATGACTAATAATAATAGAAATAATGTCTTCTGCTGTGCCTCCATATAGTAATAATGCCTCCTGCTGTGCCTCCATATAGTAATAATGCCTCCTGCTGTGCCTCCATATAGTAATAATGCCTCCTGCTGTGCCCCCATATATTTATAATGCCTCTTGCTGTGCTCCCATATAGTAGTAATGTCTCCTGCTGTGCCCAATATATAATAATAATGTCTCCTGCTGTGCCCAATATATAATAATAATGTCTCCTGCTGTGCCCTCCACGTAGTAATAATGTCACTGGTGTGCCTCCATGTAGTAATAATGTCTCCTGCTGTGCCCTCTATGTAGTAATAATGTCCCCTGCTGTGCCCACACGTAGTAATAATGTCTCCAGCTGTGCCCCCATATAGTAATAATGTCCCCTGCTGTGCCTCCATATAGTAATAATGTCTCCTGCTGTGCCTCCATATAGTAATATCAGCTCCTGCTGTGCCCCATATAGTAATGATGCCTCCTGCTGTGCCCCCATGTGGTGGTAATATCTTCTTCTGTGCCCCCATATACAAATAAAAAAAAAAAAGGCTTTTTTTTTCCAATTTCACCACACATTTATTTGGGGGGTATTTGTTTTTACACAATTCGCCCTGTGGTAAAACTGACTTGTTATGCATGTTCCTCAAGTTGTTAAAATTACGATATGTAACATGTATAACTTCCATTGATCTGATGGCCTGTAAAAAATTCAAACCATTGTTAACAAATATATGTTCCTTAAAATCGCTCCATTCCCCGGCTTATAGCGCTTTTATCCTTTGGTCTATGGGGCTGTGTCAGGTGTCAATTTTTGCGCCATGATGTGTTCTTTCTATCGGTACCTTGATTGCGCATATGCGACTTTTTGGATTTGATGCGACCGAAAATGCGCAATTTTGCACTTTGGGATTTTTTGCCGCTTACGCTGTTTACCGGGCGAGATCAGGAATGTGATTAATTAATAGTTCGGGCGATTACGGCTTTTTATTAAGAACAACACTTTTTTTTTTAACTTATACTAGAAGCCCCCCTGGGGCTAGGGTTATTCCCACCCCCCAGGGTTAGGGTTACTCCCCCTGGGGTTAGGGCTATTCCCCTCTGGGTTTAGGGTTATTCCCCCCCCCTGGGGTTAGGGTTATCCCCCTCTGGGGTTAGGGTTGTTCCTCCCCCCCCGGGGTTAGGGTATCCCCCCCTCCCTGGGGTTAGAGTTATTCCCCCCTGGGGTTAGGGTAATTCCCCTCTGGGGTTAGGGTTATTCCCCCCCTGGGGTTAGGGTTACTCCCCCTGGGGTTAGGGTTACAACCCTCGGGTTAGGGTTATTTCCCCCCCCCCCGCCCCTGGGGTTAGGGTTGTTCCCCCCCTGGGGTTAGGTTTATACCCCCTGGGGTTAGGGTTATTCCCCCCCCCCCTGGGGTTAGGGTTATTTCCCCCCCTCCTGGGGTTATGGTTATTCCCCACCCTGGGGTTAGGGTTATTCTCCCTGGGGAACTTCTAGTATAAGTACACTGATCTCTCATATAGGTTTAGGCTGGGTTCACACTACGTATATTTCAGTCAGTATTGTGGTCCTAATATTGCAACCAAAACCAGGAGTGGATTAAATACACAGAAAGGATCTGTTCACACAATGGTGAAATTGAGTGGATGGCCGCCGTTTAATGGCAAATATTTGCTGTTATTTTAAAACAACGGCTGTTATATTGAAATAATGGCCGTTATTTACTGTTATATGGCGGCCATCCACTCAATTTCAACATTGTGTGAACAGATCCTTTCTGTGTATTCGGTGAAGGACCCGAATGCCAAGCCGTGATCAGCACCATTAAGACCCCGGACAGGGTAAGATGTGTGGATTAGCTGGCATGGTCTGATCGCCGTGCCCGGTAATCAGGTAATAGCCGCGGTCCCCGGCTACATGTGGCACCCGGGACCGAGGCCCCGCTCTGAACTCCCTTACCGACCGCGGGGTGTAAATAGACGCCCGCGGTCGTTAAGGTGTTAACAATGTCTCCTGATGTGCCCCCACTTAGTAATAATGTCCCCTGCTGTTCCTCCATATAGTAGTAATGCCTCCTGCTGTGCTCCCATTAATATTTTCTCCTTCTGTGCCTCCATATAGTAATCATGTCCCCTGCTGTGCCCTTCATTTAGTAATAATGTCCCCTGCTGTGTCCCCATATAGTAATAATGCCTGCTGCCGTGCCCTCCATATAGTAATATCGGCTCCTGCTATGCCCCCATATAGTAATAATGTCTCCTGCTGTGTCCTCCATATAGTAATAATGTCTCCTGCTGTGCCTCCATATAGTAATAATGCCCCCTGCTCTGCCCACATATAGTAATACCCCCTGCTGTGCCCCCATATAGTAATAATGTCTCCTGCTGTGCCCCCATATAGTAATAATGCTCCCTGCTTTGCCATCATAAAGTAATAATGCTCCCTGCTGTTCCCCCATATAGTAATAATGTCCCTGCTGTGCCCTCCATATAGTAATAATGCCTCCTGCTGTGCCTCCATATAGGAATAATGCCCCCATGTAGTAATAATGTCTCCTTCTGTGCCCTCCATATAGTAATAATGCTCCCTGCTGTGCCTCCATATAGTAATAATGTCCCTTACTGTGCTCCACATAGTAATAATGCCTCCAACTGTGCCCCATATAGTAATAATGTCCCTTCCTGTGCCTCTATATAGTAATAATGTCCCTTGCTGTGCCTCCATAGTAATGATGCCCCCTTCCCCACTATGTCCCCATAGTGAATGCTCCCTGTCCTGCTGTTTTCCCCATAGTAACGCCCCCTGCCTTGCGCTCATAGCATTGCCCACCATTCCACTCCCCCCCCCCCTCCAGGCCTGGCTGCAGAGTGAGGTCCAAGGTGGTAAGAAGGAAAGAGGGGGAGAGGAAGAGAGAGGAGGTAAAGGGGGGAAAGGAGGTACTATTCTGAGAGCCATCCGGCTAGCTCCTGAACAGGGAACTGGGCAACCAAGGGGCTTGTGGGATGTGGGGCTCCCCCGCCCGGGGCTTCAGCAGCAGTGACTTGGTGAAAGATGAAGTACCCCCCACATCACAGGGAAGGAAGCAGCAGCCTCCGGTGCACACTCTCCCCCTGCGGCCACCAGATTGGAGGAGCGTTCAGCCAAGGGCTCCTAGAGGGTAGGCGGAAGCATGGGGACAAGTTCCAGGCAGGTAGGTGGAAGGAAGTGACTTGCGTGGGTGGAGAGGAAAAATGGCAGCAGGCTGAGGATAAGCCACATCAGCCAGTGGACGCGAGGGGCACCCCATCTCAGAGTCCACTACTAACTAATGCAGGAGCTCGGGCACAGTAGCTCTGTCCATCACGACCCCCTCGCCGCTGACCTTCTTTTATCTGCAGCTGGCTGGTCCGGTGGCCACCGCCGGGGACATCAGCATTCCGCCACTTTTCCTCTCCGCCTGACCGGAACTCAGCCCCAGGCTGCTGCTTACCCTGATGGAGTCTTCGGATGGACGCCATATCCACAGGGGGAGAGCGTGCATTGGAGGCTGCTGCTTTGTACCCTGTGACTCCATCCTTCCCCTGGCAGCCTCACCAAGCCCGTCCCTCCGCAGAAGGCTGGTGAGGAAGGTGAGAGCTGCGGCCGGGATTGGTGACGGGACATTGTGTGACACCTGTGTCCTGGCACCCAAAGCAAAAGCTTATTTCTTTCCCCACCCCCTGCATTACATCCCATCCTCTATTGTGTCCTATAGATACACACTTAGCGCTAAGTGTAAGAAGTTACACGCATGCATTCATATGGATACGGATTGCTGGGTGTTTGTATGATCATCTATATATCAGTGGTTTCTCCTGCGGTTATTTGGCTTCAGTGTGAGCACAATCTTAGTGCCTGTCCCTACTGTCCCAGGTCACAGCGGCCATGTCCCTGGGAGGCTCCTAAGTAACCAGATGGAGCATGACCCAATCTACAAGACAGCGGATCTGTCACCCTGGGGTTAGGCAGCCCTTACGGCTCTGGTGTGTATATATATATATATATATATATATATATATATATATGTAACCACGGCTTCATTGTGATTTTATGTTTTGTAGATCAATCAGAAGTCTTTAGCCCTTGTATATTTACACATTGTTAGGAAACCTCATTAGACTCCACCAAGAAAGTTTGGCAACGCTTTGCTGTTTTACCTGGATGAAAATAAAGTATTATAGAGTTTATAAGCTGGAGGGTCCAGCAGCTTTGTAGTGTCCCAGCACAGGTGTGCCACTAAGCTTTAGTGCACCTGGGTACAGGATCTCGTTCCAGGTTTCCACAGTGGGATATGGTCTTAATGTATTTTGTATTTTCCCCACTAGGTGTCACTACCGTGTTTTCATACACTTTATGTTCTGCACGGCTGAAGGAGGCAATGGGTTACCTGTTCTATGTCACATGTTATTCTTTTGTCCAATCACTGCACAGGCTGTCTCCCTCCTTTCTCTCTTTGCACACACAGCCCACCAATCACTGGGACGTGTACTTGGCCCCTATAAGAGGGAGGTTAGTTCCTGGTGGGAGGACTTCTCTAGTCAGTGCAGCGGGAAGAGAGACACAGACAGGGACAGTTCCTGCTGCAGTGAAGCCAAGGCCGGATTTTTTTAATGCAAGTAACGTCAGCTAGAATGCAGTGCTAGACCCCTCAGGAGGGAGGACGTCCTCTGAAAATCTCCTTGTCCATGCAGGGGATACTCTCTACAGAGTACAGGGCAGTATACCTGAGTATGGTACTGACCCCAGCAGGACAAAGCTGCCACTTGCCTACGTATTCTGTTGTAACGCATACCTGTTCTGAAAGGGTTTGGGAAGTCTGCTCCACCCAGCGCAGGGACTTGGGGCCTCGTACTACCCTTATAGGACGGGTATCCTGACACTGTAGGGCATTAGACAGTCAGATACTAAGTAAGAGCTTTCTCTTCTGCCTCTCTTCACTACGCTATCCCGGCATAGTAGATTGCTCCACTATCCCGGCAAAGTACACAGCCATGCTATCACGGCATAGTAGACTACTCCTCTATCCCGGCAAAGTACACGGCCACGCTATCCCGGCAGAGTACACTCAGTAACCGGACGTTATTCTGGATAAGCTGCTGGACTCTGTCCGTCATTCTGCACCTACAAACCCGGTTACACTTAGATTATTCAAACCTGTGGAAGAAGGGCCTGTCTGACCGGGGGAGAGTACCAACACCACTCCAGGCTATCGGAACCAGTGCCCAAGTGACCACACACCTACCTAACTGCTTCACCGACGCTTCTCTCAGTCATCTTCAGCGGCTGAGGAAGTATCTTCCGTTATCACCGAAGGCTGACCGCAATATAGGGAAGAGCGCTGGGGTCTTACTACAGTACACATGCAGTCCCATGTAACTCCCCTCCTCCTATAACATGCAGTCCCATGTAACTCCCCTCCTCCTATAACATGCAGTCCCATGTAACTCCCCTCCTCCTATAACATGCAGTCCCATGTAACTCCCCTCCTATAACATACAGTCCCATGTAACTTCCCTCCTCCTATAATATACAGTCCCATGTAACTCCTCTCCTATAACATAAAGTCCCATGTAACTCCCCTCCTCCTATAACATACAGTCCCATGTAACTCCCCTCCTATAACATACAGTCCCATGTAACTCCCCTCCTCCTATAACATACAGTCCCATGTAACTCCCCTCCTCCTATATCATACAGTCCCATGTAACTCCCCTCCTCCTATAACATACAGTCCCATGTAACTCCCCTCCTATACCATACAGTCCCATGTAACTCCCCTCCTATAACATACAGTCCCATGTAACTCCCCTCCTATAACATACAGTCCCATGTAAGACCCTTCCTATAACATAGTCCCATGTAACTCTCCTCCTATAACATACAGTCCCATGTAACTCCCCTCCTATAATATACAGTCCCATGTAACTTCCCTCCTATAACATACAGTCCCATGTAACTCCCCTCCTCCTGTAACATACAGTCCCATGTAACTCCCCTCCTCCTATAACATGCAGTTCCATGTAACTCCCC
The DNA here is from genome assembly GCA_027789725.1 of Dendropsophus ebraccatus. Lineage (NCBI taxonomy): Eukaryota > Metazoa > Chordata > Amphibia > Anura > Hylidae > Dendropsophus > Dendropsophus ebraccatus. Next base: position 320,389 of record JAQFWZ010000059.1, read on the forward strand.
TCCTCCTATAACATACAGTCCCATGTAACTCCCCTCCTCCTATAACATACAGTCCCATGTAACTCCCCTCCTCCTATAACATACAGTCCCATGTAACTCCCCTCCTCCTATAACATACAGTCCCATGTAACTCCCCTCCTCCTATAACATACAGTCCCATGTAACTCCCCTCCTATACCATACAGTCCCATGTAACTCCCCTCCTATAACATACAGTCCCATGTAACTCCCCTCCTATAACATACAGTCCCATGTAAGACCCTTCCTATAACATACAGTCCCATGTAACTCTCCTCCTATAACATACAGTCCCATGTAACTCCCCTCCTATAATATACAGTCCCATGTAACTTCCCTCCTATAACATACAGTCCCATGTAACTCCCCTCCTCCTGTAACATACAGTCCCATGTAACTCCCCTCCTCCTATAACATGCAGTTCCATGTAACTCCCCTCCTCCTATAACATACAGTCCCATGTAACTCCCCCCCTCCTATAACATACAGTCCCATGTAACTCCCCTCCTCCTATAACATACAGTCCCATGTAACTCCCCCCCTCCTCCTATAACATACAGTCCCATGTAACTCCCCTCCTCCTATAACATACAGTCCCATGTAACTCCCCCCCTCCTCCTATAACATACAGTCCCATGTAACTCCCCTCCTCCTATAACATACAGTCCCAGGTAACTCCCCTCCTATAACAAACAGTCCCATGTAACCCCCCTCCTCCTATAACATACAGTCCCATGTAACTCCCTTCCTATAACATACAGTCCCATGTAACTCCCTTCCTATAACATACAGTCCCATGTAACTCCTCTCCTATAACATACAGTCCCATGTAACTCCCCTCCTCCTATAACATACAGTCCCATGTAACTCTCCTCCTCCTATAACATACAGTCCCATGTAACTCCCTTCCTATAACATACAGTCCCATGTAACTCCTCTCCTATAACATACAGTCCTATGTAACTCCCCTCCTCCTATAACATACAGTCCCATGTAACTCTCCTCCTCCTATAACATACAGTCCCATGTAACTCCCCTCCTCCTATAACATACAGTCCCATGTAACTCCCCTCCTATACCATACAGTCCCATGTAACTCCCCTCCTATAACATACAGTCCCATGTAACTCCCCTCCTATAACATACAGTCCCATGTAAGACCCTTCCTATAACATACAGTCCCATGTAACTCTCCTCCTATAACATACAGTCCCATGTAACTCCCCGCCTATAATATACAGTCCCATGTAACTTCCCTCCTATAACATACAGTCCCATGTAACTCCCCTCCTCCTGTAACATACAGTCCCATGTAACTCCCCTCCTCCTATAACATGCAGTTCCATGTAACTCCCTCCTATAACATACAGTCCCATGTAACTCCCCTCCTCCTATAACATACAGTCCCAGGTAACTCCCCTCCTATAACAAACAGTCCCATGTAACCCCCCTCCTCCTATAACATACAGTCCCATGTAACTCCCTTCCTATAACATACAGTCCCATGTAACTCCCTTCCTATAACATACAGTCCCATGTAACTCCTCTCCTATAACATACAGTCCCATGTAACTCCCCTCCTCCTATAACATACAGTCCCAGGTAACTCCCCTCCTATAACAAACAGTCCCATGTAACCCCCCTCCTCCTATAACATACAGTCCCATGTAACTCCCTTCCTATAACATACAGTCCCATGTAACTCCTCTCCTATAACATACAGTCCTATGTAACTCCCCTCCTCCTATAACATACAGTCCCATGTAACTCTCCTCCTCCTATAACATACAGTCCCATGTAACTCCCCTCCTCCTATAACATACAGTCCCATGTAACTCCCCTCCTCCTATAACATGCAGTCCCATGTAACTCCCCTCCTATAACATACAGTCCCATGTAACTCCCCTCCTATAACATACAGTCCCATGTAAGACCCTTCCTATAACATACAGTCCCATGTAACTCTCCTCCTATAACATACAGTCCCATGTAACTCCCCTCCTATAATATACAGTCCCATGTAACTTCCCTCCTATAACATACAGTCCCATGTAACTCCCCTCCTCCTGTAACATACAGTCCCATGTAACTCCCCTCCTCCTATAACATGCAGTTCCATGTAACTCCCCTCCTCCTATAACATACAGTCCCAGGTAACTCCCCTCCTCCTATAACATACAGTCCCATGTAACTCCCCTCCTCCTATAACATACAGTCCCATGTAACTCCCCTCCTATAACATACAGTCCCATGTAACTCCCCTCCTATAACATACAGTCCCATGTAACTCCCCTCCTATAACATACAGTCCCATGTAAGACCCTTCCTATAACATACAGTCCCATGTAACTCCCCTCCTATAACATACAGTCCCATGTAACTCCTCTCCTATAACATACAGTCCCATGTAACTCCCCTCCTCCTATAACATACAGTCCCATGTAACTCCCCTCCACCTATAACATACAGTCCCATGTAACTCCCCTCCACCTATAACATACAGTCCCATGTAACTCCCCTCCTCCTATAACATACAGTCCCATGTAACTCCCCTCCTATAACATACAGTCCCATGTAACTCCTCTCCTATAACATACAGTCCCATGTAAGTCCCCTCCTATAATATAAAGTCCCATGTAACTCCCCTCCTATAACATACAGTCCCATGTAACTCCCCTCCTCCTATAACATGCAGTCCCATGTAACTCCCCTCCTCCTATAACATACAGTCCCATGTAACTCCCCTCCTATAACATACAGTCCCATGTAACTCTCCTCCTATAACATACAGTCCCATGTAACTCCCCTCCTATAACATACAGTCCCATGTAACTCCCCTCCTATAACATACAGTCCCATGTAACTCCCCTCCTCCAATAACATACAGTCCCATGTAACTCCCCTCCTCCTCTAACATACAGTCCCATGTAACTCCCCTCCTCCTATAACATACAGTCCCATGTAACTCCCCTCCTATAACATACAGTCCCAGGTAACTCCCCTCCCATAACATACAGTCCCATGTAACTCCCCTCCTCCTATAACATACAGTCCCATGTAACTCCCCTCCTATAATATACAGTCCCATGTAACTCCCCTCCTCCTATAACATACAGTCCTATGTAACGGCCCTCCTCCTGTAACATACAGTCCCATGTAAATCCCCTCCAATAACATACAGTCCCAGGTAACTTCCCTCCTATAACATACAGTCCCATGTAACTCCCCTCCTCCTCTAACATACAGTCCCATGTAACTCCCCTCCTCCTATAACATACAGTCCCATGTAACTCCCCTCCTCCTATAACATACAGTCCCATGTAACTCCCCTCCTATAACATACAGTCCCATGTAACTCCCCTCCTATAATATACAGTCCCATGTAACTCCCCTCCTCCTATAACATACAGTCCTATGTAACGGCCCTCCTCCTGTAACATACAGTCCCATGTAAATCCCCTCCAATAACATACAGTCCCATGTAAATCCCCTCCAATAACATACAGTCCCATGTAAATCCCCTCCAATAACATACAGTCCCAGGTAACTTCCCTCCTATTAACATACAGTCCCATGTAACTCCCCTCCTCCTCTAACATACAGTCCCATGTAACTCCCCTCCTCCTATAACATACAGTCCCATGTAACTCCCCTCCTATAACATACAGTCCCATGTAACTCCCCTCCTATAATATACAGTCCCATGTAACTCCCCTCCTCCTATAACATACAGTCCTATGTAACGGCCCTCCTCCTGTAACATACAGTCCCATGTAAATCCCCTCCAATAACATACAGTCCCAGGTAACTTCCCTCCTATAACATACAGTCCCATGTAACTCCCCTCCTCCTCTAACATACAGTCCCATGTAACTCCCCTCCTCCTATAACATACAGTCCCATGTAACTCCCCTCCTATAACATACAGTCCCATGTAACTCCCCTCCTATAATATACAGTCCCATGTAACTCCCCTCCTCCTATAACATACAGTCCCATTTAACTCCCTCCTATAACATACAGTCCCATGTAACTCATCTCCTATAACATACAGTCCCATGTAACTCCCCTCCTCCTATAACATACAGTCCCATGTAACTCCCTCCCCCCACTTGCAGCTCCTCTTTCCAGGGCCCGAGGGTCATGTGACTCGGGGCTATCACGTGACCTGAGCAGTGACTCTCAGCCTCTCATACACTGGTATAACCATCAGGTGGAGAAGACAGAAAAGAGTTACTGTTTCTAACCAATCATAGTGCGAAAGGGGCGGGGCTCAGCGAAACCGGAAGTCTATTCTTGCTTTGAGGAGACTGCAGCAGGTGAGGGGGATCCTGACTGAGTTAGATATGGCGGGAAACTGGTGTGAGGGGAGAGCGCCCACTCCTAATACACCGACTACTGGTCTCCCTGTATATTATATCCTTATATTACACTACTACTACTGTATACTATACTGCCCTGTATATTATATCCTTATATTACACTACTACTACTGTATACTATACTGCCCTGTATATTATATCCTTATATTACATTACTACTACTGTATACTATACTGCCCTGTATATTATATCCTTATATTACACTACTACTACTGTATACTATACTGCCCTGTATATTATATCCTTATATTACACTACTACTACTGTATACTATACTGCCCTGTATATTATATCCTTATATTACACCACTACTACTACTACTACTGTATACTATACTGCCCTGTATATTATATCCTTATATCACACTACTACTGTATACTACACTGCCCTGTATATTATATCCTTATATTACACTACTACTACTGTATACTATACTGCCCTGTATATTATATCCTTATATTACACTACTACTACTGTATACTATACTATACTGCCCTGTATATTATATCCTTATATTACACTACTACTACTGTATACTATACTGCCCTGTATATTATATCCTTATATTACACTACTACTACTATTACTGTATACTATACTGCCCTGTATATTATATCCTTATATTACACTACTACTACTGTATACTATACTGCCCTGTATATTATATCCTTATATTACACTACTACTGTATACTATACTGCCCTGTATATTATATCCTTATATTACACTACTACTGTATACTATACTGCCCTGTATATTATATCCTTATATTACACTACTACTACTGTATACTATACTATACTGCCCTGTATATTATATCTTTATATTACACTACCACTACTGTATACTATACTGCCCTGTATATTATATCCTTATATTACACTACTACTACTGTATACTATACTGCCCTGTATATTATATCCTTATATTACACTACTACTACTGTATACTATACTGCCCTGTATATTATATCCTTATATACACTACCACTACTGTATACTATACTGCCCTGTATATTATATCCTTATATTACACTACTACTACTGTATACTATACTGCCCTGTATATTATATCCTTATATTACACTACTACTGTATACTATACTGCCCTGTATATTATATCCTTATATTACACTACTACTACTGTATACTATACTGCCCTGTATATTATATCCTTATATTACACTACTACTACTGTATACTATACTGCCCTGTATATTATATCCTTATATTACACTACTACTACTGTATACTATACTGCCCTGTATATTATATCCTTATATTACACTACTACTGTATACTATACTGCCCTGTATATTATATCCTTATATTACACTACTACTACTGTATACTATACTGCCCTGTATATTATATCCTTATATTACACTACCACTACTGTATACTATACTGCCCTGTATATTATATCCTTATATTACACTACTACTACTGTATACTATACTGCCCTGTATATTATATCCTTATATTACACTACTACTACTGTATACTATACTATACTGCCCTGTATATTATATCCTTATATTACACTACTACTACTGTATACTATACTATACTGCCCTGTATATTATATCCTTATATTACACTACTACTGTATACTATACTGCCCTGTATATTATATCCTTATATTACACTACTACTACTGTATACTATACTGCCCTGTATATTATATCCTTATATTACATTACTACTACTGTATACTATAATGCCCTGTATATTATATCCTTATATTACATTACTACTACTGTATACTATAATGCCCTGTATATTATATCCTTATATTACACTACTACTCCTACTGTATACTATACTGCCCTGTATATTATATCCTTATATTACACTACTACTGTATACTATACTGCCCTGTATATTATATCCTTATATTACACTACTCCTACTGTATACTATACTGCCCTGTATATTATATCCTTATATTACACTACTACTACTGTATACTATACTGCCCTGTATATTATATCCTTATATCACACTACTACTACTGTATACTATACTGCCCTGTATATTATATCCTTATATTACACTACTACTGTATACTATACTGCCCTGTATATTATATCCTTATATTACACTACTACTACTGTATACTATACTGCCCTGTATATTATATCCTTATATCACACTACTACTACTACTGTATACTATACTGCCCTGTATATTATATCCTTATATTACACTACTCCTACTGTATACTATACTGCCCTGTATATTATATCCTTATATTACACTACTCCTACTGTATACTATACTGCCCTGTATATTATATCCTTATATTACACTATTACTACTACTGTATACTATACTGCCCTGTATATTATATCCTTATATTACACTACTACTACTGTATACTATACTGCCCTGTATATTATATCCTTATATTACACTACTACTACTGTATACTATACTGCCCTGTATATTATATCCTTATATTACACTACTACTACTGTATACTATACTGCCCTGTATATTATATCCTTATATTACACTACTACTACTGTATACTATACTGCCCTGTATATTATATCCTTATATTACACTACTACTACTATTACTGTATACTATACTGCCCTGTATATTATATCCTTATATTACACTACTACTACTGTATACTATACTGCCCTGTATATTATATCCTTATATTACACTACTACTACTACTACTGTATACTATACTGCCCTGTATATTATATCCTTATATTACACTACTACTGTATACTATACTGCCCTGTATATTATATCCTTATATCACACTACTGGTGTATACTATACTGCCCTGTATATTATATCCTTATATTACACTACTCCTACTGTATACTATACTGCACTGTATATTATATCCTTATATTACTCTACTACTCCTACTGTATACTATACTGCCCTGTATATTATATCCTTATATTACACTACTACTCCTACTGTATACTATACTGCCCTGTATATTATATCCTTATATTACACTACTACTACTGTATACTATACTGCCCTGTATATTATATCTTTATATTACACTATTACTACTACTGTATACTATACTGCCCTGTATATTATATCCTTATATTACACTACTACTGTATACTATACTGCCCTGTATATTATATCCTTATATTACACTATTACTACTACTGTATACTATACTGCCCTGTATATTATATCCTGATATTACACTACTACTACTGTATACTATACTGCCCTGTATATTATATCCTTATATTACACTACTACTACTGTATACTATACTGCCCTGTATATTATATCCTTATATTACATTACTACTACTGTATACTATACTGCCCTGTATATTATATCCTTATATTACACTACTACTACTGTATACTATACTGCCCTGTATATTATATCCTTATATTACACTATTACTACTACTGTATACTATACTGCCCTGTATATTATATCCTTATATTACATTACTACTACTACTGTATACTATACTGCCCTGTATATTATATCCTTATATTACATTACTACTACTACTGTATACTATATTGCCCTGTATATTATATCCTTATATTACACTACTACTACTACTACTACTGTATACTATACTGCCCTGTATATTATATCCTTATATTACATTACTACTACTACTGTATACTATACTGCCCTGTATATTATATCCTTATATTACATTACTACTACTACTGTATACTATATTGCCCTGTATATTATATCCTTATATTACACTACTACTACTACCACTACTGTATACTATACTGCCCTGTATATTATATCCTTATATTACACTACTACTACTGTATACTATACTGCCCTGTATATTATATCCTTATATTACACTACTACTGTATACTATACTGCCCTGTATATTATATCCTTATATTACACTACTACTGTATACTATACTGCCCTGTATATTATATCCTTATATTACACTACTACTGTATACTATACTGCCCTGTATATTATATCCTTATATTACACTACTACTACTATTACTGTATACTATACTGCCCTGTATATTATATCCTTATATTACACTACTACTACTGTATACTATACTGCCCTGTATATTATATCCTTATATTACACTACTACTACTACTACTGTATACTATACAGCCCTGTATATTATATCCTTATATTACACTACTACTGTATACTATACTGCCCTGTATATTATATCCTTATATCACACTACTGGTGTATACTATATTGCACTGTATATTATATCCTTATATTACTCTACTACTCCTACTGTATACTATACTGCCCTGTATATTATATCCTTATATTACACTACTACTCCTACTGTATACTATACTGCCCTGTATATTATATCCTTATATTACACTACTACTACTGTATACTATACTGCCCTGTATATTATATCTTTATATTACACTATTACTACTACTGTATACTATACTGCCCTGTATATTATATCCTTATATTACACTACTACTGTATACTATACTGCCCTGTATATTATATCCTTATATTACACTACTACTACTACTGTATACTATACTGCCCTGTATATTATATCCTTATATTACACTACTACTGTATACTATACTGCCCTGTATATTATATCCTTATATTACACTATTACTACTACTGTATACTATACTGCCCTGTATATTATATCCTTATATTACACTACTACTGTATACTATACTGCCCTGTATATTATATCCTTATATTACACTACTACTGTATACTATACTGCCCTGTATATTATATCCTTATATCACACTACTGGTGTATACTATACTGCCCTGTATATTATATCCTTATATTACACTACTACTACTGTATACTATACTGCCCTGTATATTATATCCTTATATTACACTATTACTACTACTGTATACTATACTGCCCTGTATATTATATCCTTATATTACACTACTACTACTGTATACTATACTGCCCTGTATATTATATCCTTATATTACACTACTACTACTACTGTATACTATACTGCCCTGTATATTATATCCTTATATTACACTACTACTCCTACTGTATACTATACTGCCCTGTATATTATATCCTTATATTACACTACTACTGTATACTATACTGCCCTGTATATTATATCCTTATATTACACTACTACTACCGTATACTATACTGCCCTGTATATTATATCCTTATATTACACTACTACTACTGTATACTATACTGCCCTGTATATTATATCCTTATATTACACTACTACTACTGTATACTATACTGCCCTGTATATTATATCCTTATATTACACTATTACTACTACTGTATACTATACTGCCCTGTATATTATATCCTTATATTACACTATTACTACTACTGTATACTATACTGCCCTGTATATTATATCCTTATATTACACTACTACTACTGTATACTATACTGCCCTGTATATTATATCCTTATATTACACTATTACTACTACTGTATACTATACTGCCCTGTATATTATATCCTTATATTACACTACTACTACTGTATACTATACTGCCCTGTATATTATATCCTTATATTACACTACTACTGTATACTATACTGCCCTGTATATTATATCCTTATATTACACTACTACTACTACTACTGTATACTATTCTACCCTGTATATTATATCCTTATATTACACTACTACTGCTGTATACTATACTGCCCTGTATATTTTATCCTTATATTACATTACTACTGTATACTATACTGTCCTGTATATTATATCCTTATATTACACTACTACTGTATACTATACTGCCCTGTATATTATATCCTTATATCACACTACTACTGTATACTATACTGCCCTGTATATTATATCCTTATATTACATTACTACTACTGTATACTATACTGCCCTGTATATTATATCCTTATATTACACTACTACTGCTGTATACTATACTGCCCTGTATATTATATCCTTATATTACATTACTACTGTATACTATACTGTCCTGTATATTATATCCTTATATTACACTACTACTACTGTATACTATACTGCCCTGTATATTATATCCTTATATTACACTACTACTACTGTATACTATACTGCCCTGTATATTATATCCTTATATTACACTACTACTGTATACTATACTGCCCTGTATATATTATCCTTATATTACACTACTACTCCTACTGTATACTATAATGCCCTGTATATTATATCCTTATATTACACTACTACTCCTACTGTATACTATAATGCCCTGTATATTATATCCTTATATTACACTACTACTGTATACTATACTGCCCTGTATATTATATCCTTATATTACACTATTATTACTACTGTATACTATACTGCCCTGTATATTATATCCTTATATTACACTACTGGTGTATACTATACTGCCCTGTATATTATATCCTTATATTACACTACTACTACTACTGTATACTATACTGCCCTGTATATTATATCCTTATATTACACTACTACTACTGTATACTATACTGCCCTGTATATTATATCCTTATATTACACTACTACTGTATACTGTACTGCCCTGTATATTATATCCTTATATTACACTACTACTGTATACTATACTGCCCTGTATATTATATCCTTATATTACACTACTACCGTATACTATACTGCCCTGTATATTATATCCTTATATTACACTACTCCTACTGTATACTATACTGCCCTGTATATTATATCCTTATATTACACTACTACTACTGTATACTATACTGCCCTGTATATTATATCCTTATATTACACTACTACTGTATACTATACTGCCCTGTATATTATATCCTTATATTACACTACTACTACTACTGTATACTATACTGCCCTGTATATTATATCCTTATATTACACTACTACTCCTACTGTATACTATACTGCCCTGTATATTATATCCTTATATTACACTACTACTGCCCGCTATATTATATTCTTATATGACACCTGCCCCGTTTCCTGTGTACCTATGTGTGGTGATGAAGGGGTTACTGTTCCCTCCTCCTCCCCCCGGGGTATTGTTCTCTAGCAGTTGTCTGTGGTTCTCCTGGCAGGGCCCCCCGGTGGCGGCTGATGTTGGGCAGCGGGGGTCTGCGGCTCAGCAGAGAGGTCTGCCGGTTGGCGAGGCTGCAGGCTCATCTCATCATGTCCTCCAATAACTTCTGCCGCCTGTCACCCTCAGCGGAGGAGAAGAGCGCTGCTGACCCCGGGACCGTCACCGCCGGCATCATCATCATCGGGGACGAGATCCTGAAGGTGAGTCCGGAGCACGTGTCCTTCCTCACTACACCGCCCGCATGTCATGTGTTACAGTGTCCTTCCTCACTGCACCACCCGCATGTCATATGTTACAGTGTCCTTCCTCACTGCACCACCCGCATGTCATATGTTACAGTGTCCTTCCTCACTACACCGCCCGCATGTCATATGTAACAGTGTCCTTCCTCACTGCACTTCCCGCATGTCATGTGTTACCAGAGCCTTCCTCACTGCACCACCCGCATGTCATGTGTTAGTGTCCTTCCTCACTGTACCACCCGCATGTCGTGTTACCGTGTCCTTCCTCACTGTACCACCCGCATGTCATGTGTTACCGTGTCCTTCCTCACTGCTCCGCCCGCATGTCATGTGTTACCGGAGCCTTCCTCACTGCACCGCTCGCATGTCATGTTACTGTGTCCTTCCTCACTGCACCGCCCGCATGTCATGTGTTACCGTGTCCTTCCTCACTGCACCACCAGCATGTCATGTGTTACCGTGTCCTTCCTCACTGCACCACCCGCATGTCATGTGTTACCGTGTCCTTCTACACTGCCCCGCCAGCATGTCATGTGTTACCAGAGCCTTCCTCACTGCACCGCCTGCATGTCATGTGTTACCGTGTCCTTCTACACTGCCCCGCCAGCATGTCATGTGTTACCGTGTCCTTCTACACTGCCCCGCCAGCATGTCATGTGTTACCAGAGCCTTCCTCACTGCACCGCCTGCATGTCATGTGTTACCGTGTCCTTCCTCACTGCACCGCCTGCATGTCATGTGTTACCGTGTCCTTCTACACTGCCCCGCCAGCATGTCATGTGTTACCAGAGCCTTCCTCACTGCACCGCCAGCATGTCATGTGTTACCGTGTCCTTCCTCACTGCACCGCCCGCATGTCATGTGTTACCGTGTCCTTCTACACTGCCCCGCCAGCATGTCATGTGTTACCAGAGCCTTCCTAACTGCACCGCCAGCATGTCATGTGTTACCGTGTCCTTCCTCACTGCACCGCCAGCATGTCATGTGTTACCGTGTCCTTCCTCACTGCACCGCCAGCATGTCATGTGTTACTGTGTCCTTCCTCACTGCACCACCCGCATGTCATGTGTTACTGTGTCCTTCCTCACTGCACCGCCCGCATGTCATGTGTTACCGTGTCCTTCCTCACTGCACCACCCGCATGTCATGTGTTACCGTGCCCTTCCTCACTGCTCCGCCCGCATGTCATGTGTTACCGGAGCCTTCCTCACTGCACCGCTCGCATGTCATGTTACTGTGTCCTTCCTCACTGCCCCGCCCGCATGTCATGTGTTACCAGAGCCTTCCTCACTGCACCGCCTGCATGTCATGTGTTACCGTGTCCTTCCTCACTGCACCACCCGCATGTCATGTGTTACCGTGTCCTTCCTCACTGCACCACCCGCATGTCATGTGTTACCGTGTCCTTCTACACTGCACCGCCAGCATGTCATGTGTTACCGTGTCCTTCTACACTGCCCCGCCAGCATGTCATGTGTTACCGTGTCCTTCTACACTGCCCCGCCAGCATGTCATGTGTTACCAGAGCCTTCCTCACTGCACCGCCTGCATGTCATGTGTTACCGTGTCCTTCCTCACTGCACCACCCGCATGTCATGTGTTACCGTGTCCTTCTACACTGCACCGCCAGCATGTCATGTGTTACCGTGTCCTTCTACACTGCACCGCCAGCATGTCATGTGTTACCGTGTCCTTCCTCACTGCCCCGCCAGCATGTCATGTGTTACCGGAGCCTTCCTCACTGCACCGCTCGCATGTCATGTTACTGTGTCCTTCCTCACTGCCCCGCCCGCATGTCATGTGTTACCGGAGCCTTCCTCACTGCACCACCCGCATGTCATGTTACTGTGTCCTTCCTCACTGCACCACCCGCATGTCATGTTACTGTGTCCTTCCTCACTGCACCACCCGCATGTCATGTTACTGTGTCCTTCCTCACTGCACCACCCGCATGTCATGTGTTACCGTGTCCTTCTACACTGCCCCGCCAGCATGTCATGTGTTACCAGAGCCTTCCTCACTGCACCGCCCGCATGTCATGTGTTACCGTGTCCTTCCTCACTGCACCGCCAGCATGTCATGTGTTACTGTGTCCTTCTACACTGCACCGCCAGCATGTCATGTGTTACTGTGTCCTTCTACACTGCCCCGCCTGCATGTCATGTGTTACCGTGTCCTTCCTCACTGCTCCGCCCGCATGTCATGTGTTACCGGAGCCTTCCTCACTGCACCGCCAGCATGTCATGTGTTACCAGAGCCTTCCTCACTGCACTGCCCGCATGTCATGTGTTACCGTGTCCTTCCTCACTGCACCACCCGCATGTCATGTGTTACCGTGTCCTTTCTCACTGCACCACCCGCATGTCATGTGTTACCGTGTCCTTCCTCACTGCACCACCAGCATGTCATGTGTTACCGTGTCCTTCCTCACTGCACCGCCAGCATGTCATGTGTTACTGTGTCCTTCTACACTGCACCGCCAGCATGTCATGTGTTACTGTGTCCTTCTACACTGCACCACCCGCATGTCATGTGTTACCGTGTCCTTCCTCACTGCACCACCAGCATGTCATGTGTTACCGGAGCCTTCCTCACTGCACCGCCAGCATGTCATGTGTTACCAGAGCCTTCCTCACTGCACTGCCCGCATGTCATGTGTTACCGTGTCCTTCCTCACTGCACCGCCCGCATGTCATGTGTTACTGTGTCCTTCTACACTGCACCGCCAGCATGTCATGTGTTACTGTGTCCTTCTACACTGCCCCGCCAGCATGTCATGTGTTACCAGAGCCTTCCTCACTGCACCGCCTGCATGTCATGTGTTACCGTGTCCTTCTACACTGCACCGCCTGCATGTCATGTGTTACCGTGTCCTTCTACACTGCCCCGCCAGCATGTCATGTGTTACCAGAGCCTTCCTCACTGCCCCGCCAGCATGTCATGTGTTACCAGAGCCTTCCTCACTGCACCGCCTGCATGTCATGTGTTACCGTGTCCTTCCTCACTGCTCCGCCCGCATGTCATATGTAACAGTGTCCTTCCTCACTGCACTTCCCGCATGTCATGTGTTACCAGAGCCTTCCTCACTGCACCACCCGCATGTCATGTGTTAGTGTCCTTCCTCACTGTACCACCCGCATGTCGTGTTACCGTGTCCTTCCTCACTGTACCACCCGCATGTCATGTGTTACCGTGTCCTTCCTCACTGCTCCGCCCGCATGTCATGTGTTACCGGAGCCTTCCTCACTGCACCGCTCGCATGTCATGTTACTGTGTCCTTCCTCACTGCACCGCCCGCATGTCATGTGTTACCGTGTCCTTCCTTACTGCACCACCAGCATGTCATGTGTTACCGTGTCCTTCCTCACTGCACCACCCGCATGTCATGTGTTACCGTGTCCTTCTACACTGCCCCGCCAGCATGTCATGTGTTACCAGAGCCTTCCTCACTGCACCGCCTGCATGTCATGTGTTACCGTGTCCTTCTACACTGCCCCGCCAGCATGTCATGTGTTACCAGAGCCTTCCTCACTGCACCGCCTGCATGTCATGTGTTACCGTGTCCTTCCTCACTGCACCGCCTGCATGTCATGTGTTACCGTGTCCTTCTACACTGCCCCGCCAGCATGTCATGTGTTACCAGAGCCTTCCTCACTGCACCGCCAGCATGTCATGTGTTACTGTGTCCTTCCTCACTGCACCACCCGCATGTCATGTGTTACTGTGTCCTTCCTCACTGCACCGCCCGCATGTCATGTGTTACCGTGTCCTTCCTCACTGCACCACCCGCATGTCATGTGTTACCGTGCCCTTCCTCACTGCTCCGCCCGCATGTCATGTGTTACCGGAGCCTTCCTCACTGCACCACCCGCATGTCATGTGTTACCGTGTCCTTCTACACTGCACCGCCAGCATGTCATGTGTTACCGTGTCCTTCTACACTGCACCGCCAGCATGTCATGTGTTACCGTGTCCTTCTACACTGCACCGCCAGCATGTCATGTGTTACCGTGTCCTTCTACACTGCCCCGCCAGCATGTCATGTGTTACCAGAGCCTTCCTCACTGCACCGCCTGCATGTCATGTGTTACCGTGTCCTTCCTCACTGCACCACCCGCATGTCATGTGTTACCGTGTCCTTCTACACTGCACCGCCAGCATGTCATGTGTTACCGTGTCCTTCCTCACTGCCCCGCCAGCATGTCATGTGTTACCGGAGCCTTCCTCACTGCACCGCTCGCATGTCATGTTACTGTGTCCTTCCTCACTGCCCCGCCCGCATGTCATGTGTTACCAGAGCCTTCCTCACTGCACCACCCGCATGTCATGTTACTGTGTCCTTCCTCACTGCACCACCCGCATGTCATGTTACTGTGTCCTTCCTCACTGCACCACCCGCATGTCATGTTACTGTGTCCTTCCTCACTGCACCACCCGCATGTCATGTGTTACCGTGTCCTTCTACACTGCCCCGCCAGCATGTCATGTGTTACCAGAGCCTTCCTCACTGCACCGCCCGCATGTCATGTGTTACCGTGTCCTTCCTCACTGCACCGCCAGCATGTCATGTGTTACTGTGTCCTTCTACACTGCACCGCCAGCATGTCATGTGTTACTGTGTCCTTCTACACTGCCCCGCCAGCATGTCATGTGTTACCAGAGCCTTCCTCACTGCACCGCCTGCATGTCATGTGTTACCGTGTCCTTCCTCACTGCTCCGCCCGCATGTCATGTGTTACCGGAGCCTTCCTCACTGCACCGCCAGCATGTCATGTGTTACCAGAGCCTTCCTCACTGCACTGCCCGCATGTCATGTGTTACCGTGTCCTTCCTCACTGCACCACCCGCATGTCATGTGTTACCGTGTCCTTTCTCACTGCACCACCCGCATGTCATGTGTTACCGTGTCCTTCCTCACTGCACCACCAGCATGTCATGTGTTACCGTGTCCTTCCTCACTGCACCGCCAGCATGTCATGTGTTACTGTGTCCTTCTACACTGCACCGCTAGCATGTCATGTGTTACCGTGTCCTTCCTCACTGCACCACCCGCATGTCATGTGTTACCGTGTCCTTCCTCACTGCACCGCCAGCATGTCATGTGTTACTGTGTCCTTCTACACTGCACCACCCGCATGTCATGTGTTACCGTGTCCTTCCTCACTGCACCACCAGCATGTCATGTGTTACCGGAGCCTTCCTCACTGCACCGCCAGCATGCCATGTGTTACCAGAGCCTTCCTCACTGCACTGCCCGCATGTCATGTGTTACCGTGTCCTTCCTCACTGCACCGCCCGCATGTCATGTGTTACTGTGTCCTTCTACACTGCACCGCCAGCATGTCATGTGTTACTGTGTCCTTCTACACTGCCCCGCCAGCATGTCATGTGTTACCAGAGCCTTCCTCACTGCACCGCCTGCATGTCATGTGTTACCGTGTCCTTCTACACTGCACCGCCTGCATGTCATGTGTTACCGTGTCCTTCTACACTGCCCCGCCAGCATGTCATGTGTTACCAGAGCCTTCCTCACTGCACCGCCTGCATGTCATGTGTTACCGTGTCCTTCCTCACTGCTCCGCCCGCATGTCATGTGTTACCGGAGCCTTCCTCACTGCACCGCCAGCATGTTATGTGTTACCAGAGCCTTCCTCACTGCACCGCCCGCATGTCATGTGTTTCCGTGTCCTTCCTCACTGCACCGCCAGCATGTCATGTGTTACTGTGTCCTTCTACACTGCACCGCCAGCATGTCATGTGTTACCGTGTCCTTCCAGACTGCTCCGCATGCATGTCATGTGTTACCAGAGCCTTCCTCACTGCACCGCCCGCATGTCATGTTTTACCGGAGCCTTCCTCACTGCACCGCCAGCATGTCATGTTTTACCGGAGCCTTCCTCACTGCACCGCCAGCATGTTATGTGTTACCAGAGCCTTCCTCACTGCACCGCCCGCATGTCATGTGTTTCCGTGTCCTTCCTCACTGCACCGCCAGCATGTCATGTGTTACTGTGTCCTTCTACACTGCACCGCCAGCATGTCATGTGTTACCGTGTCCTTCCAGACTGCTCCGCATGCATGTCATGTGTTACCAGAGCCTTCCTCACTGCTCCGTCCGCATGTCATGTTTTACCGGAGCCTTCCTCACTGCACTGTCCGCATGTCATGTGTCCACACCATGGGCTGACAACAGCAATCGCTACACCTCCTCCCATACACGACTAGAGCTGAGATACACCCTCCCATACACGATTAGAGCTGAGATACACACCCTCCCATACGCGACTAGAGTTGAGATACGCCCCCTCCCATACACGATTAGAGCTGAGATACGCCCCCTCCCATACACGATTAGAGCTGAGATACGCCCCCTCCCATACACGACTAGAGCTGAGATACGCCCCCTCCCATACACGACTAGAGCTGAGATACGCCCCCTCCCATACACGACTAGAGCTGAGATACAACCCTTCCTGTACACAACTCATCTAGAGCTGAGATACACCCCCCATACACGACTTGTCTAGAGCTGAGATACACGCCCCTATACATGACTCATCTAGAACCCCCCATACATAACTCATCTAGAGCCCTGTACATTACACGTCTAGATCTCCCCCCCAGTACATGACACATCTAGATCTCTCCCCCCAGTACATGACACATCTAGATCTCCCCCCAGTACATGACACGTCTAGATCTCCCCCCCAGTACATGACACATCTAGATCTCCCCCCCAGTACATGACACATCTAGATCTCCCCCCCAGTACATGACACATCTAGATCTCCCCCCCAGTACATGACACATCTAGATCTCCCCAGTACATGACACATCTAGATCTCCCCAGTACATGACACATCTAGATCTCCCCAGTACATGACACATCTAGATCTCCCCCCCATTACATGACACATCTAGATCTCCCCCCCAGTACATGACACATCTAGATCTCCCCCCCAGTACATGACACATCTAGATCTCCCCCCAGTACATGACACGTCTAGATCTCCCCCCCAGTACATGACACATCTAGATCTCCCCCCCAGTACATGACACATCTAGATCTCCCCCCCAGTACATGACACATCTAGATCTCTCCCCCCAGTACATGACACATCTAGATCTCCCCCCCAGTACATGACACATCTAGATCTCCCCCCCCAGTACATGACACATCTAGATCTCCCCCCCAGTACATGACACATCTAGATCTCTCCCCCCAGTACATGACACATCTAGATCTCTCCCCCCAGTACATGACACATCTAGATATCTCCCCCCAGTACATGACACATCTAGATATCTCCCCCCAGTACATGACACATCTAGATATCTCCCCCCAGTACATGACACATCTAGATCTCCCCCCCTAGTACATGACACATCTAGATCTCCCCCCCTAGTACATGACACATCTAGATCTCCCCCCCCCAGTACATGACACATCTAGATCTCCCCCCCCCCCCAGTACATGACACATCTAGATCTCCCACCCCCAGTACATGACACATCTAGATCTCCCCCCCCCCAGTACATGACACATCTAGATCTCCCACCCCCAGTACATGACACATCTAGATCTCCCACCCCTAGTACATGACACATCTAGATCTCCCACCCCTAGTACATGACACATCTAGATCTCCCACCCCTAGTACATGACACATCTAGATCTCTCCCCCCAGTACATGACACATCTAGATCTCTCCCCCCAGTACATGACACATCTAGATCTCTCCCCCCAGTACATGACACGCCTAGAGCCTCCTGGTACGTCACTCCTCTAGAGCCCCCCTCCCCTCAGTGATGATGTCTCTTCCCTCCTAGGGCCATACTCAGGACACTAACTCGTACTTTATGTGTAAGAAGCTTCGCTCCATCGGGGTGAAGGTGAGCCGGATCTCTGTGATCCCAGACGACGTAGACATCATTGCTGGGGAGATTGCGGCCTTCTCCTCTCGATTCACCTATGTCCTGACCTCCGGAGGGATCGGTCCCACACACGACGATGTCACCTTCGAGGCTGTGGCCAAGGCCTTCGGGGAGAGTGTCTTCCCCCACCCGGAGCTTGTTTCCTTGGTGCAGAAGTTCTTCGGGAAGTCGGAGGCATGGTGTCCAGAAATGAAGCTGGCACGCATCCCTGTGTCCTCCAAGCTGAATTACGGTACAGACAAGCGCACCGGCGACTGCTTCAAGTACCCGCTGATCAGCGTGCGCAACGTCTATGTCTTCCCGGGGATCCCTTCCCTGATGGAGCGCGCTCTGGAGGGCCTGGACCACCTCTTCCGCAATGACAAGACGCAATTCTACTGTCGCGAGATCTTTGTCAACGCCGACGAGATGTCAATCACCCCCGTCCTGGAGGAGGCCAATGCCTGCTACCGAAGGCATGTCAGCCTCGGTTCCTACCCCGACTGGGGCAATAACTATTACCGGGTGCAGCTGACCCTGGACTCTGACTCGGAACCCCGACTGGAGGAGGCCTATAACTTCCTGATACAGCGCCTCCCCCTGGGAGTGGTGGTGCCCTTCGTCAGGGACCCCGTGTCTAAGGGCGCGGCAGAAGTGTACCAGCTGGCGCAATCAGGTTCACTACATCCTTCACTCTTATGATGTCACCAACGCTTTACTGTAGACGTCCACCTGTCACCTACGCTTTACTGTAGACATCAGCTTGTCACAGACGCTTTACTGTAGACATCCACCTGTCAATGACGCTTTACTGTAGACATCCACCTGTCAATGACGCTTTACTGTAGACATCCACCTGTCACCGACGCTTTACTGTAGATGTCCACCTGTCACCGACACTTTACTGTAGACGTCCACCTGTCACCGACGCTTTACTGTAGACGTCCACCTGTCACCGACGCTTTACTGTAGACATCCACCTGTCACCGACGCTTTACTGTAGACGTCCACCTGTCACCGACGCTTTACTGTAGACATCCACCTGTCACCGACGCTTTACTGTAGACATCCGCCTGACACCACAGAGTCTGCTAAAAAGCTGCTGAGTGACCTGGTGGCTGAGCTTTTAAAAGAAAATAGAACCGGCTGTTTAGAATTCCCTAGGAGGCGGTCCTCCTCCTCCTGTATAGATGCTGGGGGGCGGTCCTCCTCCTCCTGTATAGATGCTGGGGGGCGGTCCTCCTCCTCCTGTGTAGATGCTGGGGGGCGGTCCTCCTCCTCCTGTATAGATGCTGGGGGGCGGTCCTCCTCCTCCTGTGTAGATGCTGGGGGGCGGTCCTCCCCCCTCCTGTGTAGATGCTGGGTGGCGGTCCTCCTCCTCCTGTGTAGATGCTGGGGGGCGGTCCTCCTCCTCCTGTGTAGATGCTGGGGGGCGGTCCTCCTCATCCTGTGTAGATGCTGGGGGGCGGTCCTCCCCTCCTGTGTAGATGCTGGGGGGCGGTCCTCCTCCTCCTGTGTAGATGCTGGGGGGCGGTCCTCCTCCTCCTGTGTAGATGCTGGGGGGCGGTCCTCCTCCTCCTGTGTAGATGCTGGGGGGCGGTCCTCCTCCTCCTGTGTAGATGCTGGGGGGCGGTCCTCCTCCTCCTGTGTAGATGCTGGGGGGCGGTCCTCCTCCTCCTGTGTAGATGCTGGGGGGCGGTCCTCCTCCTCCTGTGTAGATGCTGGGGGGCGGTCCTCCTCCTCCTGTGTAGATGCTGGGGGCGGTCCTCCTCCTCCTGTGTAGATGCTGGGGGGCGGTCCTCCCCCTCCTGTGTAGATGCTGGGGGGCGGTCCTCCCCTCCTGTGTAGATGCTGGGGGGCGGTCCTCCACCTGTGTAGATGCTGGGGGGCGGTCCTCCCCTCCTGTGTAGATGCTGGGGGGCGGTCCTCCCCCTCCTGTGTAGATGCTGGGGGGCGGTCCTCCCCTCCTGTGTAGATGCTGGGGGGCGGTCCTCCCCCTCCTGTGTAGATGCTGGGGGGCGGTCCTCCTCCTGTGTAGATGCTGGGGGGCGGTCCTCCTCCTGTGTAGATGCTGGGGGGCGGTCCTCCTCCTGTGTAGATGCTGGGGGGCGGTCCTCCTCCTGTGTAGATGCTGGGGGGCGATCCTCCTCCTCCTGTGTAGATGCTGGGGGGCGGTCCTCCTCCTCCTGTGTAGATGCTGGGGGGCGGTCCTCCCCTCCTGTGTAGATGCTGGGGGGCGGTCCTCCTCCTCCTGTATGCTGGGGGGCGGTCCTCCCCTCCTGTGTAGATGCTGGGGGGCGATCCTCCTCCTCCTGTGTAGATGCTGGGGGGCGGTCCTCCTCCTCCTGTGTAGATGCTGGGGGGCGGTCCTCCTCCTCCTGTGTAGATGCTGGGGGGCGGTCCTCCCCTCCTGTGTAGATGCTGGGGGGCGGTCCTCCTCCTCCTGTGTAGATGCTGGGGGGCGGTCCTCCTCCTCCTGTGTAGATGGGGGGCAGTCGTCTTATCTGCAGTTAACCCCTTTGTGTCTGGACAGGTTGTCCTCTCGGAGAGAAGGTTCGGGTGGCTCTGCAGACAGTGGAGGCGGCTCTGGATCAGTACAGTTTGAAGAGGGTGTGTGTGGCGTTCAATGGGGGGAAAGACTGCACCGCGCTGCTGCACCTATACAACGCCGCTGTGCAGAGGTGAGTGACGTCCGGTCAGAGATATGGGGGGGGGGGGGGGGAGATCAGGAGCTCATCCAGCTCTGCTTCATCTCCACTGCCAGGCGCTACCCAGAGCGGAAGGAGAAGCTGCAGGCGCTGTACATTCGCATCGTCTCCCCCTTCCCTGAGATGGAGCAGTTTATGCAGGACACAACCAAACGGTGAGTGATGGAGAAGACGGTAACAGCACACGCTGCCCGTTGTATATCACACACTGCCCGCTGTATCCTCGATATCACACACTGCCCGCTGTATCCTCGATATCACACACTGCCTTCTGTATCCTCGATATCACACACTGCCTTCTGTATCCTCTATATCACACGCTGCCCGCTGTACATCACACGCTGCCCGCTGTATATCACACACTGCCTGCTGTATCCTCTATATCACACGCTGCCCGCTGTACATCACACGCTGCCCGCTGTACATCATATGCTGCACCCTGTATATCACACGCTGCAGCTGCATCCTCTTTATCACACGCAGTGGGTGTTGCGGTGTTGACGCTGTCTCTTTACCTCCCAGGTACAGTCTGCAGATTTACACTATCCAAGGGGACATCAAGCAAGCGCTCATGGACCTGAAGGCCGAGCAGCCACAACTGGAGGCCATACTGATGGGGACTCGCCGCACCGATCCCTACTCCCGATCCCTGACCCCTATGTGTATGACTGATCCTGACTGGCCCCGATACATGAGGGTGAACCCCCTGCTGGTGAGTGCTCTGCTGATCATTGAGTCTGTTTTGTGTTAGTGATGTGTGCTGCTGATCGCTGTGTTAGTGATGTGTGCTGCTGATCGCTGTGTTAGTGATGTGTCCTGCTGATCGCTGTGTTAGTGATGTGACCTGCTGATCGCTGTGTCAGTGATGTGTCCTGCTGATCGCTGTGTTAGTGATGTGTCCTGCTGATCGCTGTGTTAGTGATGTGTCCTGCTGATCGCTGTGTTAGTGTTGTGTCCTGCTGATCGCTGTGTTAGTGATGTGTCCTGCTGATCGCTGTGTTAGTGATGTGTCCTGCTGATCGCTGTGTTAGTGTTGTGTCCTGCTGATCGCTGTGTTAGTGTTGTGTCCTGCTGATCGCTGTGTTAGTGATGTGTCCTGCTGATCGCTGTGTTAGTGATGTGTCCTGCTGATCGCTGTGTTAGTGATGTGTCCTGCTGATCGCTGTGTTAGTGATGTGTCCTGCTGATCGCTGTGTTAGTGATGTGTCCTGCTGATCGCTGTGTTAGTGATGTGTCCTGCTGATCGCTGTGTTAGTGATGTGTCCTGCTGATCGCTGTGTTAGTGATGTGTCCTGCTGATCGCTGTGTTAGTGATGTGTCCTGCTGATCGCTGTGTCTGGGATGTGACCTGCTGATCGCTGTGTTAGTGATGTGACCTGCTGATCGCTGTGTCAGTGATGTGTCCTGCTGATCGCTGTGTCAGTGATGTGACCTGCTGATCGCTGTGTCAGTGATGTGTCCTGCTGATCGCTGTGTCAGTGATGTGACCTGCTGATCGCTGTGTCAGTGATGTGTCCTGCTGATCGCTGTGTCAGTGATGTGTCCTGCTGATCGCTGTGTCAGTGATGTGTCCTGCTGATCGCTGTGTCAGTGATGTGTCCTGCTGATCGCTGTGTCAGTGATGTGTCCTGCTGATCGCTGTGTCAGTGATGTGTCCTGCTGATCGCTTTGTCTCTTTTTTAGGATTGGTCGTACCATGATATCTGGGAGTTCCTTCGGACACTCTATATCCCCTACTGTATCCTGTATGATAAAGGGTGAGGATGCCCCTTGTGCCTGCCACTCGTGTTTTCCTCCCTGTGCCTGCGACTTGTGTTTCCCCCTGTGCGCGCACCTCGTGTTTCCCCCCTCCCTGTGCCCGCCGCTCGTGTTTGCCTTGCTGTGCCCGCCGCTGGTGTTTCCTCCTCCCTGTGCCCGCCGCTGGTGTTTCCTCCTCCCTGTGCCCGCCGCTGGTGTTTCCTCCTCCCTGTGCCCGCCGCTGGTGTTTCCTCCTCCCTGTGCCCGCCGCTGGTGTTTCCCTCCCTGTGTCTGCAGCTCGTGTTTCCTCCTCGCTGTGCCCCCCCGCTGGTGTTTCCTCCTCCCTGTGCCCGCCGCTGGTGTTTCCTCCTCCCTGTGCTCCCCCGCTCGTGTTTCCTCCTCCCTGTGCCCGCCGCTTGTGTTTCCTCCTCCCTGTGCCCGCCGCTTGTGTTTCCTCCTCCCTGTGCGCTCGTGTTTCCTCCTCCCTGCGCCCGCCGCTCGTGTTTCCTCCTCCCTGCGCCCGCCGCTCGTGTTTCCTCCTCCCTGCGCCCGCCGCTCGTGTTTCCTCCTCCCTGCGCCCGCCGCTCGTGTTTCCTCCTCCCTGTGCCCGCCGCTCGTGTTTCCTCCTCCCTGTGCCCGCCGCTCGTGTTTCCTCCTCCCTGTGCCCCCCCGCTCGTGTTTCCTCCTCCCTGTGCCCGCCGCTCGTGTTTCCTCCTCCCTGTGCCCGCCGCTCGTGTTTCCTCCTCCCTGTGCCCGCCGCTCGTGTTTCCTCCTCCCTGTGCCCGCCGCTCGTGTTTCCTCCTCCCTGTGCCCGCCGCTCGTGTTTCCTCCTCCCTGTGCCCGCCGCTCGTGTTTCCTCCTCCCTGTGCCCGCCGCTTGTGTTTCCTCCTCCCTGTGCCCGCCGCTTGTGTTTCCTCCTCCCTGTGCGCTCGTGTTTCCTCCTCCCTGCGCCCGCCGCTCGTGTTTCCTCCTCCCTGCGCCCGCCGCTCGTGTTTCCTCCTCCCTGTGCCCGCCGCTCGTGTTTCCTCCTCCCTGTGCCCGCCGCTCGTGTTTCCTCCTCCCTGTGCCCGCCGCTCGTGTTTCCTCCTCCCTGTGCCCGCCGCTTGTGTTTCCTCCTCCCTGTGCCCGCCGCTTGTGTTTCCTCCTCCCTGTGCGCTCGTGTTTCCTCCTCCCTGCGCCCGCCGCTCGTGTTTCCTCCTCCCTGCGCCCGCCGCTCGTGTTTCCTCCTCCCTGCGCCCGCCGCTCGTGTTTCCTCCTCCCTGTGCCCGCCGCTCGTGTTTCCTCCTCCCTGCGCCCGCCGCTCGTGTTTCCTCCTCCCTGCGCCCGCCGCTCGTGTTTCCTCCTCCCTGTGCCCGCCGCTCGTGTTTCCTCCTCCCTGTGCCCGCCGCTCGTGTTTCCTCCTCCCTGTGCCCGCCGCTCGTGTTTCCTCCTCCCTGTGCCCGCCGCTCGTGTTTCCTCCTCCCTGTGCCCGCCGCTCGTGTTTCCTCCTCCCTGTTCCCCCTGCTCGTGTTTCCCTCCCTGTGCCCGCCGCTCGTGTTTCCTCCTCCCTGTGCCCGCCGCTCGTGTTTCCTCCTCCCTGTGCCCGCCGCTCGTGTTTCCTCCTCCCTGTGCCCGCCGCTCGTGTTTCCTCCTCCCTGTGCCCGCCGCTCGTGTTTCCTCCTCCCTGTGCCCCCCGCTTGTGTTTCCTTCCCTGTGTCTGTTGCTTGTGTTTACTCCTCCCTGTTCCCCCTGCTCGTGTTTCCCTCCCTGTGCCTGCAGCTCGTGTTTCCTCCTCCCTGTGCCCCCCGCTCGTTTTCCCCTCCCTGTGCCCCTCGCCCGTGTTTCCCTCCCTGTGTCTTCCGCTCGTGTTTCCCCCTTTCTGTGCCCGCCGCTCGTGTTTCCCCCTTTCTGTGCCCGCCGCTCGTGTTTCCTCCTCCCTGTGCCCGCCGCTCATGTTTCCTCCTCCCTGTGCCCGCCGCTCATGTTTCCTCCTCCCTGTGCCCGCCGCTCGTGTTTCCTCCTCCCTGTGCCCGCCGCTCGTGTTTCCTCCTCCCTGTGCCCGCCGCTCGTGTTTCCTCCTCCCTGTGCCCGCCGCTCGTGTTTCCTCCTCCCTGTGCCCGCCGCTCGTGTTTCCTCCTCCCTGTGCCCCCCGCTCGTTTTCACCTCCCTGTGCCCCTCGCCCGTGTTTCCCTCCCTGTGTCTTCCGCTCGTGTTTCCCCCTTTCTGTGTCTTCCGCTCGTGTTTCCCCCTTTCTGTGCCCGCCGCTCGTGTTTCCTCCTCCCTGTGCCCCCCGCTCGTTTTCCCCTCCCTGTGCCCCTCGCCCGTGTTTCCCTCCCTGTGCCCGCCGCTCGTGTTTCCTCCTCCCTGTGCCCGCCGCTCGTGTTTCCTCCTCCCTGTGCCCCCCGCTCGTGTTTCCTCCTCCCTGTGCCCGCCGCTCGTGTTTCCTCCTCCCTGTGCCCGCCGCTCGTGTTTCCTCCTCCCTGTGCCCGCCGCTCGTGTTTCCTCCTCCCTGTGCCCGCCGCTCGTGTTTCCTCCTCCCTGTGCCCCCCGCTTGTGTTTACTTCCCTGTGTCTGTTGCTTGTGTTTACTCCTCCCTGTTCCCCCTGCTCGTGTTTCCCTCCCTGTGCTTGCAGCTCGTGTTTCCTCCTCCCTGTGCCCCCCGCTCGTTTTCCCCTCCCTGTGCCCCTCGCCCGTGTTTCCCTCCCTGTGTCTTCCGCTCGTGTTTCCCCCTTTCTGTGCCCGCCGCTCGTGTTTCCCCCTTTCTGTGCCCGCCGCTCGTGTTTCCCCCTTGGTGCCCGCCGCTCATGTTCCCCCTCGGTGCCCGCCGCTCGTGTTCCCCCTCGGTGCCCGCCGCTCATGTTCCCCCTCGGTGCCCTGACATCTCTCTCTCCTGCAGGTACACGTCTCTGGGCAGCACGGAGAACACCATAAAGAACCCAGCTCTGCGTTACATGACGGCGGCGGGCGTGGAGAGCTACCACCCGGCCTACATGCTGGAGAAGGAGGAGGAGGAGCGCACGTCCAGGAAGTAACGTATCCAGCTGCTGTGTACGTGTGTGCCCCCATGCTGCCCACCCTGCCCCCCGCACTCACGCTGCCTGTCTTCTCTCAGTCTGCAGGTCCCCTCATAGATGTCACCAGCAGACCCTGCGGCCGGGGGGCACACGGCCGGGGACCTGCTCACTGACCCGGGGGTAATGCTGCTCTGTGCTGTCAGCGATTACCTCTGCTGTGTCAGCAAGTGGTAGGCATCATGAGACCGCCGCCCATGTGGGGCCCCTCCCCTGGATCCCGGGGCCGGCTTACACTTCGGACTCCAGGGTGTTCCATAACACAATACCCCCGGCAGCTGATATATTGCCCCTCTGTCTGCCCGGACCCCATAGGATGATCCCATTGAAGAGACAGCAGCGTGGTGTCCTGCCCTCGCTGTGCCAGGCTGAGCCCCACCGCCCTATGGTGCCCTTCGCTCCGTTTTCCATGGGACAGGCGCTGCGGAATATGACCCTGCCCTTCCCCCGATACAAGAACGTGATGGGCATCAACATGGGTTACTCGTTCCTGCAGAGTCTGAAGGAATGCCTGTACTTCCTGCTGTGCTGCTGGTGTGTCAAGGAGCTGCTGGACTAGTGGAGCCGAGTGCGCTGCTGGACTAGTGGAGCCGAGTGCGCTGCTGGACTAGTGGAGCCGAGTGCGCTGCTGGACTAGTGGAGCCGAGTGCGCTGCTGGACTAGTGGAGCCGAGTGCGCTGCTGGACTAGTGGAGCCGAGTGCGCTGCTGGACTAGTGGAGCCGAGTGCGCTGCCGGACTGATAGAGCCGAGTGCGCTGCCAGCACCGTGCTGCCCCAGAGGTCGCACCATGGAAGCATGCACATTTTTGCTTTACCAATAAAGTCCTTGGGTTCCTCGCTGTGTTGTGTCTCAGAGTGTCTGGTGTTGGGAAGGGGGGGGGGGGGGGGTAGCACATCTGTCTACACGGAGTGTTGCTGCTTTGTGAGGTGCTTCGCCGGGTTGTGGAGGGTCTGTGTACATCAGCCCCTCTGATATCACTGCTGTACTGTAATAAGATATCATTCTCTATTCTTATATCACTGCTGTACTGTAATAAGATGATATCAGCCTCTCCTCTTATATCACTGCTGTACTGTAATAAGATATTCTCTATTCTTATATCACTGCTGTACTGTAATAAGATATCAGCCTCTCCTCTTATATCACTGCTGTACTGTAATAAGGTATCAGCCTCTCCTCTTATATCACTGCTGTACTGTAATAAGATGATATCAGCCTCTCCTCTTATATCACTGCTGTACTGTAATAAGAAGATATCATCCTCTCCTCTTATATCACTGCTGTACTGTAATAAGATGATATCAGCCTCTCCTCTTATATCACTGCTGTACTGTAATAAGATATCAGCCCCTCCTCTTATGTCACTGCTGTACTGTAATAGGATGATACCAGCCCCTCCTCTTATATCACTGCTGTACTGTAATAGGATGATATCAGCCTCTCCTCTTATATCACTGCTGTACTGTAATAAGATATCAGCCTCTCCTCGTATATCACTGCTGTACTGTAATAAGATATCAGCCTCTCCTCTTATATCACTGCTGTACTGTAATAAGATGATATCAGCCTCTCCTCTTATATCACTGCTGTACTGTAATAAGAAGATATCATCCTCTCCTCTTATATCACTGCTGTACTGTAATAAGATGATATCAGCCTCTCCTCTTATATCACTGCTGTACTGTAATAAGATATCAGCCCCTCCTCTTATGTCACTGCTGTACTGTAATAGGATGATACCAGCCCCTCCTCTTATATCACTGCTGTACTGTAATAGGATGATATCAGCCTCTCCTCTTATATCACTGCTGTACTGTAATAAGATATCAGCCTCTCCTCGTATATCACTGCTGTACTGTAATAAGATATCAGCCTCTCCTCTTATATCACTGCTGTACTGTAATAAGATGATATCAGCCTCTCCTCTTATATCACTGCTGTACTGTAATAAGAAGATATCATCCTCTCCTCTTATATCACTGCTGTACTGTAATAAGATGATATCAGCCTCTCCTCTTATATCACTGCTGTACTGTAATAAGATATCAGCCTCTCCTCTTATATCACTGCTGTACTGTAATAAGATGATATCAGCCTCTCCTCTTATATCACTGCTGTACTGTAATAAGATGTAATAAGATGATATCAGCCTCTCCTCTTATATCACTGCTGTACTGTAATAAGATGTAATAAGATGATATCAGCCTCTCTTATATCACTGCTGTACTGTAATAAGATACCAGCCCCTCCTCTTATGTCACTGCTGTACTGTAATAGGATGATATCAGCCTCTCCTCTTATATCACTGCTGTACTGTAATAAGATGATATCAGCCTCTCCTCTTATATCACTGCTGTACTGTAATAAGATGTCAGCCTCTCCTCTTATATCACTGCTGTACTGTAATAAGGGAATATAAGCCTCTCCTCTTATATCACTGCTGTACTGTAATAGGATACCAGCCCCTCCTCTTATGTCACTGCTGTACTGTAATAGGATGATATCAGCCTCTCCTCTCATATCACTGCTGTACTGTAATAAGATATCAGCCTCTCCTCTTATATCACTGCTGTACTGTAATAAGATGATATCAGCCTCTCCTCTTATATCACTGCTGTACTGTAATAAGATATCAGCCTCTCCTCTTATATCACTGCTGTACTGTAATAGGATGATATCAGCCTCTCCTCTTATATCACTGCTGTACTGTAATAAGATGATATCAGCCTCTCCTCTTATATCACTGCTGTACTGTAATAAGATGTCAGCCTCTCCTCTTATATCACTGCTGTACTGTAATAAGATGTCAGCCTCTCCTCTTATATCACTGCTGTACTGTAATAAGATGTCAGCCTCTCCTCTTATATCACTGCTGTACTGTAATAAGATGTCAGCCTCTCCTCTTATATCACTGCTGTACTGTAATAAGATATCAGCCTCTCCTCTTATATTACTGCTGTACTGTAATAAGATATCAGCCTCTCCTCTTATATTACTGCTGTACTGTAATAAGATATCAGCCTCTCCTCTTATATCACTGCTGTACTGTAATATTATCAGCCTCTCCTCTTATATCACTGTTGTACTGTAATAAGATATCAGCCTCTCCTCTTATATTACTGCTGTACTGTAATAAGATATCAGCCTCTCCTCTTATATCACTGTTGTACTGTAATAAGATATCAGCCTCTCCTCTTATATTACTGCTGTACTGTAATAAGATACAACTAATATCAGCCTATGATGTCAGCTGTACGCTCAGTATGGGCCGAGAATGCAGCTGGCAGAATGTTAGGGTCCAACTAACCAGAGATGGACGAAGCTTCTGAACCTGAGTAAATAGCAGCAGATAAGACCGGAGGCTGCAGGAGAGATGGGAGAGACCTGCACTGTTATCTGTATACAATCTATTACTCTCTGGTATCAGCTATGTCAGGCTGGGGGGGGGGGTGTAGGACAGGTATATACAATCTATTACTCTCTGGTATCAGCCATGTCAGGCTGGGGGGGGGGGAGGTGACTGTAGGACAGGTATATACAATCTATTACTCTCTGGTATCAGCCATGTCAGGCTGGGGGGGGGGGAGGTGACTGTAGGACAGGTATATACAATCTATTACTCTCTGGTATCAGCCATGTCAGGCTGGGGGGGAGGAGGTGACAGTAGGACAGGTATATACAATCTTTTACTCTCTGGTATCAGCCATGTCAGGCTGGAGGGGGGGTGACTGTAGGACAGGTATATACAATCTATTACTCTCTGGTATCAGCCATGTCAGGCTGGGGGGGAGGGGAGGTGACTGTAGGACAGGTATATACAATCTATTACTCTCTGGTATCAGCCATGTCAGGCTGGGGGTAGAGGTGACTGTAGGACAGGTATATACAATCTATTACTCTCTGGTATCAGCCATGTCAGGCTGGGGGAGGGGAGGTGACTGTAGGACAGGTATATACAATCTATTACTCTGGTATCAGCCATGTCAGGCTGGGGGAGGGGGGGAGGTGACTGTAGGACAGGTATATACAATCTATTACTCTCTGGTATCAGCCATGTCAGGCTGGGGGGCGGGGGGGTTACTGTAGGACAGGTATATACACTATTACTCTCTGGTTTCAGCCATGTCAGGCTGGGGGGGGGGAGGACAGGTATATACAATCTATTACTCTCTGGTATCAGCCATGTCAGGCTGGGGGGGGGAGGTGACTGTAGGACAGGTATATACAATCTATCACTCTCTGGTATCAGCCATGTCAGGCTGGGGGGGGGGAGGTGACTGTAGGACAGGTATATACACTATTACTCTCTGGTATCAGCCATGTCAGGCTGGGGGGGGGGAGGTGACTGTAGGACAGGTATATACACTATTACTCTCTGGTATCAGCCATGTCAGGCTGGGGGAGGGGAGGTGACAGCTGATTCCTCTCCTGGTCAGGTGTGGTGGTGCAGGTGGAGCTCTCTGCTGCTGGGATCGCTCTGAGTCTGGTGCCTGAGGCCTGCTCCCTTCTGCCTGGGGGGAGTGGGCTTTGGGATGCAGGAGGAAGGCGAGTCCCAGGCTTCTGTTTCCCGGGGTAGGCCGGCGGGGACGGATGGTGCACAGCAACTGGCCTATTCGGAGGGGGTACGGAGATCTGGCGGGGGTCGCAGTGATGCTTCCTCTGCCCCCCCCTCTGGTTTCTAGCCGCCGCCGGGAGGCTGTGGTAGATGTGAAGGACTGGGGTGTAAAATGCCCTGAGGAGACGACTGACGTTTATGGATCCAGAATTGCTTATTTTATCAAGACATATGAACTGAATGGCAAAGAACTGTGCAAACTGCGTGCGGAGTTGAGATGCGCCCGAGTCCAGGTGAATACAGCATCTGGGCGTAAGCGCACGGATGCCAACAAGGTCATAATGAGACTGAAGTCTGAGATCAATATGTTGGAGAAGGAAAATATGGATATTCAGAGGAACAGCGGGCCCTTCCAGGAGAAGCTGCTGAACCAGGCCAGGTTTGACCAAATGAACAAGGGGTTAAGCCAGAGTGACTACATGGAGAGAGCGGAGGAGGCCGAGGCTCCTGATGTGACCCAGGGGTCCCAGAGTGGGATCTGCCCCGGACAGCCCTCAGCTCCAGGACCCAGAGGCCCAGACGGTGACAGCGACCCAGGAGGGGACCTGATGGCAGCCATCATACAGATGGAATCTCCGGTGCGGGTGGTTGGACCAGAAAGGGGTGAGTCGACATCTAATGCACCCCTTTCCCCAGCTCAACCTAGTAGGTGCCCTGTGGTGGGCTCTCAGCAGGGGATGAGCTGTGGGCAGAGTATGAAGGTTCCCTCAGTAACATCACATGATGCTGTTTCGGCTTGTGGTAGCAGTAAGAGTGTCAGGGCGATTACGGCTGTGAAGCCGGACATTGTTGGGAAGGTTGGCGGCCCAGCGGGTGGCTGCATGTCTCTGGCATCGGGGGGCCACAGCAAATCGGACAAGGTTAAGGCTGTGGACCCTGTGTCAGAGATTAGGAGCAAGGGCGCAGGTGAGCGGTGCCACGGGGTGCCGGGCGGTAATGCAGGCTCTGCGGTGGGGTCCGCTGTCGAGGTGTCACCTGTGGTGGTTTCTAGTGGGGGAACCGTGTCGGCTGCTGGGACAGGTGGCACCTCGGCAGGAATAATAAAACCGGCCACAGCTGGACTGGCAAATGCTGCCGCTAAGGCAATGAAAGCCCTTAAAGTGACTGCTCCCACATCCACTGGAACCATGCAAGAGACTAAACATGCTGCTGATGGTGGGACAACATCCGGACAAACTACAGCTGTAAAGATGGCGACGAGTCATGTGACCCATGAGGTGGAGGGGGTTCCTGGCGAGAAGTTGAAGCCTGCTGCTGTTACAGCGGTGGACGGAGACTTGCCAGGTTCTCCCGGTGAAGCTGAGGTCACTCCTATCGGTGACTGCATTAACCTGTCTGTGCTTTCTGGTCCAGGACTGAATGGTGGTGTGAATGGTGGAGAGGGAGCGAGGGAGGATGGGGAAGATGATGAGAGGATGGATGTTGGGGATCGGAGGATGAGTGGAGGGGGCGGATGCATGGTTCCTGTGGAGAGAGATGCTGGTGTGGTTGGTCCGTCTGAACCCCCGGCAGCGGCGGTGAGGAGCTATGCGAGTGTTGCTGCCGGGGCACGTAGGCTGTATGAGAGAGCTGCACCCCCTGGTCCTGGGAATAGTGACACTCAAAGGCGCTTCTTGGAGGCCTTGCGGAGGGGGGATAGATCTATCACTGTAGAGGGTAGAGAGGTAGAGTTGTCTTTCTGGATAGAGAGGCATGGCTTAGCCGCCTTCCGAGAGCAAAGGAGCGGGGAGGAGTCATGGTCACTCCCCACAGCCGGGTCCGGGGTGGCCAGGAGGAATGTGGTCCGTCTTAGGTGGAGGGGCAATGATCCCTGTCCTAATAGAACTAAAGTAGTGGAGCTCCTCCTCAAGATGGATTTCAGGGCTAATGACATCTTTGCCCTGATACATCCTCATGGTTCCCCGATTTTCGATGTCAGTTTCGTCCGGGCTGAAGGGCTTGAGCTTTTTTGGTCTCGGTACGAGCTGGCAAAGATAGAACCCGAATGGAGAGACTTTGCTGTCCAAGCAGTCTCCCGTCAGAACAACATCAAGAAAGTGACGGTATTAACATGTAACGAATCTCTTTCTTGCATAGACATCATGACCTGGATTGGGCGTTACGGAGAGGTGGTCAACATTCCCCAGAAGAACAGGGATGAGTTTGGTATCTGGTCGGGGGCCTGGACCTTCATGGTCAAGTTGAAGGTTTCAGGTAATTCTGTCACCCACATTCCCTCTTCCACTTTCTTGGGGAGGGACAGGATTCTGGTCTTCTACCAGGGGCAGCCGAAGGTCTGCCATAGGTGCGGTGACCCCACACACTTTAGTGCACAATGTAAGGTGCAGAAATGCGCCCTGTGTGGAGGGATAGGACATCTTGCCGCAGCCTGTGGGGACATTCGTTGCAACCTGTGTGGTGATCTCGGTCACCCTTTCAGCCGCTGTCCGGTCTCCTTTGCCAATGCGGTCCAAACTTCAGCTGGGGTTAGCCGTGAGGCTGACCCTACCGGAGAGGGTACCAGCAGAGGCAGGGAGGCTACTGGTCCAGGGAAGAGAAAATTAACACCATCCAAGCTGAAGCGTATGGAGACACGCCAGAGACAAAGGGAGGGGGAACCTCAGGTGGCAGCTGAGGAGGTCCCTGTACCTGAGCCTGAGGTGGTGGAGATTGCTGAGGACCTGAGGGACAGTGAGTTGGAGGAGGAGTCCAGGAGACTGGATAGAGAGGAGGAGGAGAGGGCCACTACTGCAACCTCCTCTCCCGCAGAGAGTCTGGATGAGGAAAGCAAACAGTGGCTAGAGAATAAGAGAAGATCGGGTGCCAGAAAAAAGAGAAAGCGGGTGAAGAAGAAGGAGTCTTCTTCCCTTGAGTGGGATCATTCCGTTCCCCTCACCCTTGTCCAGATACCGGCGGAAGAACCTACTGGCTCCCCTCTGGTAGGCTGCCCTAACCGGTATCGGGCCCTCAGGGATATTTCCTCCTCTGATGAGGGGGCTGGGGAGTCGGTGCCGGTGTCTGAAGTGAGGTCTCTGAGGGGTGTCAGGTCTTCCTCTCAGGTAACGGGGGGAGGACTTGTCTCAGGACCATGTGGGGTGCAGAGTGTGACCTGTGTGGAGGAGGGAACACGCCCTGTAAATATGGATGTGTCTGTGTGCTTGAAAAGGGGAAAGGAAGGAAAGTCTGATGAAGACATTAAGCACAAGGAAGGGGGAGGGAAAAAGAGGGCTGTCAAGCTTGATCACCCATGATGGCGGCACCCTCCCCGTTGACTCTGGCGAGTATTAACGTCGCCAGCATAAAGTCAGATACGGCAAGATTTATGGCCTTTGATTTTCTCGGTCGAATACAGGCCGACATTTTCTTTTTGCAAGAGACCAGACTTACAGATCTAGCAACTATACATAAGGCGAAGCGTGAGTGGAGGCATGGCCCCTCTCACTGGTCTCTTGCGGCCGAGCCGTATAGCGGGGTGGCGGTTCTTTTTAATACCGCACAGGTTGAATGCAGACGCGTAATCGAGCTAGAAATGGGGAGATGTCTGGTATTAGACGTCCTCATGAAGGGACAAGAGCTGCGCCTCATAAACATCTACGGTCCACAGACTAAATGGGACCGCAAAAGTCTCTTTATGAGGATTAAGCCTCTACTTTTTACTAGCCGGCAGGTCATCTTTGGAGGGGACTTAAATGCTGTAACAAGGTCCCGAGATAGAGGAGGCTCCAGAGATCGGCTAGGTTATGATAGCGCCGCCCTGAACAGCATAGCCAGTGAGACTCGTCTGGTGGATGTCCACATCCGACATACTCCAGACCACAGTGGGTTCACCTATTTTAGGGGTAGAGAGGTCAGGTCTAGGATAGATAGGTTTTTTGTTAAGGAGGAGGCTGTCTCTTCACCTTTACAGGTGGTGGAGGTAGAATTCTCCGATCACTGTTTGATTATGTTTTCTTTGAATGTTTCAGAGACCCCCAGGATGGGAAGGGGATTGTGGAAGCTGAATTCGTCTCTCCTGGAAGTCAAGGAAATCAGACAATCCTTTGAGGAGTTTCTGCAGAGCCAGGTACCATTTCTGGACTTATGCAGCACTAAGTCAGAGTGGTGGGAGATGTTCAAAAAACGGGCGGCGAAATTCTTCCGCCAGACCGCGAACCTTAGGAGTCTGAATAGGGATCGCCTATATCGGGCACTAAGGAGGAAACTCGAGGTCCTTGTCTCGAATGGAGGTGACAGAGAGGAGATCTCCAGAGTGAAGTCTTTGCTGAAGAAGTGCCAGTACGATAGACACACATCTTTGGTTTTCAAGAGGGATTTCGGGAAGTACCGCTCGCCCGACCCTTGTCGAAGCTGTAAGATGTCAGTGGATTGTAAGTTTGTGTCAGGCCTGGTCGATAGTACAGGATCTCTGAACAAGTCCAGATCAGGGATCTTGGAGGTCATCAGAGCTTTCTACTCGCATCTCTTGGGGAAGAGGGATCTCGATCGAGGCAGGACGTCGGCTTTCCTGGCTGATGCCATTTCCCGCTCAGGAGTAGACCCCTCTCTTAATGTTTTGACAGAGAAGATCAGAGAAGAGGAAGTCAGGCTGGCGATTGAGAGGCTCGCCCTCAAAAAGTCACCAGGGCCGGATGGCTTAACGTCCGAATTTTATAAGACCTTTAAGGACGCTTTGGTTCCCCTCTTGACTGAGGTAATAAATGAGTCTCTCTCCTCGGGCACTCTGCCGAGGTCGATGAGGAGGTCGGCTCTGATCATCCTGTCAAAGGGTAAAGACCCATCCCACATTGAGAATTGGCGTCCCATAGCGCTTCTTAATGTGGACAGAAAGATCCTGGCAAAAGTGCTATTCAACAGGTTGGTGAAGTTTGCACCCCAGCTCCTTTCGGGGGCCCAGCACTGCTCTGTTCCCGGTCGTAGCACTTTTAGTGCTGTGCTTGGTGTCCGCGAGGCCGTGGAGCAGGGTAGGGCTGGTCACTGGAGGGGGTTTCTACTGTCCTTGGACCAAGCTAAGGCTTTTGATCGGGTTGATCACGAGTACCTCTGGTCTACTCTTTTGAAATACGGTCTGCCGGGGAGGTTCGTGGATTGGCTGAGAACATTGTACGCGGGGGCTGAGACTTTTCCGTTGGTGAACGGTTGGGTGGGCCGCCCTTTTGCGGTGGAGTCTGGTGTACGTCAGGGCTGTCCTTTAAGCCCTCTGCTTTATGCGTTCGCCATCGACCCCTTCCTCCAAAGGATAGATGGTGGACCGTTGGCGGGGGTGAGGATGGACCTGGCGGTGCCGGACTCTGCCTTGAGGGTAGTGGCGTACGCCGATGATGTCTCCATTTTTGTCTCTTCCCAGGGGGAGGCGGAATGGGTGATGTCAGAGGTGGATTGCTACTCGGAGGCATCGGGGTCTAAAATCAACCGTGACAAGTGCAAAAGTCTTTGGTTGGGAGGGGGAGACCCTGAGTTTTGTCTCCCGGACACCCTCCTTGTGCCCCAAGAATCTGCAAAAATTCTGGGCATCGAATTTGGTCCCGGGGATTACCCCACACGAAATTGGGAGAGCAGACTGGAAGATGTCTCCATAAGAGTGGAACAGTGGAAAGGTTGGTCTTTGACCTTTAGGGAAAGGGTCTTCTTGATAAAGTCTTTCTTGCTCCCGTTGTTAATCTACTTGGGCAGTGTGAGCCTTTTGCCGGAACCCCTCTGGACGCGGGTCTACGGTCTGTTCTTCCTAATGTTGTGGGGGAACAGGCTTAACCTAGTTAAGAGGGAGGTGACTTACCGCACGAGGAGACTAGGCGGGTTGGGTATGGACAACCCGGTGGTGTTTTTAGTAAACACCTTTTTAAAGACTAATGTTGCGAACCTCTGGAAAGAGAGGGCTCCTCCGTGGGTAGTCTCTTGCAGGAAATGGTTTCAGCCTTTCTTCCAGGAATGGGAGATAGGCGGTCGAGTGAAGGATCTTCGCACGCCACACGGGCATCTCCCGACTTATGCTGCACTGGTTCTGAAGGTCATTAGGCAGTGGGGGCTGGGAATGTGGGAGGTGAGAACTCTCCCGAGGAGAATCCTTGATAAGAGGGTCTTACTGAGCCATTTCCAGAAACCACTGGCCCTCAAGGATTGCCCAGGTGGGGATCAGGGGGTTGGGTTGTCTCTTTTAAATTCACCTAGGATCCCCCTAAAGTTTTGGGATTTGACCTGGCGCGGCTTCCATGGTAGGCTATATGTGAAGGACAATCTGAAGTACAGGAACTCTGACGAGAAGGGGTGTCCCCGGGAGGAGTGTGGGGGAGCGTTAGAGAATATGGATCACTTCCTGCTTCATTGTCCTTTTAATATAGAGGTATATCAAAGGGTGGGCGCTTCCATCGGCTGGCCGAGGCTGGCTGCCCTTTCCTATGCTGAGTGGACCTATGGAACGTTCAAAGACCTGGGCGGTAGGGACCGCTGCACTTTATTCTTAGTCAGTGTAGTGGTCAGGTATCACACGTGGCACGCTCGGTGTTTAGTTTCGACGAGACAGAAAATCCTCCCTGTGGATGAGGTTTGTAGGAACACGCTCGGTGACCTGGTGAAGGTGCGCTCCTTGGAGTATGAAAGGTTGGGGGCATCTAAGGCATCGACCCTTTGGAGGGGGATTTCCTTTAAGGTGCCTTAGCTGAGTAGTCTCTTTCCTGGTGAGGGGCTGACGCTATCACCTTAGATTTTTGTTTTGTTTTTGTGATGGATAGGATGTAGATGGCTTACAGACATCGAACCTGAGCCCTGAGGGTTTGCTGGGTGGCCTATGGTGTTGGGAATATGTAAAGTATGGAGGTTGGGGGGTTATGATGTAGGGTATATTGTATCATAGTTGTATATATGTGGGTATAGAGGGGTATGGGAGGTGGGGGGGCGGGGGCTGTAGTATATTATAGTTGTATATATGTGGGTACAGAGGGGTATGGGAGGTGGGGGGGCGGGGGCTTTGTTGTATTGTATTATAGTTGTATATTTGTTGGTACAGAGGGGTATGGGTGGTTGGGGGGCAGGGGCTTTGTTGTATTGTATTATAGTTATATTTGTTAATACAGAGGGTTCCGGGAGGTGGTGGTGGTGGGGGGGGTATTATATTATGATTATATCTTAAAAAAAAAAAAAGTTGAGTTTGGTTATTTTATTATTTTCATTTCCTGTCTTGGTTTTATGCAGTCGGTTATGGAGATTGCTGGACTGTTTTG
Source organism: Dendropsophus ebraccatus (assembly GCA_027789725.1). Taxonomy (NCBI): domain Eukaryota; kingdom Metazoa; phylum Chordata; class Amphibia; order Anura; family Hylidae; genus Dendropsophus; species Dendropsophus ebraccatus. The sequence goes on from JAQFWZ010000059.1 coordinate 359,295, forward strand.
TGGAATATTGCTTATTTGGTTATTTTTTTTGGGGGGGTTATTTTTATGTGGTTGTATATAATGTGTATATATATGTGGCTGTATATAATGTGTGTAGAGGTGACTGTATGGTGTCCTGGACCAGACAGGGTTATTATATGTATATTATGTATATGGGATCTGTATATGCCGGAATAGGCTGTTCTATTTTGTTACGAATTGTTTATATTTCTGTTATTACATTTGTTTATGATTTATTGTTATGGCCGATATGCCGGGTTGTGTTTTGTATTTTTTTTATATAAAATAAAAGAGTTACAATCTATTACTCTCTGGTATCAGCCATGTCAGGCTGGGGGAGGGGAGGTGACAGCTGATTCCTCTCCTGGTCAGGTGTGGTGGTGCGGGTGGAGCTCTCTGCTGCTGGGATCGCTCTGAGTCTGGTGCCTGAGGCCTGCTCCCTTCTGTCTGGGGGGGGGGGGTGGGCTTTGGGATGCAGGAGGAAGGTGAGTCCCAGGCCTCTGTTTCCCGGGGTAGGCCGGCGGGGAGGGATGGTGCACAGCAACTGGCCTATTCGGAGGGGGTACGGAGATCTGGCGGGGGTCGCAGTGATGCTGCCTCTGCCCCCCCTCCGGTTTCTAGCTACTGCCGGGAGGCTGTGTTGGAGGTGAAGGACTGGGGTGTGAGGAGCCCTGAGGAGACGACTGACGTTTATGGATCCAGAATTGCCTATTTTCTTAAGAACTATGAACTGAATGGTAAAGAACTGTGCAAACTGCGTGCTGAGCTGCGATGCGCCCGAGTCCAGGTGACCAACACGTCAGGACGGAAGCGCACGGAGGCCAACAAGCTGGTAATGAGAATTAAATCTGAAATTAACTTACTGGAAAAGAAAAACATGGACATTCAGAGTAACAGCGGTCCCTTCCAGGAGAAGCTGCTGAACCAGGCCAGGTTTGACCAGTTAAATAAAGGGTTAAGCCAGAGTGACTACATGGAGAGAGCGGAGGAGAACGAGGCTCCTGATATGACCCAGGGGTCCCAGAGTGGGATCTGCCTCGGACAGCCCTCAGCTCCAGGACCTAGAGGCCCTGATAGTGACTGCAGCGACCCAGGAGGGGACCTGATGGCGGCCATCGTACAGATGGAATCTCCAATGCGGGCGGTTGGACCAGAAAGGGGTGAGTCAACATCTAATGCACCCCTTTCCCCAGCTCCACCTAGTAGGTGCCCTGTGGTGGGCTCTCAGCAGGGGATGAGCGGTGGGCAGAGTATGAAGGTTCCCTCAGTAACATCACATGATGCTGTTTCGGCTTGTGGTAGCAGTAAGAGTGTCAGGGCGATTACGGCTGTGAAGCCGGACATTGTTGGGAAGGTTGGCGGCCCAGCGGGTGGCTGCATGTCTCTGGCATCGGGGGGCCACAGCAAATCGGACAAGGTTAAGGCTGTGGACCCTGTGTCAGAGATTAGGAGCAAGGGCGCAGGTGAGCAGTGCCACGGGGTGCTGGGTGGTAAAGCAGGCTCTGCGGTGGGGTCCGCTGTCGGGGTGTCACCTGTGGTGGTTTCTAGTGGGGGAACCGTGTCGGCTGCTGGGACGGGTGGCACCTCGGCAGGAATAATAAAACCGGCCACTGCTGGACTGGCAAATGCTGCCGCTAAGGCAATCAAAAACCTCAAAGAGACTGTTCCCACACCTACTGGGACCATGCAAAAGACTAAACATGCTGCTGATGGTGGGGTTGTGAAAGCATCGAGACTAACTACTGCTGTAAAGATGGCAACGAGTCATGTGACTGGTGAGGTGGAGGGGGTTCCTGGCGAGAAGTTGAAGCCTACTGCTGTTACAGCAGCGGACGGAGACTTGCCAGGTTCCCCCGGGGAAGCTGAGGTCACTCCTTGCATTACCCTGTCTGTGCCTTCTGGTCCAGGACTGAATGGTGGTGTGAATGGTGGAGAGGGAGGATGGGGAAGATGATGAGAGGATGGATGTTGGCGATCGGAGGATGAGTGGAGGGGATGGATGCATGGTTCCTGTGGAGAGTGATGCTGGTGTGGTTGGTATGTCTGAACCCCCGGCAGCGGCGGTGAGGAGCTATGCGAGTGTTGCTGCGGGGGCACGTAGGCTGTATGAGAGAGCTGCACCCCCTGGTCCTGGGAATAGTGACACCCAAAGGCGCTTCTTGGAGGCCTTGCGGAGGGGGGATAGATCTATCACTGTAGAGGGTAGAGAGGTAGAGTTGTCTTTCTGGATAGAGAGGCATGGCTTAGCCGCCTTCCGAGAGCAAAGGAGCGGGGAGGAATCATGGTCACTCCCCACAGCCGGGTCCGGGGTGGCCAGGAGGAATGTGGTCCGTCTTAGGTGGAGGGGCAATGATCCCCGTCCTAATAGAACTAAAGTAGTGGAGCTCCTCCTCAAGATGGATTTCAGGGCTAGTGACATCTTTGCCCTGATACATTCTCATGGTTCCCCGATTTTCGATGTCAGCTTCGTCCGGGCTGAAGGGCCCCGATTTTCGATGTCAGCTTCGTCCGGGCTGAAGGGCTTGAGCTTTTTTGGTCTCGGTAGGCTGGCAAAGATAGAACCCGAATGGAGAGACTTTGCTGTCCAAGCAGTCTCCCATCAGAACAACATCAAGAAAGTGACGGTATTAACATGTAACGAATCTCTTTCTTGCATAGACATCATGACCTGGATTGGGCGTTACGGAGAGGTGGTCAACATTATCCAGAAGAACAGGGATGAGTTTGGTATCTGGTCGGGGGCCTGGACCTTCATGGTCAAGTTGAAGGTTTCAGGTAATTCTGTCACCCACATTCCCTCTTCCACTTTCTTGGGGAGGGCCAGGATTCTGGTCTTCTACCAGGGGCAGCCGAAGGTCTGCCATAGGTGCGGTGACCCGACACACTTTAGTGCACAATGTAAGGTGCAGAAAGGCGCCCTGTGTGGAGGGATAGGACATCTTGCCGCAGCCTGTGGGGACATTCGTTGCAACCTGTGTGGTGATCTCGGTCACCCTTTCAGCCGCTGTCCGGTCTCCTTTGCCAATGCGGTCCAAACTTCAGCTGGGGTTAGCCGTGAGGCTGACCCTACCGGAGAGGGTACCAGCAGAGGCAGGGAGGCTACTGGTCCAGGGAAGAGGAAATTAACACCATCCAAGCTGAAGCGTATGGAGACACGCCAGAGGCAAAGGGAGGGGGCACCTCAGGTGGCAGCTGAGGAGGTTCCTGTACCTGAGCCTGAGGTGGTGGAGATTGCTGAGGACCTGAGGGACAGTGAGTTGGAGGAGGAGTCCAGGAGACTGGATAGAGAGGAGGAGGAGGAGGAGAGGGCCACTACTGCAACCTCCTCTCCCACAGAGAGTCTGGATGAGGAAAGCAAACAGTGGCTAGAGAATAAGAGAAGATCGGGTGCCAGAAAAAAGAGAAAGAGGGTGAAGAAGAAGGAGTCTTCTTCCCTTGAGTGGGATCATTCCGTTCCCCTCACCCTTGTCCAGATACCAGCGGAAGAACCTACTGGCTCCCCTCTGGTAGGCTGCCCTAACCGGTACCGGGCCCTCAGTGATATTTCCTCCTCTGATGAGGGGGCTGGGGAGTCGGTGCCGGTGTCTGAAGTGAGGTCTCTGAGAGGTGTCAGGTCTTCCTCTCAGGTAACGGGGGGAGGACCTGTCTCGGGACCATGTGGGGTGCAGAGTGTGACTTGTGTGGAGGAGGGAACACGCCCTGTAAATATGGATGTGTCTGTGTGCTTGAAAAGGGGGAAGGAAAGAAAGTCTGATGAAGATATTAAGCACAAGGAAGGGGGAGGGAGAAAGAGGGCTGTCAAGCTTGATCACCCATGATGGCGGCACCCTCCCCGTTGACTCTGGCGAGTATTAACGTCGCCAGCATAAAGTCAGATACGGAAAGATTTATGGCCTTTGATTTTCTCGGTCGAATACAGGCCGACATTTTCTTTTTGCAAGAGACCAGACTTACAGATCTAGCAACTATGCATAAGGCGAAGCGTGAGTGGAGGCATGGCCCCTCTCACTGGTCTCTTGCGGCCGAGCCGTATAGCGGGTGGCGGTTCTTCTTAATACCGCACAGGTTGAATGCAGACGCGTAATCGAGCTAGAAATGGGGAGATGTCTGGTATTAGACGTCCTCATGAAGGGACAAGAGCTGCGCCTCATAAACATCTACGGTCCACAGACTAAATGGGACCGCAAAAGTCTCTTTATGAGGATTAAGCTTCTACTTTTTACTAGCCGGCAGGTCATCTTTGGAGGGGACTTCAATGCTGTAACAAGGTCCCGAGATAGAGGAGGCTCCAGAGATCGGCTAGGTTATGATAGCGCCGCTCTGAACAGCATAGCCAGTGAGACTCGTCTGGTGGATGTCCACATCCGACATACTCCAGACGACAGTGGGTTCACCTATTTTAGGGGTAGAGAGGTCAGGTCTAGGATAGATAGGTTTTTTTGTTAAGGAGGAGGCTGTCTCTTCACCTTTACAGGTGGTGGAGGTAGAATTCTCCGATCACTGTTTGATTATGTTTTCTTTGGATGTTTCAGAGACCCCCAGGATGGGAAGGGGATTGTGGAAGCTGAATTCGTCTCTCCTGGAAGTCGAGGAAATCAGACAATCCTTTGAGGAGTTTCTGCAGAGCCAGGTACCATTGCTGGACTTATGCAGCACTAAGTCAGAGTGGTGGGAGATGTTCAAAAAACGGGCGGCGAAATTCTTCCGCCAGACCGCGAACCTTAGGAGTCTGAATAGGGATCGCCTATATCGGGCACTAAGGAGGAAACTCGAGGTCCTTGTCTCGAATGGAGGTGACAGAGAGGAGATCTCCAGAGTGAAGTCTTTGCTGAAGAAGTGCCAGTACGATAGACACACGTCTTTGGTTTTCGACAGGGATTTCGGGAAGTACCGCTCGCCCGACCCTTGTCGAAGCTGTAAGATGTCAGTGGATTGTAAGTTTGTGTCAGGCCTGGTCGATAGTACAGGATCTCTGAACAAGTCCAGATCAGGGATCTTGGAGGTCATCAGAGCCTTCTACTCGCATCTCGGGAAAGAGGGATCTCGATCGAGGCAGGACGTCGGCTTTCCTGGCTGATGCCATTTCCCGGTCAGGAGTAGACCCCTCTCTTAATGTTTTGACAGAAAAGATCAGAGAAGAGCAAGTCAGGCTGGTGATTGAGAGGCTCGCCCTCAAAAAGTCACCAGGGCCGGATGGCTTAACGTCCGAATTTTATAAGACCTTTAGGGTACTATTACACGGAACGATAATTGGCCGGATTCGGCCGATTATCGCTCCGTGTAATAAATGCAACGATCAGCAGATGACAACGATCTTCGGCTGATCATTGATATAGGTTAGACCCTATTTTCGTCGGGCGCCGACCGCGCACCGCTGCGTGTAATAGCGGTGTGTGGCCGGCGACTAACGATATACATTACCCATCCCTGTTTCAGGGCTGCTCCTGCCGTCCGCTTCTCCCGGGGTCCCGCGCGCGCTCTAGCTTAACAGAGGCCTGTCAGCTGATAGGCCGCTCAGCCAATCACAGGCCGCGGCGGTCATATATAGTTGTATATATGTGGGTATAGAGGGGTATGGGGGGGGCGGGGGCTTTGTTGTATTGTATTATAGTTGTATATATGTGGGTATGGGGGGGGTGGGGGCTTTGTTATATTGTATTATAGTTGTATATATGTGGGTATAGAGGGGTATGGGGGGGGTGGGGGCTTTGTTATATTGTATTATAGTTGTATATATGTGGGTATAGAGGGGTATGGGGGGGGTGGGGGCTTTGTTGTATTGTATTATAGTTGTATATATGTGGGTATAGCGGGGTATGGGGGGGGGGGGTTCTGTTGTATTGTATTATAGTTGTATATATGTGGGTATAGAGGGGTATGGGAGGGGCGGGGGCCTTGTTGTATTGTATTATAGTTGTATATATGTGGGTATAGAGGGGTATGGGGGGGGGGGGGGCTTTGTTATATTGTATTATAGTTGTATATATGTGGGTATAGAGGGGTATGGGAGGGGCGGGGGCCTTGTTGTATTGTATTATAGTTGTATATATGTGGGTATAGAGGGGTATGGGGGGGAGGGGGCTTTGTTGTATTGTATTATAGTTGTATATATGTGGGTATAGAGGGGTATGGGGGGGGTGGGGGCTTTGTTATATTGTATTATAGTTGTATATATGTGGGTATAGAGGGGTATGGGAGGGGCGGGGGCCTTGTTGTATTGTATTATAGTTGTATATATGTGGGTATAGAGGGGTATGGGGGGGGGCTGTATTGTATTATAGTTGTATATATGTGGGTATAGAGGGGTATGGGGGGGGTGGGGGCTTTGTTATATTGTATTATAGTTGTATATATGTGGGTATAGAGGGGTATGGGGGGGGGCTTTGTTGTATTGTATTATAGTTGTATATATGTGGGTATAGAGGGGTATGGGGGGGGGGCTTTGTTGTATTGTATTATAGTTGTATATATGTGGGTATAGAGGGGTATGGGGGGGGCGGGGGGGGGGCGGGGGCTTTGTTGTATTGTATTATAGTTGTATATATGTGGGTATAGAGGGGTATGGGAGGGGCGGGGGCTTTGTTGTATTGTATTATAGTTGTATATATGTGGGTATAGAGGGGTATGGGGGGGGGCTTTGTTGTATTGTATTATAGTTGTATATATGTGGGTATAGAGGGGTATGGGGGGGGGGCTTTGTTGTATTGTATTATAGTTGTATATATGTGGGTATAGAGGGGTATGGGAGGGGCGGGGGCCTTGTTGTATTGTATTATAGTTGTATATATGTGGGTATAGAGGGGTATGGGGGGGAGGGGGCTTTGTTGTATTGTATTATAGTTGTATATATGTGGGTATAGAGGGGTATGGGGGGGGGCTTTGTTGTATTGTATTATAGTTGTATATATGTGGGTATAGAGGGGTATGGGGGGGGGGCTTTGTTGTATTGTATTATAGTTGTATATATGTGGGTATAGAGGGGTATGGGAGGGGCGGGGGCCTTGTTGTATTGTATTATAGTTGTATATATGTGGGTATAGAGGGGTATGGGGGGGGGGGGGGCTTTGTTATATTGTATTATAGTTGTATATATGTGGGTATAGAGGGGTATGGGAGGGGCGGGGGCCTTGTTGTATTGTATTATAGTTGTATATATGTGGGTATAGAGGGGTATGGGGGGGGGGCTTTGTTGTATTGTATTATAGTTGTATATATGTGGGTATAGAGGGGTATGGGAGGGGCGGGGGCCTTGTTGTATTGTATTATAGTTGTATATATGTGGGTATAGAGGGGTATGGGGGGGGGGCTGTATTGTATTATAGTTGTATATATGTGGGTATAGAGGGGTATGGGGGGGGTGGGGGCTTTGTTATATTGTATTATAGTTGTATATATGTGGGTATAGAGGGGTATGGGAGGGGCGGGGGCCTTGTTTTATTGTATTATAGTTGTATTTATGTGGGTATAGAGGGGTATGGGGGGGGGCTGTATTGTATTATAGTTGTATATATGTGGGTATAGAGGGGTATGGGGGGGGGTGGGGGCTTTGTTATATTGTATTATAGTTGTATATATGTGGGTATAGAGGGGTATGGGGGGGGGCTTTGTTGTATTGTATTATAGTTGTATATATGTGGGTATAGAGGGGTATGGGGGGGGGGCTTTGTTGTATTGTATTATAGTTGTATATATGTGGGTATAGAGGGGTATGGGGGGGGGGCTTTGTTGTATTGTATTATAGTTGTATATATGTGGGTATAGAGGGGTATGGGGGGGGTGGGGGCTTTGTTATATTGTATTATAGTTGTATATATGTGGGTATAGAGGGGTATGGGGGGGGGGCTTTGTTGTATTGTATTATAGTTGTATATATGTGGGTATAGAGGGGTATGGGGGGGGGCGGGGGCTTTGTTGTATTGTATTATATTATGATTATGAGAAAGAGGGGGGAAAAAATAGAGTTTGGTTATTTTTCGGTCTGTCTTTGTTTTATGTAGTCGGTTATGGATATTGCCGGACTGTTCTGAAGAATATTTTTGCTTATTTGGTTATTTATTTTTTTGGTTATTTTTATATACATGTGTGAGTATATAGGTGTATATAATGTGTGTGTGTGTGTGTGTGTATATATATATGTGACTGTATGGTGTCCTGGACCAGACAGGGTTATATGTATATAGGATCTGTATATGCCGGAATAGGCTGTTCTATTTTATTATGAATTGTTTATATTTCTGTTATTTCATTTGTTTATGATTTATTGTTATGGCCGATATGCCGGGTTATGTTTTGTATATTTTTTTATATAAAATAAAAGAATTACAATCTATTACTCTCTGGTATCAGCCATGTCAGGCTGGGGGGCGGGGGGGTGACTGTAGGACAGGTATATACAATCTATTACTCTCTGGTATCAGCCATGTCAGGCTGGGGGGGGGGAGGTGACTGTAGGACAGGTATATACAATCTATTACTCTCTGGTATCAGCCATGTCAGGCTGGGGGGGGGGGTGACTGTAGGACAGGTATATACAATCTATTACTCTCTGGTATCAGCCATGTCAGGTTGGGGGGGGGGGGGAGGTGACTGTAGGACAGGTATATACAATCTATTACTCTCTGGTATCAGCCATGTCAGGTTGGGGGGGGGGGGGGGAGGTGACTGTAGGACAGGTATATACAATCTATTACTCTCTGGTATCAGCCATGTCAGGCTGGGGGGCGGGGGGGGTGACTGTAGGACAGGTATATACAATCTATTACTCTCTGGTATCAGCCATGTCAGGCTGGGGGGGGGGGAGGTGACTGTAGGACAGGTATATACAATCTATTACTCTCTGGTATCAGCCATGTCAGGCTGGGGGGGGAGGTGACTGTAGGACAGGTATATACAATCTATTACTCTCTGGTATCAGCCATGTCAGGTTGGGGGGGGGGGGAGGTGACTGTAGGACAGGTATATACAATCTATTACTCTCTGGTATCAGCCATGTCAGGTTGGGGGGGGGGGGAGGTGACTGTAGGACAGGTATATACAATCTATTACTCTCTGGTATCAGCCATGTCAGGTTGGGGGGGGGGGGAGGTGACTGTAGGACAGGTATATACAATCTATTACTCTCTGGTATCAGCCATGTCAGGTTGGGGGGGGGGGGGGGGAGGCGACAGTAGGACAGGTATATACAATCTATTACTCTCTGGTATCAGCCATGTCAGGCTGGGGGAGGGTGACTGTAGGACAGGTATATACAATCTATTACTCTCTGGTATCAGCCATGTCAGGCTGGGGGGGGGGGGGGTGACTGTAGGACAGGTAGATACAATCTATTACTCTCTGGTATCAGCCATGTCAGGCTGGGGGGGGGGGGGAGGTGACTGTAGGACAGGTATATACACTATTACTCTCTGGTATCAGCCATGTCAGGCTGGGGGGGGGGAGGTGACTGTAGGATAGGTATATACAATCTATTACTCTCTGGTATCAGTCATGTCAGGCTGGGGGGGGGTGACTGTAGGACAGGTATATACAATCTATTACTCTCTGGTATCAGCCATGTCAGGCTGGGGGGGGGGGGGGTGACTGTAGGACAGGTATATACAATCTATTACTCTCTGGTATCAGCCATGTCAGGCTGGGGGGGGAGGTGACTGTAGGACAGGTATATACAATCTATTACTCTCTGGTATCAGCCATGTCAGGCTGGGGGGGGGGGGTGACTGTAGGACAGGTATATACACTATTACTCTCTGGTATCAGCCATGTCAGGCTGGGGGGGGGGTAGGTGACTGTAGGACAGGTATATACAATCTATTACTCTCTGGTATCAGCCATGTCAGGCTGGGGGGGGGAGGTGTAGGACAGGTATATACAATCTATTACTCTCTGGTATCAGCCATGTCAGACTGGGGGGGGTAGGTGACTGTAGGACAGGTATATACAATCTATTACTCTCTGGTATCAGCCATGTCAGGCTGGGGGGGGGGGGAGGTGTAGGACAGGTATATACAATCTATTACTCTCTGGTATCAGCCATGTCAGACTGGGGGGGGTAGGTGACTGTAGGACAGGTATATACAATCTATTACTCTCTGGTATCAGTCATGTCAGGCTGGGGGTGGGGGGTGACTGTAGGACAGGTATATACAATCTATTACTCTCTGGTATCAGCCATGTCAGGCTGGGGGGGGGGGAGGTGTAGGACAGGTATATACAATCTATTACTCTCTGGTATCAGCCATGTCAGGCTGGGGGTGGGGGGTGACTGTAGGACAGGTATATACAATCTATTACTCTCTGGTATCAGCCATGTCAGGCTGGGGGGGGGGGGAGGTGTAGGACAGGTATATACAATCTATTACTCTCTGGTATCAGCCATGTCAGGCTGGGGGGGGGGGGAGGTGTAGGACAGGTATATAGATGCAGTGTAAGTAGAGGAGGCTGCAGTGTTAGGCAGGATGATGGGGGGAGTGGTCCCTGTGATGGGGGGAGGGGGTCTGTACTCTGTGAATGGTCTAGATTGTAGAAGATGGAGGAGAGTCTAAATAAAGCTCTGTCCCCATCCTGGCTGTAAGTGCAGGAAGAGGGGGGGTCCTCACACTCCGGAGCCCCCCCATACTAGGGAGGAAATGCCAGGGACAGGCAGACTGGCGACACGGCCATCACTCAGCCAGCACCGTCCCTGATAATGTGCTGTATACATAGAGGGGACTACAACTCCCAGCAGGTAATGACTAGGGAAAATAAACAGGGTGAGGGAGGATGGAAAGCGACAGAGATACAGTGCAGGGAGATAGAGCTGTGGCTGGCGGTATTATTATTACACCCCTGACCTCCCTAAAGATCTGCAGAACATCGCTCCCTCCTCTACCTGATACATAGTGATATATCCTGCAGATTATTACACCCCTGACCTCCCTAAAGATCTGCAGAACATCGCTCCGTCCTCTACCTGATACATAGTAATATATACTGCAGAACATCGCTCCCTCCTCTACCTGATACATAGTGATATATCCTGTAGATTATTACACCCCTGACCTCCCTAAAGATCTGCAGAACATCGCTCCGTCCTCTACCTGATACATAGTAATATATCCCGCAGACTATTACACCCCTGACCTCCCAACAGATCTGCAGAACATTGCTCTGTCCTGTCCTCCTGATACATAGTGATATATCCTGCAGATTATTACACCCCTGACCTCCCTAAAGATCTTCAGAACATCGCTCCGTCCTCTACCTGATACATAGTAATATATCCTGCAGAACATCGCTCTGTCCTCTCTCCTCCTGATCCATAGAGATATATCCTGCAGATTATTACACCCCTGACCTCCCAACAGATCTGCAGAACATCGCTCTGTCCTCCCCTCCTGATCCATAGAGATATCTCCTGCAGATTATTACATCCCTGACCTCCCTACAGATCTGCAGAACATCGCTCTGTCCTCTCCTCCTGATCCATAGAGATTATCTCCTGCAGATTAGTCATTGTGGGGCCCAGACTATCTGAGGGCCCCATGTATCTCATCCGGGGGCAGATGTATCTTACTGTCTTATTCTAAGAGTCTCCTCGTTGTCCTTAGCAACCCATCTCAGCTCCCATAGCAACCATCTTAGCTCCCATAGCAACCAATCACAATTACCATAGGAACCATGGAACTATGATTGGTTGCCATGGAGACTGTGATTGGTTGCTAAGGACAACACAGGACAATCTACTATAGTAGGGATGTAGACAGAACACAGAACAGGATTAGATACAGTGGCTTAGCAGACTGTACCACACAGGACAGGATTAGATACAGTGGCTCAGCAGACTGTACCACACAGGACAGGATTAGATACAGTGGCTCAGCAGACTGTACCACACAGGACAGGATTAGATACAGTGGCTCAGCAGACTGTACCACACAGGACAGGATTAGATACAGTGGCTTAGCAGACTGTACCACACAGGACAGGATTAGATACAGTGGCTCAGCAGACTGTACCACACAGGACAGGATTAGATACAGTGGCTTAGCAGACTGTACCACACAGGACAGGATTAGATACAGTGGCTCAGCAGACTGTACCACACAGGACAGGATTAGATACAGTGGCTCAGCAGACTGTACCACACAGGACAGGATTAGATACAGTGGCTCAGCAGACTGTATCACACAGGACAGGATTAGATACAGTGGCTTAGCAGACTGTACCACACAGGACAGGATTAGATACAGTGGCTCAGCAGACTGTACCACACAGGACAGGATTAGATACAGTGGCTCAGCAGACTGTATCACACAGGACAGGATTAGATACAGTGGCTCAGTAGTCTGTATCACATAGGACAGGATTAGATACAGTGGCTCAGTAGTCTGTATCACATAGGACTGGATTGTTTACAGTGGCTCAGTAGTCTGTATCACATCGGACTGGATTAGATACAGTGGCTCAGCAGACTGTATCACATAGGACTAGATTAGATACAGTGGCTCAGTAGCCTGTATCACACGGGACAGGATTAGATACAGTGGCTCAGTAGTCTGTATCACACAGGACTGGATTAGATACAGTGGCTCAGTAGCCTGTATGACACAGGACAGGATTAGATACAGTGGCTCAGTAGTCTGTATCACACAGGACAGGATTAGATACAGTGGCTCAGCAGACTGTACCACACAGGACAGGATTAGATACAGTGGCTCAGCAGACTGTATCACACAGGACAGGATTAGATACAGTGGCTTAGCAGACTGTACCACACAGGACAGGATTAGATACAGTGGCTCAGCAGACTGTACCACACAGGACAGGATTAGATACAGTGGCTCAGCAGACTGTACCACACAGGACAGGATTAGATACAGTGGCTCAGCAGACTGTACCACACAGGACAGGATTAGATACAGTGGCTCAGCAGACTGTATCACACAGGACAGGATTAGATACAGTGGCTTAGCAGACTGTACCACACAGGACAGGATTAGATACAGTGGCTCAGCAGACTGTACCACACAGGACAGGATTAGATACAGTGGCTCAGCAGACTGTATCACACAGGACAGGATTAGATACAGTGGCTCAGTAGTCTGTATCACATAGGACAGGATTAGATACAGTGGCTCAGTAGTCTGTATCACATAGGACAGGATTAGATACAGTGGCTCAGCAGACTGTACCACACAGGACAGGATTAGATACAGTGGCTCAGCAGAC
>JAQFWZ010000059.1:377500-410000 GCA_027789725.1 Dendropsophus ebraccatus
CTCCTGTCCTGTATGCTGGGTGTAATCCTCAGTATATATATATATACACAGTGCACAGTACCACTTCCCCTGTCCTGTATGCTGGGTGTAATCCTCAGTATATATATATACAGTGCACAGTACCACTTCCCCTGTCCTGTATGCTGGGTGTAATCCTCAGTATATATATATATATATACACACAGTGCACAGTACCACTTCTCCTGTCCTGTATGCTGGGTGTAATCCTCAGTATATATATATATATATATATATATATATATACAGTGCACAGTACCACTTCTCCTGTCCTGTATGCTGGGTGTAATCCTCAGTATATATATATATATATATATATATATATATATATATATATATATATATATACACACAGTGCACAGTACCACTTCCACTGCCCTGTATGCTGGGTGTAATCCTCAGTATATATATATATATATATATACAGTGCACAGTACCACTTCTCCTGTCCTGTATGCTGGGTGTAATCCTCAGTGTATATATATATACAGTGCACAGTACCACTTCTCCTGTCCTGTATGCTGGGTGTAATCCTCAGTATATATATATATACAGTGCACAGTACCACTTCTCCTGTATGCTGGGTGTAATCCTCAGTGTATATATATATACAGTGCACAGTACCACTTCTCCTGTCCTGTATGCTGGGTATAATCCTCAGTATATATATATACAGTGCACAGTACCACTTCTCCTGTCCTGTATGCTGGGTATAATCCTCAGTATATATATACAGTGCACAGTACCACTTCTCCTGTCCTGTATGCTGGGTATAATCCTCAGTATATATATATACAGTGCACAGTACCACTTCTCCTGTCCTGTATGCTGGGTGTAATCCTCACAGTACAGGGGGTGTAGGGGGAAGGGGGCACAGAACAGAGGGTGTTGGGGGGGAGGGGGCACAGTACAGTTGGTGTTGGGGGGGAGGGGGCACAGTACAGTTGGTGTTGGGGGGAGGGGGCACAGTGTAGGGGGGTGTTGGGGGGAGGGGGCACAGTATAGGGGGTGTTGGGGGCACAGTACAGGGGGTGTTGGGGGGGAGGGGGCACAGAACAGAGGGTGTTGGGGGAGGGGGCACAGTGTAGGGGGGAGGGGGCACAGTACAGAGGGTGTTGGGGGAGGGGGCACAGTACAGAGGGTGTTGGGGGGAGGGGGCACAGAACAGAGGGTGTTGGGGGGAGGGGCACAGTACAGGGGGTGTAGGGGGCACAGTACAGGGGGTGTTGGGGGGAGGGGCACAGTACAGGGGGTGTTGGGGGAGGGGCACAGTACAGGGGGTGTAGGGGGCACAGTACAGGGGGTGTTGGGGGGAGGGGCACAGTACAGGGGGTGTTGGGGGAGGGCTCTGGGCTGTGGTCGGGGGAGGCGCAGGAAGCTCCATATCTCCCAGTGCTCAGACTCCGAGAGAGCTGGAGCCAGCAAGACGCACATTCTGCAGGGTAAGAACCGCAACCTCTATGGAAGGGCAGGGCTCCCCCATAGTCACTCCCTCCATCACCTGTGTGTGCAGGGCTCCCCCATAGTCACCCCCCCATCACCTGTGTGCAGGGCTCCCCCATAGTCACCCCTCCATCACCTGTGTGTGCAGGGCTCCCCCATAGTCACCCCCCCCCATTACCTGTGTGTGCAGGGCTCCCCCATAGTCACTCCCCCCATCACCTGTGTGCAGCGCTCCCCCATAGTCACCTCTCCATCACCTGTGTGTGCAGGGCTCCCCCATAGTCACCCCCCCCATCACCTGTGTGTGCAGGGCTCCCCCATAGTCACCCCCCCATCACCTGTGTGTGCAGGGCTCCCCCATAGTCACCCCCCCATCACCTGTGTGTGCAGCGCTCCCCCATAGTCACCCCCCATCACCTGTGTGTGCAGGGCTCCCCCATAGTCACCCCCCCATCACCATCACCTGTGTGTGCAGGGCTCCCCCATAGTCACCCCCGTCACGTTGTGTGTGCAGGGCTCCCCCATAGTCACCCCCCATCACCTGTGTGTGCAGGGCTCCCCCATAGTCACTCCCCCCATCACCGGTGTGTGCAGGGCTCCCCCATAGTCACCCCCCCCATCACCATCACCTGTGTGTGCAGGGCTCCCCCATAGTCACCCCCCCATCACCATTACCTGTGTGTGCAGGGCTCCCCCATAGTCACCCCCCCATCACCATCACCTGTGTGTGCAGGGCTCCCCCATAGTCACCCCCCCATCACCATCACCTGTGTGTGCAGGGCTCCCCCATAGTCACTCCCCCCATCACCATCACCTGTGTGTGCAGGGCTCCCCCATAGTCACTCCCCCCATCACCTGTGTGTGCAGGGCTCCCCCATAGTCACCCCCCCATCACCATCACCTGTGTGTGCAGGGCTCCCCCATAGTCACCCCCCCATCACCATCACCTGTGTGTGCAGGGCTCCCCCATAGTCACCCCCCCATCACCATCACCTGTGTGTGCAGGGCTCCCCCATAGTCACTCCCCCCCATCACCTGTGTGTGCAGGGCTCCCCCATAGTCACCCCCCCATCACCTGTGTGTGCAGGGCTCCCCCATAGTCACCCCCCCATCACCTGTGTGTGCAGGGCTCCCCCATAGTCACTCCCCCCATCACCTGTGTGTGCAGGGCTCCCCCATAGTCACCCCCCCATCACCTGTGTGTGCAGGGCTCCCCCATAGTCACCCCCCCCCATCACCTGTGTGTGCAGGGCTCCCCCATAGTCACACACCCCCATCACCTGTGTGTGCAGGGCTCCCCCATAGTCACCCCCCCATCACCATCACCTGAGTGTGCAGGGCTCCCCCATAGTCACTCCCCCCATCACCTGTGTGTGCAGGGCTCCCCCATAGTCACCCCCCCATCACCTGTGTGTGCAGGGCTCCCCCATAGTCACCCCCCCATCACCTGTGTGTGCAGGGCTCCCCCATAGTCACCCCCCCATCACCTGTGTGTGCAGGGCTCCCCCATAGTCACTCCCCCCATCACCTGTGTGTGCAGGGCTCCCCCATAGTCACCCCCCCATCACCTGTGTGTGCAGGGCTCCCCCATAGTCACCCCCCCCATCACCTGTTTGTGCAGGGCTCCCCCATAGTCACACACCCCCATCACCTGTGTGTGCAGGGCTCCCCCATAGTCACCCCCCCCATCACCATCACCTGTGTGTGCAGGGCTCCCCCATAGTCACTCCCCCCATCACCTGTGTGTGCAGGGCTCCCCCATAGTCACCCCTCCATCACCTGTGTGTGCAGGGCTCCCCCATAGTCACCCCCCCCCCCATCACCATCACCTGTGTGTGCAGGGCTCCCCCATAGTCACCCCTCCATCACCTGTGTGTGCAGGGCTCCCCCATAGTCACTCCCCCCATCACCTGTGTGTGCAGGGCTCCCCCATAGTCACCCCTCCATCACCTGTGTGTGCAGGGCTCCCCCATAGTCACCCCCCCCCCCCCATCACCATCACCTGTGTGTGCAGGGCTCCCCCATAGTCACCCCTCCATCACCTGTGTGTGCAGGGCTCCCCCATAGTCACTCCCCCCATCACCTGTGTGTGCAGGGCTCCCCCATAGTCACCCCCGTCACGTTGTGTGTGCAGGGCTCCCCCATAGTCACCCCTCCATCACCTGTGTGTGCAGGGCTCCCCCATAGTCACCTCTCCATCACCTGTGTGTGCAGGGCTCCCCCATAGTCACCCCTCCATCACCTGTGTGTGCAGGGCTCCCCCATAGTCACTCCCCCCATCACCTGTGTGTGCAGGGCTCCCCCATAGTCACCCCTCCATCACCTGTGTGTGCAGGGCTCCCCCATAGTCAACCCCCCCCCCAATCACCATTACCTGTGTGTGCAGGGCTCCCCCATAGTCACCCCTCCATCACCTGTGTGTGCAGGGCTCCCCCATAGTCACCCCCCCATCACCTGTGTGTGTAGGGCTCCCCCATGTGGAGGGGTACAGCTGTGGCTGTGTGATCACTCTACATCCTCCTATAAAAAAGCATCTCCAGCTTACTAATCCTATGTGCCCCTAACTGTTACCCCACTATGTGCCCCTAATTGTTACCCCACTATGTGCCCCTAACTGTTACCCCACTATGTGCCCCTAACTGTTACCCCACTATGTGCCCCTAATTGTTACCCCACTATGTGCCCCTAACTGTTACCCCACTATGTGCCCCTAATTGTTACCCCCATATGTACCCTCCTCTCCTGCATCTCTCTGTGCTGCTGTGTGAGGAGACATAATGGGGTTTGTTCTTCTCACTCGATAGATTTGTATTTTAATATCTGATTCTGCTGCCCCAGGTGCCTCACACCTCCCTGTACTGATCCTATACTATACTGCAGAGCTGCACTCACTATTCTGCTGCACCAGGTGCCTCACACCTCCCTGTACTGATCCTATACTGATCCTCTACTGTACTGCAGAGCTGCACTCATTATTCTGCTGCACCAGGTGCCTCACACCTCCCTGTACTGATCCTATACTATACTGCAGAGCTGCACTCACTATTCTGCTGCACCAGGTGCCTCACACCTCCCTGTACTGATCCTATACTGATCCTCTACTGTACTGCAGAGCTGCACTCACTATTCTGCTGCACCAGGTGCCTCACACCTCCCTGTACTGATCCTATACTATACTGCAGAGCTGCACTCACTATTCTGCTGCACCAGGTGCCTCACACCTCCCTGTTCTGATCCTATACTGATCCTATACTATACTGCAGAGCTGCACTCACTATTCTGCTGCACTAGGTGCCTTACACCTCCCTGTACTGATCCTATACTGATCCTATACTATACTGCAGAGCTGCACTCACTATTCTGCTGCACCAGGTGCCTCACACCTCCCTGTACTGATCTTATACTGATCCTATACTATACTGCAGAGCTGCACTCACTATTCTGCTGCACTAGGTGCCTCACACTTCCCTATACTGATCCTATACTATACTGCAGAGCTGCACTCACTATTCTGCTGCACTAAGTGCCTCACACCTCACTGTACTGATTCCATACTATACTGCAGAGCTGCACTCACTATTCTGCTGCACCAGGTGCCTCACACCTCCCTGTTCTGATCCTATACTGATCCTATACTATACTTCAGAGCTGTACTCACTATTCTGCTGCTCCAGGTGCCTCACACCTCCCTGTACTGATCTGATCCTATACTATACTGCAGAGCTGCACTCACTATTCTGCTGCACCAGGTGCCTCACACCTTCCTGTTCTGATCCTATACTGATCCTATACTATCCTGCAGAGCTGCACTCACTATTCTGCTGCACTAGGTGCCTCACACCTCCCTGTACTGATCCTATACTATACTGCAGAGCTGCACTCACTATTCTGCTGCACCAGGTGCCTCACACCTCCCTGTACTGATCCTATACTATACTGCAGAGCTGCACTCACTATTCTGCACCAGGTGCTTCACACCTCCCTGTACTGATCCTATACTATACTGCAGAGCTGCACTCACTATTCTGCTCCACCAGGTGCCTCACACCTCCCTGTACTGATCCTATACTATACTGCAGAGCTGCACTCACTATTCTGCACCAGGTGCTTCACACCTCCCTGTACTGATCCTATACTGATCCTATACTATACTGCAGAGCTGCACTCACTATTCTGCTGCGCCAGGTGCCTCACACTTCCCTATACTGATCCTATACTATACTGCAGAGCTGCACTCACTATTCTGCTGCCCCAGGTGCCTCACACCTCCCTGTACTGATCCTATACTATACTGCAGAGCTGCACTCACTATTCTGCTGCACCAGGTGCCTCACACCTCCCTGTACTGATCCTATACTGATCCTCTACTGTACTGCAGAGCTGCACTCATTATTCTGCTGCACCAGGTGCCTCACACCTCCCTGTACTGATCCTATACTATACTGCAGAGCTGCACTCACTATTCTGCTGCACCAGGTGCCTCACACCTCCCTGTAATGTATAAATACATAACCATAAACCCGGCTACATCAAGTACAGAGCTTCCTGCTTATAGCAAAACAACAGCTCAATAAATAATAATCAGCCCTCACACCTGCCTCACCCGGCCAGTCCAGCTTCATTATAAAACTCTACCCCCCCCCAACTTACCGCTACTACTACTATTACTACCCCCACCACTACTACTATTACTACCCCCCAATACTACTATTACTACCCCCCAATACTACTATTACTACCCCCCACACTACTACTATTACTACCCCCCAATACTACTACTATTACTACCCCCCAATACTACTACTATTACTACCCCCCAATACTACTACTATTACTACCCCCCAAATACTACTACTATTACTACCCCCCAATACTACTACTATTACTACCCCACCACTACTACTATTACTACCCCCCCACCGCTACTAATACTATTACTACCCCCCAATACTACTACTATTACTACCCCCCAATACTACTACTATTACTACCCCCCAAATACTACTACTATTACTACCCCCCAATACTACTACTATTACTACCCCACCACTACTACTATTACTACCCCCCCACCGCTACTAATACTATTACTACCCCCAATACTACTACTATTACTACCCCCCAATACTACTACTATTACTACCCCCCAAATACTACTACTATTACTACCCCCCAAATACTACTACTATTACTACCCACCACTACTACTATTACTACCCACCACTACTACTATTACTACCCCCCAATACTACTACTATTACTACCCCCCAATACTACTATTACTACCCCCCACTACTGCTATTACTACCCCCCCTACCACTACTACTATTACTACCCCCCAATACTACTACTATTACTACCCCCCAAATACTACTACTATTACTACCCCCCAATACTACTACTATTACTACCCCCCAAATACTACTACTATTACTACCCCCCACTACTACTACTATTACTACCCCCCAAATACTACTACTATTACTACCCCCCAATACTACTACTATTACTACCCCCCAAATACTACTACTATTACTACCCCCCAATACTACTACTATTACTACCCCCCAAATACTACTACTATTACTACCCCCCAATACTACTACTATTACTACCCCCCAATACTACTATTACTACCCCCCCCCCAACTTACCGCTACTAATACTATTACTACCCCCCAATACTACTACTATTACTACCCCCCAAATACTACTACTATTACTACCCCCCAAATACTACTACTATTACTACCCCCCACACTACTACTATTACTACCCCCCAATACTACTACTATTACTACCCCCCAATACTACTATTACTACCCCCCCCCCCCAACTTACCGCTACTAATACTATTACTACCCCCCAATACTACTACTATTACTACCCCCCAAATACTACTACTATTACTACCCCCCAATACTACTACTATTACTACCCCCCAAATACTACTACTATTACTACCCCCCCAATACTACTACTATTACTACCCCCCAATACTACTACTATTACTACCCCCCAAATACTACTACTATTACTACCCCCCAATACTACTATTACTACCCCCCCCCAACTTACCGCTATTAATACTATTACTACCCCCCAATACTACTACTATTACTACCCCCCAAATACTACTACTATTACTACCCCCCAATACTACTATTACTACCCCCCCCCAACTTACCGCTATTAATACTATTACTACCCCCCAATACTACTACTATTACTACCCCCCAATACTACTACTATTACTACCCCCCAAATACTACTACTATTACTACCCCCCAATACTACTACTATTACTACCCCCCAAATACTACTACTATTACTACCCCCCCAATACTACTATTACTACCCCCCCCCAACTTACCGCTACTAATACTATTACTACCCCCCAATACTACTACTATTACTACCCCCCAATACTACTACTATTACTACCCCCCAATACTACTATTACTATCCCCCAATACTACTATTACTACCCCCCACACTACTACTATTACTACCCCCCAATACTACTACTATTACTACCCCCCAATACTACTATTACTACCCCCCACCACTACTACTATTACTACCCCCCACCACTACTACTATTACTACCCCCCAATACTACTACTATTACTACCCCCCCACTACTACTACTATTACTATCCCCCAATACTACTATTACTACCCCCCACACTACTACTATTACTACCCCCAATACTACTACTATTACTACCCCCCACTACTACTATTACTACCCCCAATACTACTACTATTACTACCCCCCACTACTACTATTACTACCCCCCAATACTAATACTATTACTACCCCCCCACCACTACTACTATTACTACCCCCCACCACCACTACTATTACTACCCCCCACCACTACTACTATTACTACACCCACCTTTACTACTACTATCCCCCCCACCACCACTACTAATACCCCCCCCCACTACTACTTCTAGTATTACTACTACCCCCCACTACTACCCCCTCCACTACTACTATTACTACCCCACCACTACTACTATTACTACCCCTCACCACTACTACTATTGCTACCCCCCCACTACTACTATTACTACCCCTCACCACTACTACTATTACTACCTCCTACTACTACTATTACTACCCCCCACCACTCCTACTACTATTACTACCCCCCAATACTACTACTACTATTACTACCCCCCACCACTACTACTATTACTACCCCCCAATACTACTACTATTACTACCCCCCACTACTACTACTATTACTACCCCCCAATACTACTATTACTACCCCCCACACTACTACTATTACTACCCCCAATACTACTACTATTACTACCCCCCACTACTACTATTACTACCCCCCACTACTGCTATTACTACCCCCCCTACCACTACTACTATTACTACCCCCCAATACTAATACTATTACTACCCCCCACCACTACTACTATTACTACCCCCCACTACTACTACTATTACTTCCCCCCACTACTACTACTATTACTACCCCCACCTTTACTACTACTACCCCCCCCACCACTACTATTAATACCCCCCCACTTCTACTTCTACTATTACTACCCCCCACTACTACCCCCTCCACTACTACTATTACTACCCCACCACTACTACTATTGCTACCCCACCACTACTACTATTGCTACCCCACCACTACTACTATTACTACCCCCCACCACTACTACTATTACTACCCCCCACCACTACTACTATTACTACCCCACCACTACTACTACTATTGCTACCCCCCCACTACTACTATTACTACCCCCCCACCACTAATACTATTACTACCCCACCACCACTACTACTATTACTACCCCCCACTACTACTATTACTTCCCCCTAATACTACTACTATTACTACCCCCCACTACTACTACTATTACTACCCCCCACTACTACTATTACTACCCCCCCCAATACTACTATTACTTCCCCCTACTACTACTATTACTACCCCCCCACTACTACTATTACTACCCCCCACCACCACTATTACTATTACTACCCCCCACCACTACTACTATTACTATCCCACCACTACTACTATTGCTACCCCCCCACTACTACTATTACTACCCCCCACCACTACTACTATTACTACCCCCCACCACTACTACTATTACTACCCCCCACCACTACTACTATTACTATCCCCACCACCACTACTACCTAACCCACACTCACACCTCACAGCACGCGAAATAATATAGTAAAAACACTCTACACCAAAGCCAATAATTGAATAAATCTATAACATGGTTTGAGCCATTCTCGAATATAGTCCCAGTTTGGACATAACTGAACAAAATAAGAGCAAAGTAAGACAACCAAAACAAAGCCCAAACTATACATAAACAGTGGTACCTTGGTAGAAGAGTAACTTGGATTGAGGGCGTTTTGGTTAAAGAGCTCACAGTTTTTCAAAATTATGACTTGGTGTAAGAGCATTGCTTTGGTGTAAGAGCTCCCTGTACTGGGAGGGAGGGGGGGTGGGGGAGGGACATGGTCTGCATAGCGGGGTCTACACCTCAAATCCAAATCATAGCAGATCCACCTCAGGCTGGGGCTTACATCAGGGGACAGGACTGTGGAGGTTATCTCTTCATAGCTGTAACCCCTCTCTCCCCGGACAGAGAGTGCTGCATGTATGTGCCCACATCTGTCCTGCTCATTCCTTCCTGTTCCCTGCAGTCTCTGTCAGCCCTTGTGTTTCCCATCCTCTCCATTACTGTACAGTAACTTATAATATCACATATCCAGCTGCTGTGTTATTAGGGTTATACAGTTACTATACATTATATACCACATGCTGCTATACTGTACAGTAACTTATATATCACATATCCAGCTGCTGCAGTGTTATCAGGGTTATACAGTTACTATACATTATACACCACATGCTGCTATACTGTACAGTAACTTATATATCATATATCCAGCTGCTGTGTTATCAGGGTTATACAGTTACTATACATTATACACCACATGCTGCTATACTGTACAGTAAATTATATATCACATATCCAGCTGCTGTGTTATCAGGGTTATACAGTTACTATACATTATACACCACATGCTGCTATACTGTACAGTAACTTATATATCACATATCCAGCTGCTGTGTTATCAGGGTTATACAGTTACTATACATTATATACCACATGCTGATTGCTATACTGTACAGTAACTTATATATCACATATCCAGCTGCTGTGTTATCAGGGTTATACAGTTACTATACATTATATACCACATGCTGCTATACTGTACAGTAACTTATATATCACATATCCAGCTGCTGTGTTATCAGGGTTATACAATTACTATACATTATACACCACATGCTGCTATACTGTACAGTAACTTATATATCACATATCCAGCTGCTGCTGTGTTATCAGAGTTATACAGTTACTATACATTATACACCACATGCTGGTTGCTATACTGTACAGTAACTTATATATCACATATCCAGCTGCTGTGTTGTTAGGGTTATACAGTTACTATATATTATATACCACATGCTGCTATACTGTACAGTAACTTATATATCACATATCCAGCTGCTGTGTTGTTAGGGTTATACAGTTACTATACATTATACACGGCATGCTGCTATACTATACAGTAACTTATATATCACATATCCAGCTGCTGCAGTGTTATCAGGGTTATACAGTTACTATACATTATATACCACATGCTGCTATACTGTACAGTAACTTATATATCACATATCCAGCTGCTGTGTTATCAGGGTTATATAGTTACTATACATTATACACCACATGCTGCTATACTGTACAGTAACTTATATATCACATATCCAGCTGCTGTGTTATCAGGGTTATACAGTTACTATACATTATATACCACATGCTGCTATACTGTACAGTAACTTATATATCACATATCCAGCTGCTGCTGTGTTATCAGGGTTATACAGTTACTATACATTATATACCACATGCTGCTATACTGTACAGTAACTTATAAATCACATATCCAGCTGCTGTGTTATCAGGGTTATATAGTTACTATACATTATACACCACATGCTGCTATACTGTACAGTAACTTATATATCACATATCCAGCTGCTGTGTTATCAGGGTTATACAGTTACTATACATTATATACCACATGCTGCTATACTGTACAGTAACTTATATATCACATATCCAGCTGCTGCTGTGTTATCAGGGTTATACAGTTACTATACATTATATACCACATGCTGCTATACTGTACAGTAACTTATAAATCACATATCCAGCTGCTGCTGTGTTATCAGGGTTATACAGTTACTATACATTATACACCACATGCTGCTATACTGTACAGTAACTTATATATCACATATCCAGCTGCTGCTGTGTTATCAGAGTTATACAGTTACTATACATTATACACCACATGCTGCTATACTGTACAGTAACTTATATATCACATATCCAGCTGCTGTGTTGTTAGGGTTATACAGTTACTATACATTATACACCACATGCTGCTATACTGTACAGTAACTTATAATGTCACAGATCCTGCTGCTTCTCATTGTTTCATCTCTTCTACATGTTATTCAGAATAATAATCAGTATATTTGGGGGTGGAACCAATTGTCTGCAGATCAGTGATTTCTTATGGGAACATTTGCTTTGTTGTAAGAGTGTATTTGAATTACAAGATCCGTCCCGGAACGAATTATGCTTCTTAACCAAGGCACCACTGTGTACATATATGCACATACATAAATACATTTTTTTTTTTTAAACATACACACACACACACACACACACACACACTACCCTTCAAACCCAACACACAAAACACCCACACACAATATACAACTCTAACAGTTATATAAAATATCCCAATACCAACTTAAGAATACGAGGCCTTATAAGACACAAATAATAACCTAAATCATATTATAATATGAAAAGCAAATAATGATAATAAATAAAATAATGCAAATCATAAAATTACAGCAACCATATCACACATAAACCTATCTAATACACTTACTATAAGCCCCATGACCCACACCCCAAATCTGGACATGAGTCTGGGTCCATAAGTTCAGTTCTTGTCCCTCAGTGACCCATGCCAGAACCCCAAGTACCCGTCCAGGGAAAAGCATACGATCTAAACCCCCCATCACCCCACCCAACCTATTCTATACCCCAGAACACATACAATAACTATAATTGTCGATAAGGCTTATCCAGCCCTCAACTTACCAAACTACCTTAACATAAAGTGTACACTATAACAATATCCCATAACACCAACACATTATGACATTACAGCAAGGCTCAAGTTCGGTAGCCTGTAAAGCCTTTACCGTTCAGAACTTGATAGAAAACAAAAAGCTAACATGTCACGCATTGGCCCCCGGAGGATGGCAGACCGGGTGCTCTGAGATCTCCTCTCTACTACCTTCAGTCGAGACGAGATGCTCGAGTTTCCTCCTCAGGCCCTGATACACACGATACCTATTCAGGGACCTGAGGCTCGAGAGCTGGCGGAAGAACCTCACAACCCGCTTCTTGAATATCTCCCACCACTCTGACTTACTACTACATAGGCCCAGCAGAGGTACCTGACTCTGAAGAAAATCTGGTCTTACCTTTGCTCCTTCCTGAGGGACGAATTCAGCCTCCAGTAGCCTCTACCCATCCGGGGGGTCTCTGAAACATTCAGGGAAAATAAAATCAGCCTGTGATCGGAAACTCAACCACGGACACTGCGGAAGAGACAGCTTCCTCCTTTAAATAAAACCTGTCTAATCTAGACATGCAGCTACCTGGATGATATGTGAAACCCGCGTGGCCCGAATGTGGGCATCCTCCAGTCGAGCTTCCCTAACTATACTAATCAGCGCCATACTATCATAAGCCAGCTTGCCTTTGACACCTCTCCTGTCCTGAGACCTCATGATAGTGTTGAAGTCTCCACAAAAGATCACTTGCCGACTCGTAAAAAGAAAGGGCTTAATCCTCATAAAAAGGCTTTTACGGTCCGACTTAGGGCCCTATTCCACCGGACGATTATCGTTCAGATTATCGTTAAATCGTTCGAATCTAAACGATAATCGTTCGGTTGAATAGCAGTTAACTACTAACGACCGAACGAGAAATCGTTGATCGTTTAATAAGACCTGGACCTATTTTTATCATTGCTTGTTCGCATTGAATAAGAAGTCGTGCGGTCGTTCGCAGTAGTGACGAACGCAATAGCGATGACAAGACGACCGCAAGAACGATCATAAGTAACTATTATCTTTCCATGTAAATGGGTGAGCGATTTCAGGTCGTTCGTAATAGTGGTCGTTTGGATTGTTTATCGTTAACGATTATGCGAACAATAATCGTCCCGTGGAATAGGGCCCTTAGTTTGTGGGGCATAGATGTTAATAAGCCGGAGCTCTTGCCCCTTCATGAGGACATCCAAGATCAGGCACCTCCCCATTTCCAACTCGATAACCTGTCTGCATTCTATAGGAGCGGTAAAAAGGACCGCCACCCCACTATACGGCTCAGCTGCAAGAGACCAGTGTGAAGGCCCATGCCTCCACTCTCTCTTGGCTTTTACTAGTAATGCTTGATCTGTGAACCTGGTCTCCTGCAAAAACAAAATGTCAGCGATAATAGAACCAATAAAATCAAAGGCTGCAAATCTAGCCTTATCCGACTTAATGCTGGCACAGTTAATGGATGCCAGCGTCAATGGGGCAAGTGCCGCCATCCTGAGTGATTGAGTTAAACAGCCTTACTTACTTTTTCCCTTTCTTCTTACCCCCCTCCCCATCAGAGGATGACTTTTAGACTTTTCTTTAATCCTTTTCAAGGATGTAGACAAATCAATCAGTGGATCCTCATCTCCAGACCCTGGGGCCACCTGACCTCCTGAGGAAACTGCCTCTGGAGGAGCAGGCTCGGCGCCCCCTGGAAGCTCCTCCACCTCCAAACCCCCTTCTCCAAGGGTCTGGTACCTATTGGATAGAACGATCAGAGGGGGGTTAGTCGGGTCTTAATTAAACACATGGCCCATAACACCAGAGGAGGATTTAGAGGAAGCACCAGACTTCCCTTGACCCTGCCTCCTTTTGCCACACTTAGGTCTTTCATCTTGCCATTTCCCACCATCCTCAGCCAAACTTTTCATATTGGCAGGAACTTGAGGATATGGCCCCTCTTGGCTTCTTCCTTACGAAGTCTCCTCATCTCTTTGCCTAACTCAGCATCCCCCAGAGCCTCAGCTGTTCTCTCTGAGCCAGCGCCAGGAGCAGGACCACTGACTACTCCTGCTACCAGGGAACTTCCAAGGTCCCTGCTCCTTCTGCGCTTCTCCTCTCGTTTGAGCTTGGAGGGGCTCTTGTTTTTCACCTTTACTGGCCCTGGTGCCCCTTCTCCTTTGCTGGTTCCCTCCCCAGGTGAGGCACTATCAAGGCTCTCTCCATCCTGGGCGGCCACAGCATTGGAAAATAAGCTGAGACACTGGCTAAACAGGTGACTGAGGTCACCACACAGGTTACAGCGAATACGACCACAGGTGGCAGCCAGATGACCCTCCGCACCACACAATGCACAAATCTGTTTAGTACAATTTGCGGTAAAGTGGGTGGGATCACCATACTTGTGGCACAGCTTCGGCTGTCCCTGGTAAAAGACTTGGACTCTGTGTGTGACAGTGTTCCCTGAACGTCGGAGACGGACTGAAAACGTCCAGTCTCCGACCATATGCGATTCTCATCCATGTTTTTCTTGGGGACATCCATCACTTCCCCAAACCTGCCTAGCCAGGTCATGATGTCATAACAACAAAGTCATTACGCATCACAGCGGCCACTCTCTTGACTGAACTCTGACGGGATACCGCCTTTACAGCGAAATTCCGCCACATGGGCTCATCCTTCATCAACACATGATTGGACCAGAAGAGCTCAAGCCCCTCTGGCTTCACGAAGCTGATGTCGAATTCAGAGGTACTGTAGGGATGGATCAGGGCAAAGATGTCATTCGCCCAGAATCTCATCTAGAAGAGAAGCTCCACCACCTTTGCCCTGGATGGGGACACATAACTGCCTCTCCATACCAGACGGACCACATTCCTACAGCCCACCTCCTGCCCATTTGTAGGGAGGGACCAGACTACCAGATCCGTAGAAGCACGTCCCTACATGCGAAACAGCTGTCATGTGTTAACAGTCGTCAGAGCCTGGCGTTGCGTGTTCCTGCTGTACTCTGCATGGATGTTTTAATGAAGATTTAATAAAGATTATTATTTTAAACGGTGAGTGCCCCCATTTACAAACCTCTCTAATAATATCGTTGAGATCCTAGTATAGGAAGCCTCTGGCAAGATACATACACTGCTTAGGTAGATGACCAAAGGGAGCAGATATGATCTAATCAGGTGTACCCTTTCTCTGGGGTTTAAAGACCAACCTGCCGACCACCTTCTGAGTGGAATCCTGGAACCTACCATCCCAGGGTTCAGTGGGGTAATCATCCTGGCTGACTGTAATGCCTTTTTTCAAAGTCCCTGGAACAGTGTACAGGAGATCAAACTCAGGCTCTCCCCCATCTTGCCAGATAATCTCACACCTGTGCCGGTTGCCTCTGTGTAGCAGTCCACCTTCGACATCACCATATCGGCCTCCCCTGTCAAGAACACGAAGATGGTGACATCATTA
This sequence comes from Dendropsophus ebraccatus, assembly GCA_027789725.1. Taxonomy (NCBI): domain Eukaryota; kingdom Metazoa; phylum Chordata; class Amphibia; order Anura; family Hylidae; genus Dendropsophus; species Dendropsophus ebraccatus. Next base: position 393,687 of record JAQFWZ010000059.1, read on the forward strand.
GGGTATGCTCATCCTGCCCTCTGTCATTGGTCCACAACTAACCCCCCTAAGGAAGGGGTTGATTGCAAACACGTATAACACTGGCCTCAAAGGACAGCCCTGGTGAACACTAGACCAAACCTCAAAAGAGTGGTCATACAAATCGTTCACCAGCAGGAAATACTCCGCCCTGCATACAAGATCATTAGCAAATTCAAAAAAGAATTTGGCAGGCCACATCTAAGGCTGATGGACCAGAGGTTCTCCTGATCTGGCCTGATCCAGAGACAGTAAATGCCCAGCAACTCACCTCAAGGAGTATTCCACAGCACTAGAGCTTTCTGATTTGCCCTGAATCTTCTTGTTCAGCCCCTCACCTGCCTTACTACCACTGCTCCCACTATAGATACCAGTAGAAACAGCACCAGCCACCATCTTGCCATCTATCGCTCCTCTTTGCTGGACCTACTCCACATCAGAAACTGGGACTGGCTTGTAACGAGTCAACAGACTGACTTCTCGGCTGGCCCAGCCTGCTGAAATGGAGTTTACTTGCTCCTCACTGTTCCTTGTGATAGAATTGTCACCCAGTGCTTCTCCAATCGAGAAGGACTCCTGCTGGATAATGGCTTTCAGCAGCCCCTCATCCATCTACCCCTCAGACAACCCCTCCCCCGTGCAGCCTCAGGTAAGGCCACTTGTGCAGCCTGGATTATACTTTTCTGGGGTGCAGTCTACTGACTTTGGGAATTCTTAGTATTGCCCACCTCAGCCATCTCCTCACCCGCACTCTTAGAAGACAATTCTTGGAGATTCTGGGAAGCACTTTGGGAGATGAGAGGTCTTACTCCTCATCCACCCATGCCTTTCTCTATTCAGGATGATCTTCTGGAAATTCCCAGCACCCTCCAGGAGGATCTTTCTCCTTCCAGCCTCTTGACCTCCACTTTCAGTGCCTGTACTCGCTGAGAGGGCTCAGGTTTGTTCCCCTTGCTGGCTGCACCTGAACTCCTCTCAGTTGTTTCCCCAGGTCCTCATAAAGCTCAGCCACAATACTGGAGCTAGAGCTACTAATTGACTCCTTAGGGCCTGAATCTCCCCACTACACATCTTTTCCTTGGGCCCTGAATGGAACAGGGCAACTTTGCTCTTTTTTCCCCATTTGCTTTATGAAGCCTTTCAGCTTACAAAGATGCCAATAGAGCCAGACCCACATTGCTGCGAGAAAGGTTAGGCCTTCTTACTGAAGGTACCTCAGAAACTCTGACTGGTATTGGATTCTTCTCCTCAATCTCCCCAGCCTGGACTGGAGAGTGGGAGCCTTTTCCATAAAGGTGGCAGGTTTTAAGGAAAGGCTGCCACCTTTCTGGGAAAGGTCGATGGAAGGCATCCTCTGTCCTTGGCTCTGCATCTCAAGAGCTCACACAGGTATGTCTGCTTACCACACCCTCCAGAGCTGCACTCACTATGCTGCAGGTAAGATCACTGTGTAGATACATTACATTCCTTATCCTGTACCGATTCAGTGTTACATCCTGTATTATACTCCAGAGCTGCACTCACTATTCTGCTGGTGAGGGCACTGTGTACATACATTACAATACTGATCCTGAGTTACATCCTGTATTATACCCCAGAGCTGCACTCATTATTCTGCTGGTGAGGGCACTGTGTACATACATTACTGGAGAATATCCTGGTAATGTCATCTCTATACGATGTATAAGGATGAGAATTTTCAGCATTTTGGTGCCCCTTGATGGTTGCTCAGTGAGTAAGAAGTTTCCAGTCCCTGATCTCTGGCCTTGCTCATCGTTCTCTCTCATGTGTCATGCAGGATGATGGCTGATCTTCAATCTCAGAACCAGTGACTCGGCAGGTGAGTATCCTATGCATACTTATTTGTTATAGATTCAGCGCTGTTCACATTGACACCACTTACTCTGATTTCTTACAGGTTTCCCCTGCCTGTGTTCAGTGCCAAGATTCAGCAGAACAATCGCTTCCATCTTATGTTCCGTTCTCGGCACACTCTCACAGTGCGGCAGCTTTGGAAGCAGCGCTGTGTCACATCAAATCGGGGTCAGGGGGAAAGGGCATCCCCCAACCCCGAGGACCTACACAATGTTTTGCGTCCAGCTGTCCATCAGCTCTTCAAGAAGCTAAAAGATGAGCAGCTGTGGCAGTTATCAGAGGCGGTGGAAAGCCGGGGCCGCTGGGATTGTGGTTGCATCTGGCTGCCCTTGGATGTGCGCTCTGGGAAACTGCCACCTCAGGTGTTGCTCTGCAGGCTGTACCGATGGCCGGACCTCCGTTCCACTGCCGAGCTGAAGAGTCTGAGCCACTGCGAGTACTTCTGGAGAAGGAGCGGAGAGGGCGCTGCCATCTGCTGCAACCCCTACCACTTCAGCCGGCTAGCAGCACCAGGTATCAGGGGAGGTGGTAGAGGACAACAAGGGACAGGATGGTGGATAATGGAGGATAGCGGGGGAAGGGGTCGAGGATCATGGAGGACAATGGGGCAGGGGTGGAGGATAACAAGGAATATAATAGAGAATTAATGTAGAAGATCATGGAGGATAAAGCAGAAGGTGGTGGAAGATAACCGTGTATGGGAAGATCAAGGTAGAAAGATAATGGTGGAGCATGATGGTGGATGAGGATGTCTGTGGTGGAGGATAAGAGGTGATGAGTACACCAGGGGATGAGGATCTTTGTGGTGAAGGATAATGGTGGATGAGGATACCGGGGTGAAGGAAAACGGTGGATAAGTGCACTGGGGTGGAGGGTAACAGTGGATGAGGATATGGGGGTGGGGTGGAGGATAATGGTGGATAAAAATGTCTCTGGTTGAGGATAACAGTGGATGTAGCTATCAGGGGTGGAGGATAATGGTGGATGAGGATATTGTGGGTGGAGGATAACTGTGGCTATGTATACAGGAGTTGGAGGATAATGGTTGATGAGGATGTGTGTGGTGGAGGATAACGGTGGATGAGGATGTGTGTGGTGGAGGATAACGGTGGATGAGGATATCTGTGGTGGAGCAGAACGGTGGATGAGGATATCTGTGGTGGAGGATAATGGTGGATGAGGATGTGTGTGGTGGAGGATAATGGTGGATGAGGATGTGTGTGGTGGAGGATAATGGTGGATGAGGATATCTGTGGTGGAGGATAATGGTGGATGAGGATGTGTGTGGTGGAGGATAATGGTGGATGAGGATGTCTGTGGTGGAGGATAATGGTGGATGAGGATGTGTGTGGTGGAGGATAATGGTGGATGAGGATGTGTGTGGTGGAGGATAATGGTGGATGAGGATGTGTGTGTTGTAGGATAAGGGTGGATGAGGATGGCTGTGGTGGAGGATAATGGTGGATGAGGATGTGTGTGGTGGAGGATAATGGTGGATGAGGATGTCTGTGGTGGAGGATAATGGTGGATGAGGATGTGTGTGGTGGAGGATAATGGTGGATGAGGATGTGTGTGGTGGAGGATAATGGTGGATGAGGATGTGTGTGGTGGAGGATAATGGTGGATGAGGATGTGTGTGGTGGAGGATAATGGTGGATGAGGATGTGTGTGGTGGAGGATAATGGTGGATGAGGATGTGTGTGGTGGAGGATAATGGTGGATGAGGATGTGTGTGGTGGAGGATAATGGTGGATGAGGATGTGTGTGATGGAGGATAATGGTGGATGAGGATGTGTGTGATGGAGGATAATGGTGGATGAGGATGTCTGTGGTGGAGGATAATGGTGGATGAGGATGCCTGTGGTGGAGGATAATGGTGGATGAGGATGTGTGTGGTGGAGGATAATGGTGGATGAGGATGTGTGTGGTGGAGGATAATGGTGGATGAGGATGTGTGTGGTGGAGGATAATGGTGGATGAGGATGTGTGTGATGGAGGATAATGGTGGATGAGGATGCCTGTGGTGGAGGATAATGGTGGATGAGGATGTGTGTGGTGGAGGATAATGGTGGATGAGGATGTGTGTGGTGGAGGATAACGGTGGATGAGGATGTGTGTGGTGGAGGATAACGGTGGATGAGGATGTGTGTGGTGGAGGATAACGGTGGATGAGGATGTGTGTGGTGGAGGATAACGGTGGATGAGGATGTGTGTGGTGGAGGATAACGGTGGATGAGGATGTGTGTGGTGGAGGATAACGGTGGATGAGGATGTGTGTGGTGGAGGATAACGGTGGATGAGGATGTGTGTGGTGGAGGATAACGGTGGATGAGGATGTGTGTGGTGGAGGATAACGGTGGATGAGGATGTGTGTGGTGGAGGATAACGGTGGATGAGGATGCCTGTGGTGGAGGATAATGGTGGATGAGGATGTGTGTGGTGGAGGATAACGGTGGATGAGGATGTGTGTGGTGGAGGATAACGGTGGATGAGGATGTCTATGGTGGAGGATAATGGTGGATGAGGATGTGTGTGGTGGAGGATAATGGTGGATGAGGATATGTGTGGTGGAGGATAATGGTGGATGAGGATGTCTATGGTGGAGGATAACGGTGGATGAGGATGTGTGTGGTGGAGGATAACGGTGGATGAGGATACCAGGGGTGGAGGATAATGGTAGATGAGCAGGTGGCTGTGTATATTGGGGGTGCAGGACAATGGTGGATGAGGACATGTGGTGGTGGTGCTTGTTCTAGGGTTGTGTTCAGCCATGTTTCTTCTACCATGAACAGACGCTGCCACCTCCTACAGTTACAAGACAAAAGATGCCGCTCGCTCTATCCTCATCGAGCACAAATCTGACCGATATAATGTGCGAGGGTTACATGGTAAGTGTGGGTGAGGGGCACATGTTACATACATACAGGGTCTTGTTTGCCGAACAACAGAGCTTACGCTCTAGTGCTGCAGACTGAGGAACATCCACAGCCCCTGTTATTGTCCTCGGAGCTTACAATCTAGTAGTTCCTGCCATGTCCGCTAAGGGGAGATGCCCCATAGAGTTTACATTCTATTGTCTGAGGTGTCTAGCCCCTTACATTGCCATGTACCAGGTCTAGTGATGACTGGCCCCCAGATCTGGTTTTTGGGGTGCAGCACTGGTATATTAGGAGTCTCATATTTCTTCTTGTTATTGCAGACACAACTCTTTCCCGAGGTTCCATCCGTGATGGTCACTGGTGTAAGCTGGCATACTGGGAGCATCGCACACGCGTGGGACACCTTTACAGTGTCACTGAACCCTCCATCCACATCTTCCATGACCTGCCCAAGGCCAGCGGATTCTGTCTGGGTTACTTGGGCTCTGGGCCCCACAATGAGACAGTAAGACGGACCCGGAATAAGATCGGCCAAGGCCTGATCCTGAGCCATGAGCAGGGGGAGGTGTGGGTGTATAACCGCAGCGATCACCCCATCTTCATTAACTCACCCACCATGAGCACTGTCAATGTCCGCGGGCAAGCTGTGCATAAGGTTCTGCCTGGATACTCCATCAAAGTGTTTGAAGCCGAAAAAGCAGCTAATTTATCCGGGTGCTCTGACCTGGGGGATGGGCCCTGTGACCCCCACAGTGTCCGTATCAGCTTTGCCAAAGGCTGGGGTGCTTGCTATTCCCGGCAATTTATAACTTCCTGCCCCTGCTGGCTGGAGATTCTGCTCAGCACCCCAAAATAAGTAATGGATGCGGCATTCCCCAGTTGTCTGCTCCATCGACTCATTAGAGTGATGACTCTCATGTCCTCATACTGCAGCACATGCTCTGTCATCTACTCAGATCATTTTCCATCATCAGGTACAAGGATTCATCTCAAGCACAAGATCCATCATCAGGTGCAAGAATCCATCTCCAGCACAAGATCCATCATCAGGTGCAAGAATCCATCTCCAGCACAAGATCCATCATCAGGTGCAAGAATCCATCTCCAGCACCAAAACCATTTGCAGTCCAAGACCAACCTCTAGGACAAGATCCACCATCATGTACCAGATCAATCTCCAGGACAAGATCTGGCACCAGGTGCAAGGGTACAATCTCTAGCACAAGATCCATCATCAGGTGCAAGGATCCATCTCCAGCACAAGATCCGTCACCAGGTGCAAGAATCCATCTTCAGCACAAGATCCGTCACCAGGTGCAAGAATCCATCTCTAGCACAAAAACCATCTACAGTACAAGATCCACCATCAGGCATACGATCCACCTCCAGGGCAAGATCCATCATCAGGTTCAAGGATCCGTAATCAGGGATCCATCATCAGCACAAGCTTTATCATCAGGCCCATCATGAAGCTGCAGTACAAGATCCATCCCCAGGTGCAAGGATATCTCTCCAGCACAAGATCCATGGCCAGGCCCAGGGATCCATCCTCTAGCTTCCAGTAGAGACCTGTGTTATACGATCTGTCCATCTGCCCTTCCATCCACCCCTGCAGAGCGTAATGGTGCGTTTACACAGGCAGATTTATCTGACAGGTTTTTGAAGCCAAAGCCAGGCACAGACCATAAACAGGGAATGGGTCATAAAGGAAAGACTGAGATTTCTCCTCTTTTCAAATCCATTCCTGGTTTTGGCTTCCAAAATCTGTCAGATAAATCTGCCTGTGTAAATGCACCCTTACTCTGTCTCCTCCAGTTATCTGGTAACGTGCAGTAGTATGATGACTGCAGACCATGTGAATACAGACCATCCATGGAGGCCCCGAAACCCCCTGGGTTCATGGATCGGAGAGAGAATGGGGTCTGGTGAAGCAGAGTTCTCAGCAAATGTTCTTCGTTTTTCAGGATCTGTAATAAAATACTGAATTAGGCTGGGTTCACACTATGTATATTTGAGGCTGTATTTGTGAGGCTGTATAGCAACCAAAACCAGGAGTGGATTGAAAACACAGAAAGGCTCTGTTCACATAATGTTGTAATTGAGTGGATGGCCGTCATTTAATGGCAAATATTTGCTGGTATTTTAAAACAACGGCTGTGGTATTGAAATAATGGCCGTTATTTACTGTTATATGACGGCCATCCACTCAATTTCAACATTGTGTGAACAGATCCTTTCTGTGTTTTCAATCCACTCCTGGTTTTGGTTGCTATGAGGACCTGACTTGAGGACCAAATACAGCCTCAAATATACATAGTGTGAACCCAGCCTAAAACAAGAACGTAAAAGATGTGGGGGATGGGCAGGTGCTAGGAAGGAGTGTGGGCTGTTATGTGGACTAGTCACCAGGTGGAGCTGTTATGTGGACTAGTCACCAGGTGGAGCTGTTATGTGGACTGGTCACCAGGTGGAGCTGTTATGTGGACCTGTCACCAGGTGGAGCTGTTATGTGGACTGGTCACCAGGTGGAGCTGTTATGTGGACCTGTCACCAGGTGGAGCTGTTATGTGGACCTGTCACCAGGTGGAGCTGTTATGTGGACCTGTCACTAGGTGGAGCTGTTATGTAGACTAGTCACCAGGTGGAGCTGTTATGTGGACCTGTCACCCGGTGGAGCTGTTATGTGGACCTGTCACCAGGTGGAGCTGTTATGTGGACCTGTCACCAGGTGGAGCTGTTATGTGGACCTGTCACCAGGTGGAGCTGTTATGTGGACCTGTCACCAGGTGGAGCTGTTATGTGGACCTGTCACCAGGTGGAGCTGTTATGTAGACTAGTCACCAGGTGGAGCTGTTATGTGGACCTGTCACCAGGTGGAGCTGTTATGTGGACTAGTCACCAGGTGGAGCTGTTATGTGGACTGGTCACCAGGTGGAGCTGTTATGTGGATTGGTCACCAGGTGGAGCTGTTATGTAGACCAGTCACCAGGTGGAGCTGTTATGTGGACCTGTCACCAGGTGGAGCTGTTATGTAGACCGGTCACCAGGTGGAGCTGTTATGTGGACCTGTCACCAGGTGGAGCTGTTATGTGGACCTGTCACCAGGTGGAGCTGTTATGTGGACCTGTCACCAGGTGGAGCTGTTATGTAGACCAGTCACCAGGTGGAGCTGTTATGTGGACCTGTCACCAGTTGGAGCTGTTATGTAGACCAGTCACCAGGTGGAGCTATTATGTGGACCTGTCACCAGGTGGAGCTGTTATGTGGACCTGTCACCAGGTGGAGCTGTTATGTGGACCTGTCACCAGGTGGAGCTGTTATGTGGACCTGTCACCAGGTGGAGCTGTTATGTGGACCTGTCACCAGGTGGAGCTGTTATGTAGACCAGTCACCAGGTGGAGCTGTTATGTGGACCTGTCACCAGTTGGAGCTGTTATGTAGACTAGTCACCAGGTGGAGCTGTTATGTGGACCTGTCACCAGGTGGAGCTGTTATGTGGACCTGTCACCAGGTGGAGCTGTTATGTGGACCTGTCACCAGGTGGAGCTGTTATGTGGACCTGTCACCAGGTGGAGCTGTTATGTAGACTAGTCACCAGGTGGAGCTGTTATGTGGACTGGTCACCAGGTGGAGCTGTTATGTAGACTAGTCACCAGGTGGAGCTGTGGAGTTCTGTGTGCTGTTATGTATCAAGCTGTGTGGGCTGTTATATGGATTGCACACTTGGTGGAGCTGCATGTGGAGCAGTGTCGGCTGCTTTGTGAATTAGTACAAGGTGGTGGTGTAGAGCTGTGTGAATTGTTACTGTATGTGGACTAGTTACCAAAGGTCTGCGGGCTATGTGGATCCTTCACCAGTTGGAGTGGTGTGGGCTGTCGGCGGCAGGGCCGTATTACCAGCTGCTGCTGCCCTGGGGACGCCCCATCCTCACTCACCAATTAGCATCAGGATTGGTAGGTAATAGCTCCAGACGTCACATTTACCACCACCATACCAGACCTGACCAATACCACCATACTGTGACTGGATAACACCGCCATACCAGACCTGACCAATACCGCCATACTGTGACTGGATAACACTGTCATACCAGACCTGACCAATACCACCATACTGTGACTGGATAACACCGCCATACCAGACCTGACCAATACCGCCATACTGTGACTGGATAACACTGTCATACCAGACCTGACCAATACCACCATACTGTGACTGGATAACACCGCCATACCAGACCTGACCAATACCACCATACTGTGACTGGATAACACCGCCATACCAGACCTGACCAATACCACCACACTGTGACTGGATAACACCACCATACCAGACATGACCAATACCGCCATACTGTGACTGGATAACACCGCCATACCAGACCTGACCCATACCACCATACTGTGACTGGATAACACCGCCATACCATACCAGACCTGACCAATACCACCACACTGAGATTGGATAACACTGTCAGACCTGACCAATACCGCCATACTGTGACTGGATAACACTACCATACCAGACCTGATACCGCCATACTCTGACTGTATAACACCGCCATACCAGACCTGACCAATACCGCCACACTGTGACTGGATAACAACTCCATACCAGACCTGACCAATATCACCATACTGTGACTGGATAACACTGCCATACCAGACCTGACCAATACCGCCACACTGTGACTGGATAACAACTCCATACCAGACCTGACCAATATCACCATACTGTGACTGGATAACACCGCCATACCAGACCTGAACAATAAGCCGCCCCCCCCCCCCAAAGTCACCAGATTTACTGGCAAGTATAAACAGGAGGTGGGAGACTAGAAAAAAAAAAGTTGTTTCCTTCCCCCTGCTCCCTGGTGCTGCCCCCCTGAAAGGTGCTGCCCTAGGCACCGGACCACGAGTGCCTAGTGGTAAATACGACCCAGGTCACCAGGTGGAGCGGGGTGTGGGCTGTCAGGTGGAGCGGGGTGTGGGCTGTCAGGTGGAGCGGGGTGTGGGCTGTCAGGTGGAGCGGGGTGTGGGCCGTCAGGTGGAGCGGGGTGTGGGCCGTCAGGTGGAGCGGGGTGTGGGCCGTCAGATGGAGCGGGGTGTGGGCCGTCAGGTGGATCGGGGTGTGGGCCGTCAGGTGGAGCGGGGTGTGGGCCGTCAGATGGAGCGGGGTGTGGGCCGTCAGGTGGATCGGGGTGTGGGCCGTCAGGTGGATCGGGGTGTGGGCCGTCAGGTGGATCGGGGTGTGGGCGGTCAGGTGGATCGGGGTGTGGGCCGTCAGGTGGATCGGGGTGTGGGCCGTCAGGTGGATCGGGGTGTGGGCCGTCTGGTGGATCGGGGTGTGGGCCGTCAGGTGGATCGGGGTGTGGGCCGTCAGGTGGATCGGGGTGTGGGCCGTCAGGTGGATCGGGGTGGGCCGTCAGGTGGATCGGGGTGTGGGCCGTCAGGTGGATCGGGGTGTGGGCCGTCAGGTGGATCGGGGTGTGGGCCGTCAGGTGGATCGGGGTGTGGGCCGTCAGGTGGATCGGGGTGTGGGCCGTCAGGTGGATCGGGGTGTGGGCCGTCAGGTGGATCGGGGTGTGGGCCGTCAGGTGGATCGGGGTGTGGGCCGTCAGGTGGATCGGGGTGTGGGCCGTCAGGTGGATCGGGGTGGGGTTATTATAATGGGTTTTATATATATTACATCTCTTATTTACTTGATATCTATTATTTATACATGTTTATGGGGCTGAATACAGAATATGGCTGTCTAGTATAATGGGGGGGGGGGGGTATTTGTAATATTACACATTGGGGGAGGGGCCTGAATTTCCATCTGAAAAATAGATTATAACTTGTCATATTGGATTATAATAAATCTTTCCTTTGTCTGACAGTGTGCTCCTTATTGATCCTGACCGGGGACATATATATCACTATACATATCAGTATCTGTCCTATACACATCTATCACTATACATATCAGTATCTGTCCTATATACACATATATCACTATACATATCAGTATCTGTCCTATATACACATGTATCACTATACATATCAGTATCTGTCCTATATACACATGTATCACTATACATATCAGTATCTGTTTTATACACATATATCACTATACATATCAGTATCTGTCCTATACACATGTATCACTATACATATCAGTATCTGTCCTAAATACACATATATCACTATACATATCAGTATCTGTCCTATATACACATGTATCACTATACATATCAGTATCTGTCCTATACACATCTATCACTATACATATCAGTATCTGTCCTATATACACATGTATCACTATACATATCAGTATCTGTCCTATACACATGTATCACTATACATATCAGTATCTGTCCTATACACATGTATCACTATACATATCAGTATCTGTCCTATACACATGTATCACTATACATATCAGTATCTGTCCTAAATACACATATATCACTATACATATCAGTATCTGTCCTATATACACATGTATCACTATACATATCAGTATCTGTCCTATATACACATGTATCACTATACATATCAGTATCTGTCCTAAATACACATATATCACTATACATATCAGTATCTGTCCTATATACACATGTATCACTATACATATCAGTATCTGTCCTATACACATGTATCACTATACATATCAGTATCTGTCCTATATACATATATCACTATACATATCAGTATCTGTCCTATATACACATATATCACTATACATATCAGTATCTGTCCTATACACATGTATCACTATACATATCAGTATCTGTCCTATATACACATATATCACTATACATATCAGTATCTGTCCTATATACACATGTATCACTATACATATCAGTATCTGTCCTATATACACATGTATCACTATACATATCAGTATCTGTCCTAAATACACATATATCACTATACATATCAGTATCTGTCCTATATACACATGTATCACTATACATATCAGTATCTGTCCTATACACATGTATCACTATACATATCAGTATCTGTCCTATATACATATATCACTATACATATCAGTATCTGTCCTATATACACATATATCACTATACATATCAGTATCTGTCCTATACACATGTATCACTATACATATCAGTATCTGTCCTATATACACATATATCACTATACATATCAGTATCTGTCCTATACACATGTATCACTATACATATCAGTATCTGTCCTATATACACATGTATCACTATACATATCAGTATCTGTCCTATATACACATGTATCACTATACATATCAGTATCTGTCCTATATACACATGTATCACTATACATATCAGTATCTGTCCTATATACACATGTATCACTATACATATCAGTATCTGTCCTATATACACATGTATCACTATACATATCAGTATCTGTCCTATACACATGTATCACTATACATATCAGTATCTGTCCTATAGATGTTTGACACCAAGGAGATGGTGGTTTCCCTGAGACACTTTGGGGGAGATTTATCAAAGGGTGTAAAATTTAGAGTGGTGCAAACTGCGAACAGCAACCAATCACAGCTCAGCTCTCACAGCAACCAATTACAGCTCAGCACTCACAGCAACCAATCACAGCTCAGCTCTCACAGCAACCAATTACAGCTCAGCACTCACAGCAACCAATCACAGCTCAGCTCTCACAGCAACCAATCACCTCTTTCCTTTCACCAGAGCTGGAAATTGAGATGTGATTGGTTGCTGTGAGAGCTGAGCTGTGATTGGTTACTGTGGGCTCTGAGCTGCGATTGGCTGCTGTGGGCTCTGAGCTGCGGTTGGGTGCTGTGGGAGCCGAGCTGTGGTTGGTTGCTGTGGGCGCCGTGCGGTGGTTGGTTGCTGTGGGCGCCGAGCGGTGGTTGGTTGCTGTGGGCGCCGAGCGGTGGTTGGTTGCTGTGGGCGCCGAGCGGTGGTTGGTTGCTGTGGGAGCCGAGCTGTGATTGGAAGCTGTGGGAGCCGAGCTGTGATTGGATGCTGTGGGAGCCGAGCTGTGATTGGCTGCTGTGGGCGCCGAGCTGTGATTGGATGCTGTGGGAGCCGAGCTGTGATTGGATGCTGTGGGAGCCGAGCTGTGATTGGATGCTGTGGGCGCCGAGCTGTGATTGGATGCTGTGGGAGCCGAGCTGTGATTGGATGCTGTGGGAGCTGAGCTGTGATTGGATGCTGTGGGAGCGGTGGTTGGTTGCTGTGGGAGCCGAGCTGTGATTGGATGCCGTGGGCGCCGAGCTGTGATTGGATGCTGTGGGCGCCGAGCTGTGATTGGATGCTGTGGGAGCCGAGCTGTGATTGGTTGCTGTGGGAGCCGAGCTGTGATTGGATGCTGTGGGCGCCGAGCTGTGATTGGATGCTGTGGGAGCCGTGATTGGTTGCTGTGGGAGCTGAGCTGTGATTGGATGCTGTGGGCGCCGAGCTGTGATTGGATGCTGTGGGAGCCGAGCTGTGATTGGATGCTGTGGGAGCCGTGATTGGTTGCTGTGGGAGCTGAGCTGTGATTGGATGCTGTGGGCGCCGAGCTGTGATTGGATGCTGTGGGCGCCGAGCTGTGATTGGATGCTGTGGGAGCCGTGATTGGTTGCTGTGGGAGCTGAGCTGTGATTGGATGCTGTGGGAGCCGAGCTGTGATTGGTTGCTGTGGGCGCCGAGCTGTGATTGGATGCTGTGGGAGCCGAGCTGTGATTGGATGCTGTGGGCGCCGAGCTGTGATTGGATGCTGTGGGAGCCGAGCTGTGATTGGATGCTGTGGGAGCCGAGCTGTGATTGGGTGCTGTGGGAGCCGAGCTGTGATTGGTTGCTGTGGGCGCCGAGCGGTGGTTGGTTGCTGTGGGAGCCGAGCTGTGATTGGATGCTGTGGGAGCCGAGCTGTGATTGGATGCTGTGGGCGCCGAGCTGTGATTGGATGCTGTGGGCGCCGAGCTGTGATTGGATGCTGTGGGAGCGGTGGTTGGTTGCTGTGGGAGCCGAGCTGTAATTGGATGCTGTGGGAGCGGTGGTTGGTTGTTGGTTGCTGTGGGAGCCGAGCTGTGATTGGATGCTGTGGGCGCCGAGCTGTGATTGGCTGCTGTGGGAGCTGAGCTGTGATTGGATGCTGTGGGAGCTGAGCTGTGATTGGATGCTGTGGGAGCGGTGGTTGGTTGCTGTGGGAGCCGAGCTGTGATTGGATGCTGTGGGCGCCGAGCTGTGATTGGATGCTGTGGGCGCCGAGCTGTGATTGGATGCTGTGGGCGCCGAGCTGTGATTGGATGCTGTGGGCGCCGAGCTGTGATTGGATGCTGTGGGAGCGGTGGTTGGTTGCTGTGGGAGCCGAGCTGTAATTGGATGCTGTGGGAGCGGTGGTTGGTTGTTGGTTGCTGTGGGAGCCGAGCTGTGATTGGATGCTGTGGGCGCCGAGCTGTGATTGGCTGCTGTGGGAGCTGAGCTGTGATTGGATGCTGTGGGAGCTGAGCTGTGATTGGATGCTGTGGGAGCGGTGGTTGGTTGCTGTGGGAGCCGAGCTGTGATTGGATGCTGTGGGCGCCGAGCTGTGATTGGATGCTGTGGGCGCCGAGCTGTGATTGGATGCTGTGGGCGCCGAGCTGTGATTGGATGCTGTGGGAGCCGAGCTGTGATTGGATGCTGTGGGAGCCGAGCTGTGATTGGATGCTGTGGGAGCCGAGCTGTGATTGGATGCTGTGGGCGCCGAGCTGTGATTGGATGCTGTGGGAGCCGTGATTGGTTGCTGTGGGAGCTGAGCTGTGATTGGATGCTGTGGGCGCCGAGCTGTGATTGGATGCTGTGGGCGCCGAGCTGTGATTGGATGCTGTGGGCGCCGAGCTGTGATTGGATGCTGTGGGAGCCGAGCTGTGATTGGATGCTGTGGGAGCCGAGCTGTGGTTGGATGCTGTGGGCGCCGAGCTGTGATTGGATGCTGTGGGCGCCGAGCTGTGATTGGATGCTGTGGGAGCCGAGCTGTGATTGGATGCTGTGGGAGCCGAGCTGTGGTTGGTTGCTGTGGGAGCCGAGCGGTGGTTGGTTGCTGTGGGAGCCGAGCGGTGGTTGGTTGCTGTGGGAGCCGAGCTGTGGTTGGTTGCTGTGGGAGCCGAGCTGTGATTGGGTGCTGTGGGCGCCGAGCTGTGATTGGGTGCTGTGGGCGCCGAGCTGTGATTGGTTGCTGTGGGCAGTTTGCACCAGTGTAAATTTTACCCCCTTTGATAAATCTCCCCCTTTGTCTTGACACGGCAGTCCCTGTAGACCTGTGCTCCGTACTGAATGTGGTGCGAGCCCCTGGATAGCGGGGCACACATGGAGGCCTCTATCTTTTGAAGGGGATTGTGATTTGGCTAATAATCCCATCAGGTATGACAGGGATGACTGAGGTCCAGTAGGTGGCACTAGAGAGCCGTCTCTTTCCCTCCTGGAGAGGAGCTACACGTGTGACCTATAGCCAGAGTAGATCCGTGTGGCACCATTCCCCCTGCACACCAGTCTCTGCACCTTCTTGGCCCTTTGTTTCCGGCCGCCCCCGCCCAATCTCAGCCTCTCTCTCCCTTGTAATGTGGGGTCCTGCGGTTTGTGCTCCTCACATCACAGGCTCAGTTATATATAGGCTCGGCTCAGGCGGAAGTCTTACTGACGGAGGTTGTCTTCTCTCCTGTCTGGTGGTCTTCGTGGTGTGTGCAGCTGGGTTTTCACCGGGAAGTGGGGTGTCTGTGAAGTTGAGCTGAGAACGGGGCTGTGGTTTGGCACATAGGGTGGGGGGTGTGGGCGACTTCTACCTCCTGGCGCTCTGTGCTATATCTATATATGTCTTCCAGCTGCCGCTCGCAGGAAAGACCAAAGATAACTGGAAAAGTGTGACACGTGGAGGACACCGCTTCACTAACTTATGTGCCTAGTATAGGAGGAGTGATCAATACATATGGAGGACAGGTCCGGGATCGGTGATCACTACATATAGAGGACAGGTGGGGATCGGTGATCACTACATATAGAGGACAGGTCCGGGATCGGTGATCACTACATATAGAGGACAGGTCCGGGATCGGTGATCACTACATATAGAGGACAGGTCGGGATCGGTGATCACTACATATAGAGGACAGGTCGGGATCTGTGATCACTACATATAGAGGACAGGTGGGGATCGGTGATCACTACATATAGAGGACAGGTCGGGATCGGTGATCACTACATATAGAGGACAGGTCGGGATCGGTGATCACTACATATAGAGGACAGGTTGGGATCGGTGATCACTACATATAGAGGACAGGTCCGGGATCGGTGATCAATACATATGGAGGACAGGTCGGGATCTGTGATCACTACATATAGATGACAGGTCGGGATCGGTGATCACTACATATAGATGACAGGTCGGGATTGGTGATCACTACATATAGATGACAGGTCGGGATCGGTGATCACTACATATACATGACAGGCTGGGATCGGTGATCACTACATATAGAGGACAGGTCCGGAATCGGTGATCACTACATATAGAGGACAGGTCCGGGATCGGTGATCAATACATATGGAGGACAG